>VBSM01003169.1:14780722-14796928 GCA_008086735.1 Cheirogaleus medius
AAAAAAAAAAAAAAATAATTATTTCACCATCAGCCATAGTCTTATCAAATTTCTTACAGGCATCTTACCACTAGTCATGCATTCAAGGGCATTTTATCCCTCCTCACTCATCTTGCTGGGAATACTGAGCACAGGGAGTACATATGGAAAAGGGATCAGAAGAAATGGGAGTGACAACCCTATGACTCCCCTTTGTATTAAACATCACCCTGGTAATCAATCACTCTCCAGGTTGGCTGGTCACATCTGGTGGAACATACCCTATGTAACTGTGCTGTTTGGCTGTGAAAATATTTGCCAAGCAAATGTCTTGAGTGAGTGGGGAGCCCCAAGCACAAATGTGAGATGTTAAACTTCTGCTCTTTTAGCTAATATGAGGAACTAACTTTAGACTGTATAGTTCTCGTACTTTCCGATGACTCACATACTCATAATGAATCTGATTTTACATTGATTTCATTCCTGCAATTATTTTGATGGCAGTTTGTTGACATTCTACTAGCAAATGTGTTTTTTTCTTAGAAGATTTTAATTTAGTCAGTAAATCTGTACTAATGTAGATGGTCTTTGGTATTTGCTTTAGAGAAAAATATTTTAGGCATGCAAAAGTAATCTCTGGGATGATTTTCAAGGATGGTTTGAATTAAGAGTTAAGATTTTGCTAGAGGACACTTTCTGTAATAGCACTAATGTTAAAGAAAATGAAACTTTTTTGACCTCACATATGATTCTAATTTACATTGGTTAAGCAAAGTTGGCAGGTGTTCCAGTTACCTACTGCTACATAATGCTATCCAGAAATTTGGTGGCTTGAAACAATACCAGTCAATTATTTCTCTCATGAAATCTGTGATTTGGGCAGTGCTCAGTGGGGATGGCTCATCTCTGCTCTGTGTGGCTTTAACTGGGGTCACTCAGCTGAGGCTGGAGGACCCACTTCCAAGATGGCTCTCTTATATGGTTGGCAAGTTGGTGCTGGCTGCAGGCTGGGACCTCAGCTGGGCCTGTGTCCATAGTTCCTTTCCACGTGGGCCTCTCTACCGGGTTCCCTGGGCTTTCTCACTGCATGGCAACTGGGATCTAACAGTCAGTGTTCAAAGAAGTGAAAGCAGACATTACAAGTCTTCTTATAATCATCTTCACTGCATCCCCCCAATTAAGCAAATCATTAAGGCCAGCCCAAATTCAAGGAGAGGGAAATTAGATTCCACATCTTAAAGGAAGGAATTGCAAAGAATTTATGGCCATCTTTACCCTACCACAGCACATAAAAGAAAGGATGTAAATATATCTCTGAAAATCATGATTTGGGTATTGACACGGCAGCAAAGAGAAGCCAAGAATATTAACAGAATTAGAGCATCTCACAGTCAGACCAGCTCTTCTAGGAGGATGTAAGACATGGTGGTCAAGAGCACAGGCCGCTGGGTGTGATTCCTAGCTCTGTCGTGAGCCAGCATTATGTGACTGCAGACAAACTGCCTGCTCTTTCCACGTCCCCATATCTTCACCTACAAAATGGGGGTAATAATGGTGTCTATGGCAGGCTTCATCTCGAGAAATCAAGATTCTGCTTTTTAATTAAAAAACTTAAAAAAATGATTATGTAATATATGCACTTACAAATGCAAAATAATAAGTGCTCTGTGAATTTTTTACAAACTGGATAGACTCATCTGACCACCACCCCAGACCAAGAAATGGAACACTGGCAGGACTGGGAGACAGGAGGGAACAGGGAACGGGAGTGGGAAAGCACATGCAGCGTAGGGACTTTGGCAAACAGGAGACAGCAGACACTTGCCTCATGCCAATGGTTGCCGTGTAGGAATAAAGGTGGTGCAGGTTGAACAAAACATGGCAGGGGGCCAGACTTAATCCACAGGCCCGTTTGGGATTTGAGAATAGGAGGTGTTGGCAGAGCACATGACTTAAAGAACTGGGGAGGATTTGGAATAGGAGTAAGGAATAAGAAGACAGAAGGGGGTAGAAGAACACAAAGGGAATGTCAGCAGAAGTTGACATCTTAGGTATAGCTGAGCATGGCAGGGATAATGGGTATGAAATCAACCAGGCTCAAGGCTCTGGAAGGAACCTTGGCTTGAAGTTGTTCTAATACAGGAAGAAGGCTTCTAAGGGCTGGAAAAGACTCAACCTCTTGCCACAAAGCCAAGTGCTCACCCTTTTAATCATTAAAATATCTTCAGGGGCTCCACTCCCGTGTGCAACTGTGCTGAATCCTTCTCCCCCACTCCTTTTGTTCATCCCCGTGCGGAGTGAGACTTTTGCTTTCTCTCCTTTCCTCGCTGTCTTGTCTTGCTTTTGTACAGACTACCCTTCTGTGTGGAGTTCCTAAGGTTTCTCCCTCTTATGAAACGTCTCACAGCACACATACTGCTGGAAGATTTTGGCACTTCAAATCCTTTTTTGGAAAGAGGCAGATACAAATCAGTGAGATGAAAGGGAAATCCAAGGCATCTGGCAGACCTCTTCAAATAATCCCAAACCCTCCTCATCCTGGCTACGGCAGGCAGATTAAGTAGTGGCTAAGGGAATAGTGAGTAGCGCTGGGAAGAGGGGAAATCTGAGATCATGAGCAACTAATTGGGTAACTGGCAAATCTAGGGATGGCTGCCCACGGGATGCAGCTGGTAAGAGCAACATGAGGAAGAAGATTGACTTAAGATAGAATGACACGGAAATATTTAGATCAAACTACTATCTGAACATTATTACATGCCCGTGGCTTACTAAATGAGACAGAGCAACAATAAACATTTAAGCTGAGTGCCTGGCAAAGAGCGGGTATCCTCTAAACCTTTCCCCCTCTTCTCACCCTTCTTCTTCTATTTCTCTGTCGGGCTGCATATGGCTGCACGAAGCCTTAGTCACTTCAGGACCCTGCTGGGCACAGTCAGCTCTTCTCCAGCTCTATCCCCTGCCTGATCTGCACTACACCATCATTACCTTGGAGGCAGCACCATGGCACAGCTGGCTTGTTCATGTGTGTGAACACTTTTTTTTATGTTCAGCACAGGTTCTACTGAAAGATCTAGGTGCTTTAAATATAGCTGGAAAAAGGAAAGATGTAAAGTAATGAAATCAAAGTGAAGAAAAATTTTTTCCACTGAAATCCCACTTTTCACCCTGCATCCAAAAATACAGAGTTTTTTTTTTTTTTTTACTACTGTAAGCACTGTTTGGGGAATTTTAACCAATATAGCATAAAATAAAACTAAGGAATGATAACTATTTATTGGCTTCTCTTTAAGATATCTATAGATTCTTCACACTGTGAACGAAAATTCTTGCTCAGTAATTTAGGATGAGCTATACATTTTATTTAAGAAATCAGGATTATCTTGGAGAGGGAATGTATGGGTCGTGATAGGAACATGTTTTAAGCTTCACAAATAATAGTAATTTATGAGACAAAGACACTCAGAATTTAGCACTGAGAGTCTACATTTTGGTTTAGATTTAAAACATTTTTATTTGCATCTATAGTTTAAAAGCATTTAAAATTTAGTTTATGTTCTTCTAGAAGTGTACACGAACACATACGTTTTCATATAAACTGGACGACATGAATTCATCTTGAAATATGAATATGTAGATGTAGCTATTATAATAAAATAACTTGCATTATTTTAAAAAATATTAATAATACAAGTCTTTCTATGATAATAGCTACAACACTGAAGCTAACCAATGTCTGTCCTATTATTGGATATGCCAGTGTTTTACTATTTTAAAAAATGCTTAGATGATCATTCTGTACATGTATTTTTACAGGCCTGCCCCATTATTTCCTTAGGATAGTCTCCTAAAAGTGGAGTGACTGGAACAAAGGATAAATACATTTTAAAGCTTGGAATATCTATCTCAAGATGCCCTTGCAAAGATTATGTTGATCTACATTCCCGCCAGTGTGTTTTTCCTCGTACCGGCATGCGATCCTGTATTTCTTCACCATCTCATTGGCATAAGCTTAATTACAGATCTGTAGTTATTTGTGAAGTTTAATTTTTTTCATACATGTATTGCCATCTGAATGTCTTCTTTTGTGAACTGCCTATTCATGGCTTATGCTGGCCTGGGGCCTTGCCTGTGGTTTTGTCACACACATTGTTAACGCACAGCAGACATCACAGGTCTCTGATGAAAGGCTGTGTGCACTTTTGAAGCAATTCTGGCTGTGAAATATAAATAGGGGGAGATAGAAAAAGGAATGACTCAAACATAGCTTTCACTTCTTGTCTGAAGTAAACAAAACATGCTCTCCAGTGTGGTTTG
This sequence comes from Cheirogaleus medius, assembly GCA_008086735.1. Classification (NCBI taxonomy): domain Eukaryota; kingdom Metazoa; phylum Chordata; class Mammalia; order Primates; family Cheirogaleidae; genus Cheirogaleus; species Cheirogaleus medius. The sequence goes on from VBSM01003169.1 coordinate 14,785,019, forward strand.
GGTCAACACAACTAGTACTTCTAAAGAAAAAGGGCTGGCTCTGGCTGCTGAGTCACTTAAATAAAGAATGCTCCACTTGGCAGCATGACTCTAAATCCCTGCAAATAAAGAGGGGCTTATAGCTTCTCCAAGCTCCAAGCAATGCCTTAACGATAATACGATAAATATACCCACAGAGAAACATATACACATGAGGAGTCCAGCTATTTATACAAAGTTCAGTAACTATTTTACTTTTAATTCAGTTAATCTTTCTTTTCAAATTAAGATTTAAATGAGATCATTTTATTTTATATTTTTAGATATGGGGTCTTGCTCTGTCGCCCAGGCTGGAGTGCAGTGGTGTAATCATAGCTCACTATAACCTCAAACTCCTGGGCTCAAGCAATTGTCCCACCAATTGTCCCACCTCAGCTCCCCATAGCTAGGACTACAGGTGCATGCCACCATGCCTGGCTAACTTTTTTTTTCTTTGTAGAGATGAAGTTTCACTGTTGCCCAGGCTGGTCTCAAACTCCTGGCCTCAAGCAATCCTCCCACCTTGGCCTCCCAAAGTGCTGAGATTATAGGCATGAGCCACTGCACCCAGCATGGAGATCATTTTAAACACACAATCCAAAAGCCCTTTCTGGGTATGTACCACTTTAAATGTTAAATGGTACATCATATTCATGGATGTATCCCTGGCACTCCCAGTTTCCTATTGCAAGCCTGACTGTCTCCTATATTCAATTATTTCTGCCCACTGGTATGGCTACCTTCCCAGGTACTCGGGCTGAAGACTCTGACATAATCTTTATTTCTCCTTCTCCCCTGCCCTCCACACCTAATCAACCGCCAAATCCTAAAGATTTTTCTTAGGTTTCAAAAATATAAAGTTTTTAAATCTTAGAATAGTTTTAGATTTATAGCAAAGTTGCAAAGATAGTACACAGTTCCCCTGTTATCCTAGCCTAGCTCCCTTCAGTGTTAACATCTTACCATTACCACAGTACATTCGTCACAACTAAGGAACCAACACTGATGCATTACTATTAATTAAACTCCACACTTTATTCACATGTCACTAGTTTTCCCCTAACGTCCTTTCCCTGTCCGAGGAACTCATCTCCAGGATACCTCATTATGTTTAATCGTCATGTCACCCTAGTCTCCTCTAGTCCGTAACAGTTCAGACATTCCTTGTCTCTGATGGCCCTGGCAGTGTTTGCGAACACTGGGCAGGCATTTTGCAGACTATCCTTAGGTTTATCTGAGAGTTTCCTCACGTTTACACTGGTGTTAATGGGTTTTTTGGAGGATCACCGCAAAAGTGAAGTTCTATTTTCCTCAAATTACATGGTACATGGTATATATTATCAACATAGCTCAGAGCTGTTTTTACTCATAACACACTTCTAATACCAAATGTATGTTTTTTTTCCTCACACCAACTAATTCTCTAATTCTCCAGACACCCACCAGGTAGCCTACAATTCAACTACCTAGGGTTAGCATAGACCCAAAAGCGTAAGGGCCCAGTCCCACAAGACTGCCCCATTTCAGACGCCCATCGCAAGCCCAAGGCTTCCCATACTTCTGAATGACTGGCTATAAATTAGCGGGTGAGGTGTTCTAGAAACTCAGGAAAGCACTTCACTTACTACTGCTGGTTTCAGAGACACGTGAAGAGCCAGATGAAGAGGTACACAGGGTGAAGTGCAGAAGCTCTGCCCCTGTGGAGTTGGGCTGTGCCACCCTTCTGGTTCATGGATGCATTTGTCAGTCTGGAAGCTCTCAGAACCCCGTCCTTTAGGGGTTTTTAATGGAGGCTCCGTAACAGACGCATGATTGATCACACCTAGCCTAGGCTAGACTGTTGGTGATTAACTTAAATCTCTCAGCCCTTAAATCTCCAGCCCTCCAGGGAGGGGATGCTGAAAGTTCCACCCTGTCCTCACATGGTTGGTTCCTCTGGCAACCAGCCCCATCCTGAAGCTACATAGGAGCTCATCAAAAGTCACCTCATCAGCATAAGCTCAGGTATGGCTGAGAGCGGCTTGTTATAAACAATAAAAATGCTCCTAGCAACGCATGGTGGTGCCTGCCTGTAGTTCCAGCTACTCAGGAGGCTGAGGCAGGAGGATCGCTTGAGCCTAGAAGTTCAAGGCTGCAGTGAGCTATGATGGTGCCACTGTACTCCAGACTGGATGACAAAGTGAGACCTGGTCTCAATCAATCAATCAATCAATCAATCCAAACATACATACTTAGATGCTCCGATCACCCCTACCACTCTGGAAATTCCAAGGGTTTTAGAGGCTCTGTGTCAAGAACTTGGGACAAAGACCAGATATTTCTTACTCTGTCACTATGACCTACCACTGATGATGTTAACCTTGACCACCTGGCTGAGGCAGTATGTATCAGACTTCTCCACTCTAAAGTTACTTTTTACCCTCTTTTCATACTTGTTTTTCAGATGAGGAAACTGAGGTTAGAACTTAAATAACTGTGTCAAAACTAAAAAGAAGTAAATCTGAAATTGGAACACAAGCCTTCTCACTGCTAGTTCTGAGTTTCTTCTACTGTACCGGCAGTAGGCAAAGTACAACAGTCTGTGGGTCACACCTAACTCATAGCCTGTTTCTATAAGGCCCACACTTTTAAATGGTAAAAAAAAAATTAAATGAGGAATAATATTTCATGACACATAAAACTTACAAGAAATTCAAATTTCAGTGTCCATAAATAAAAGTTTATTGGAATATGGCTATGCTCACTTGTTTACATATTGCCTATAGCTGCTTTCCAAATACATCGGCCGAGTATTAGGCAAAAGAGATCATATGGTCCACAAAGCTTAAAATATTTACTGTCTGGACCTTTACAGAAAATGTTTCCCAACGACACACTATACCATGATGTTAAGCAGCCTCTTTGTTTTTTGTTTGTTTGTTTTGGTCAGAAATGAAGAAGCAGCTCTTAATCTCTTAAGATCAGTTAATCGTGCAATTTACAAAGCATAAAACAAGATCCCCTAAGAAATTTCTCTAGGGGTCCAGATTTGAGGGCTGTTGTGCTTTCCCACTCTTGGTGAAATTATGTAAGTGCATTGGAGGGTTTAGGGGTGGGGGCAGGAGAGAGGGAGAGAGAAAGAAATGCAGAGATGGGGACACAGAGCAGAGAGACACAGATGTGCATTACCCTGGACATGAGAATCAGAGGGCAGGGGAGAGCCTCTTGCAATTATTAATAACAAATCACAGATAAAATCTTTGCAATGAGCCAAAAAAACCAAAAAGAAAACCAAAACATACCCTGGGAGACTGTGACAGGCCAGGGGTCTTTTAAATGCAAGCATTGAGGTCTTCCTCCAACACGTACAGCAAAGGCATTCTCAGACACTCTCCCTGCGTGTTTCCAAGTCTCACCCAAGAGAACGCCTCTCCCGCCCTCTCCCTCACGCAGAGCACGGCTCTCATCATTCCTACCCACAAACGACAAGGCTGGCTACTTGCCCAACTCCAAAATTGTTCTCTGTTTATTTCTAACTCTAGGAAATGACAGAGATGTCTCATGACAACTGTACTCTGGGGTGTTATTTTAAGTATCTGATTTTTATTGTGTATATAATACAGAAAAATACTTTTCCCCCCCTCAGTATTGTCTATGAATAGTCACTTTTCTCTTTCCAAGTTCCTATCAAATATCTATGAAATTTCTTAGGCAGCCCCTCCTTCTGAAGAGTATTGTGCAAAGCAGATAAAAAGTTGGCATTGTTCAAGAATCAGGAAAATGGGATCATCTTTGGAAAGGAAAATGGAACTGTCACAAAAGGACAAAGGGCAAAGGGAGGGCCATGTGAGGATAACTTCATGAAAGCAGATAACAGCCAGAACAGCTGATCCTAGAAAGGTTAAGGTAAAGGACATTGCCAAGGCTGCGTGACCACAGGTCGTTCCAGACCTAAGGAACTCTGCGTTTAACATTTTATACTTTTTAAAATGTGTTTTATTATCATACCAACCCTGTGAGGTTAGAAATTAACTTTATTTTTCCAGTCAAGTCCAGAGAAATTAAATAGCTCGTTTAAGTTACCTCCCTGAGGTCAGGGCTCAGTAGGTGAAGTCATCACTGTATACCCAGAGCATACCATCGTGCCTTGGAACACAGCAGGTGCTCAATAAAAAATTGTTGGGAAATGTTGTTTGGCCAATTGGCAAACGCCCAAATCTTCTGTCTCCTGCTATTTTTATAGCTAATGGATGGAGATGATCCCTTGTTACAATAAATGCCCCTCTCTTTTCTATTCTACCTGCAAGATGTAATTTGTGCACCCATGACTTGCCAGCTTGGGTGTCATCAAAGGTCAGCTCTGCCACTCAGGGAGTCGAGCACAGCCATAAAGGGCCTGGAGAGGGCCTCAGCATCCCATTTCTTTCTTCTTTTTTTGAGACAGAGTCTCATTCTGTTGCCTGAGCTAGAGTGCCGTGCCACGTCAGCCTAGCTCACAGCAACGTCAAACTCCTGGGCTCAAGCAATCCTTTTGCCTCAGCCTCCCGAGTAGCTGGGACTACAGGCATGCGCTACCATGCCCGGCTAATTTTTTTCTATATATTTTTAGTTGTCTGGCTAATTTCTTTCTATTTTTAGTAGAGACAGGATCTCACTCTTGCTCAGGCTGGTTTCGAACTCCTGACCTTGAGCGATCCGCCCGCCTCGGCCTGCCAGAGTGCTAGGATTACAGGCGTGAGCCATCGCACCCGACCAAACATTCCATTTTTTAAGCATTTTCATTCCAATTTAGGGAATGGGTTATATCAATCTTAAAAGGCAAATATGGACACCACAGTATTTATAGAGGAGATGTTACCTTTTAATAATTAAGTCTTAATGCTGCTTTCTGAGCTTACAGATGGGACTGGCTTTATGTAACAGTTTAGCAATGAGAAGATGAAACGCAAGATGCGAATTCGGTAGAATTCTCTAGCCTTCCGGTAGAAGTTGTATCTATAAAACAGAATGAGTACGAAGACTCACAAAAAAAAGCAGAAGAAAATCTAGATGTCTGTGTGTTATTTTCTCATTAAAACAGCCAAACTCTCAATCACAGTACACTTTGTACAATCTACTCATTAGCACCTATTTACATAATGACATGTGTTTGATGCCACAGTTTTCTTTGCAGGAAGCATGGTTTTAAAAAAGGTACCTTCCCAATGCTACACACTGCTCCTCAGGCATGAGGATACCCAGTGGGCAATGGCATGAACTTACTGAGCCCCCTTTAAAATGTTTTCTTTCAATCTCTGGAATGAATAGGGACTTTCTGGTAATGTCTTCTAACCTCATATTTTGGAGGCATGAAATTGTTTTACAAAAGAAATCACTTTTCGCTTTCAATAAATGGTGCTTTTCGCTTTCAATAAATGTTGGGGGGAGAGTCCACTCAACAGCTGATCTGAATTAGGGAGAGCAAAGACAATCTTTAATACTATTCAAGTTAGTCCCACACCGAGATATTGGTTCTGAGAGATGATGAGAAAAGAATTTATTTAAAAAGAAAAACTAAAAAGCAATCGGTCACAAAAGAGAGACTGACTTTGTTATTCCCAAGAAAACAGAATACTGCCCCAAGATTTTGCCAGCAGGTCACCCAGTTATGATGGATAACTAGATATATAAAGCTTAGTGTTTGCCAGGGGCAAATGGGTTCCTCAGGCAAAGCACAAGTAAGTCACTAGCTTCACAGTAGAATCGACAACAGTTTTTTCCCACTAAGACAACAAAGAGCTTATAAAGAAAAAGTTACTTCCTTGCCAACACTGGTCAAAAGTGCAATTCTTTAAGAGAAATTCAGCAAAGGCTTCCTTCCTCGACCCCACCAAGGCATGAAATAGAATTTTATTTCTAAAATGAATGAATGTTTTAATAATACTATGTTTTTGATAACTGTAATCATAAAAATGTGATCTTGCCATGTGAAATGGACACAAATTGGAATTACTGCAGCTGGAGACTGTTAAGTAGTCGTTCTGTATATGCTATGAAATCTCAAAATTATTAGACTATAAGGAACTTGGGGAGGTCACTGGATCCACACTATATCCTCTTGCTCCAAAGTGTGGCCCTTGAACTAGCGACTTCAGCATCCTCCCAGAGCATGTTAGAAACGCAGAATCTTGCCCCACCTCAGATCTATTAAATAATACATTAGAATCTGCTTTTTCACAAGACCCCCAGGTGATTTTTATGCACATTTGTATCCCACTTTATTCAGCTGTAACTCTCCCAGCCTACAGACAGGTCAGTGGCCAGGGTGGTGGTGTCTGAGACTGAGAATCACTTTGCCGCTAATAGGATGGGTACGGGCGGGCCAGGCCTGGGGAGCACGTTCAGGCTGAGAGCCCAGGAAGAAAATCAACATCCTACTATCAGAAGAACAGGGACTGGGTGGCAAGCAAACCAGCTGTGATCGACTGTTAGGGATGAGCACCCGACCGAGGCCAGATCAATGGGGAGCAGATGTGGGACTCTTGCTAATTGACAGAGAAGCAGCTCCTAGCTGAGGCTATAATGCTGACAGTATGTAAACCCAGATCTACCGCTTGGAGAAGGGCAGCCTGAGAATGAAGCAAACCCCAAGAAAACAAGGCTGAGAGATGGAAAGAGACCAAGTCCCCATAACCTCAGCTGTGCCCCAGAGTGTAGGGCCACTAACTCCAGGGGCACCATTTGTGCACACACACGTGAATGTGCTCCGAAGCACATTTTGACTCTTGAGTTTTGCTGTATGTGCCCATCAATTTCTCTTTTTTCAAAAATTTTTGGCTTAAGTCAGTTTGAGGTAGACTTTCTGTGACTTGCAACTGAAAGACTGCTAATGCCCACAGAGTGAGGTTTCAAGACACTCATGCTCATTCCCAGACCAAAACTTTCTCCCCTACAAGAGACAGACTCAGATGTGGCCCAGGTGAAGATGGGAATGGGGGAAGGAGGTATGGCGTGTGCATTATTAGGCACTGCTGGGAATGAGAAAATGAATACATCCTCCATGGGAGGGCAATATGGCAATTTCTATTAAAATGTATAAGCATATACCATTTGGCCTAGTAATTCTATTTCTGCAAACTGATTCTATGGATAAATTAGCACATGTGCCCAAAGATTTATGTTTAAGAATATACTCTTAACTATTGCTGCAATAACAAAAGATTGTACAACCAAAATGTTCAACCACAAAAGGATGGTTAAGTAAATGATGGTCTATTTAAACAATGGAACGAACATTCTGTAGTTATTAAAAAAGAATATGGTAGGTCTACATGTGCTATCCTGGATCAATTCCTAAGATAAGTAAAAACAAGTAAGGTACGGAGTAATGTGGAGTAATGTGTATAGTATGTTACCATTTGTGTAAATAAAAAGGATAGTTAAATAGATATATGTATGCATTTATGTGTATATATACATGTATATGAATATAATATCCCTATAGGAATAGAAAGTTAATAGTGGTTGTTTCTGGGAAGGGTACAGGGTTAGGAAGGAGGCCTACTTTATGACTTTTAAATTTTGAAAATACTATGTATATCCATAATGCCTTGGCAGGTATGGAATGTTTCTCTTTGTTTTAGACCTACTGGTCTAGAGAAAATGAGAATGCACGTCCCAAGCAAGAAGTCTGGAGACTGAGTAATCAGCAGCCCCTCTTCTCTGATTAGACCAGGAGCTGAGCAAGTTATACTCAAACATGAAAAATCACTGAAAGAAGTGCACGGAATTGGCTAGGGTAGGGAGCTGCAGTGGGAGTGGGGATTATTTTCCCCAAGAGCAGAAGTGCACAAAGATTCAGTCCTGGAAACATCTGTCCCGCTGTTAGGTGCTGCAGGGCATGTTGCAGAAGTTCCCAATAAGCCATCCATCAAAGCAATCCAGTCAGTAATTTCTTCCTCTCATGTGGCATGAATCCTCTACGGCCTCTGGCCTGCCCTGTTGGCCATTTAGAATTACCGAGCCCTCCTTTCAGAACACTTATTTCTGAAGGTCTTCCCTTATTCTTTTTTCCCCTCTAATATATATGAACAGCTGGAAACATTTAAAACTTCAAGCAGTTTAAATGAAAAGTCAAAGGAAGGCTGTGCGTTCATTCCTAAGCTCTGACCCTCCTGATTATCTGAGGGTTAGTGTCTCCTGTGAGTCTGTGTGATCTGCTGTAACCACTGTGTACTCACCAGGAGTCAAATAGCAAACACAGGAACACATAAGGGTGACCCGAAATGCCCAGAGCCAAACCCACCCACTACGGTGACAGCTGTTGTTGGGAGTAGCTCACGGACTGGCATTTGAGTCTGCTATCATTTTATGGCTTTAAAATGTGCAACCCAAGCATGATGATGCTGTTGTTTCCATCAAGCTATAATTCATGTACGAATGAATTAACCTCTCCTCCATCGATTCAATTCAACGATGTTTTAGAAGTACTTTGATCCTAACTTTTGGGATTAGAAACTCATTCTCCTCCTTTTTCCCAGCAAAGCCCCTCCCCCACATCCATTATATATTTTACAGTTATAAGAGTAACTGCTTGGAAGCCTTCTGAAATTGACGTGTTTATGTGCGATGTGGGGCGAGGGGAGGCAGTGAGTGGAGAAGGTAGCACATGTTTGCTATCGGAGGACCCAGAATTGATTTTGATGCTTTCCCTAATGAACAACTCAAAGTTTGCAATTTTTACCTTTCCAGGCCTCAGACTTCTTATCTGCCCACCCTCCCTGGGGAATGAGACAGACAGTCTCTGAGTTTCTTGCACCAACCATCAACACCTTGACCAAATGCACCCAAAAGAGGCAGAGTGGCATCTAAAAAAAAAAAATCGAATATTACTGTTGGATTTGAATGTGTATGTTTTTATCTTTTCCAATGCCTACCTTAGGAAATGCTTTGTGATTACTTGTAGAACTGAGCAACCTTTGTCTCTGTTCCAGCTGCCACGGGGACTGTGTGTATGCTCAGATTATACATTAAAAGAACAGTTTAAGTAGGAAATTTTGTAGACTATCCACTTTAAATGTATTCAAAATGGACTAGTGTCTGTTATGTAAGTTTATTGGTAAGCTGAAAAGAATGTGTGGTTCTTTTCATTTGGAGAGATTTAAAAAATTACATGGCCAGCTCTAGTTTAAACTAGAATCCGTTTAACCTTGCGAACAGCCTCTCAGGTTTGGGCAGATAGTGAAGCGAAGAGGGCTCCACACTGTGCCATGGGGTCTGGGGAAACAGCTTCACCTTTGCTTCACTCTCTCAGTCTTCCCATTCCCTCATTTATTCCATGCACCATGATGTAAAGTCACCGCAGGTGCCAGATGCCTCACCTGTCCAGAGATTTCTTTAAGCAGATCAGTCTGGGCAGCTACAGACAGAATTTGACCTTGTTCACTTTACATGTGGTCAGTTAGCATGTGGTTGGGTTAAACTGCATTATAGACAGCAGTCCTAACAAAAAATACCCTCAACAGTCTGTGACCAGGTCTGAGTCACTGCTATACTTTTAGCAAAGATGCCAATGTTTGGGATATAGCAGATACTCAATAAAAGTTAGCTGAATGAAGTAAAAAACAGAAATAACTCCCTTTATAAGTGACCTTTTAAACCAAATCAACAGCAGCATCTAATTTTAATCCCACAAGATGAATTTAAAAATCCAAGGGGTGTTCCTATCTCTCTGCATCCACGCCAACATTTATTGTTTTGGGACTTTTTGATAAAGGCCATTCTCACTAGAGTTAAGTGATATCTCACTGTGGTTGTGATTTGCATTTCCCTGATGATTAGAGATGTTGAGTATTTTTTCATGTTTCTTGGCCATTAGTTTATCTTCTTTTGAGAAGTTTCTGTTCATGTCCTTGGCCCACTTTTTGATGGAGTTGTTTGATTTTTTCTTGCTGATTTTCCTGAGTTCTATATAGATTCTAGTTATCAGCGCTTTATCGGATGTGTAGCACGCAAATATTTTCTCCCATTCAATAGGTTGTCTGTTTGCTCTCATGATAGTGGCCTTGGCTCTGCAGAAGCTTTTCAATTTGACCAGGTCCCATTTATTTATTTTTGTTGCTGCTGTGACTGTCTTTGGGGTCTTCTTCATAAATTCTTTGCCTAGGCCAATGTCTATAAGAGTTTTTCCAACATTTTCTTCTAGAATTCTTATAGTTTCATGCCTTAGGTTTAAGAGAGATAGGAACACTCATACACTACTGGTGGGACTGCAAACTAGTACGACCTCTGTGGAAAGTAAAATGGAGATACCTCAAAGAGCTACAAGTAGAGCTACCATTTGATCCAGCAATCCCATTACTGGGCATCTACCCAAAGGAACAAAAGACACTCTATAAAAAAGACATATGCACTAGAATGTTTATAGCAGCATAATTCACAACTGCAAAGATGTGGAAACAACCCAAGTGCCCATCAATACATGAATGGATTAATAAAATGTCGTAGATGTATACCATGGAGTACTACAAGAAACAATATAAGAAACTATAAGAAACAGCTGTAAGAAACAATGGTGATCTAGCACCTCTTATATTATCCTGGATAGAGCTGGAGCCAATTCTACTAAGTGAAGTATCACAAGATTGGAAAAATAAGCACCACATGTACTCACCAGGAAATTGGTATTAATTGGTCAACACTTATGTGCACATATAGTAGTAACATTCATCTGGTGCAGAGCAGGTGGGAGGGGGAAGGAAGGAATGGGTATATACACACCTAATGAGTGTGGTGAGCACCATCTGGGGGATGGACACACTTGAGGCTCTAACTTAGGTGGGGCAAAGACAATATATGTAACCTAAACATTTGTATCCCCGTAATATGCTGAAATAAAAAAATAAAAATAAAAAATGGTAAAAAAAAAAGACCCAAAGCACTTCTGATATTAAACGCTGAGATAAATATGAGCTATATGTACATTTAAGAAAGATTAATAAAAACAAGTAAGATACCCACTTATTCCAGTTCAGGGTCTCGGGTGGCCAGAGCCTGTCCCGGCAGCTCAGAGTGTGAGGTGGGAACCAGCCCTACCGGACACGACGCCGTCGCACTGCAGGGCCCTCTGGCACGCACACACGCACTCACTCAGAGCGGAACGATGCAGACGTGCCATTCACCTAACATGCTCATCTTTGGGATGTGGGAGGAAACTGGAGTACCCAGAGAAAACCCACAAAGACGTGGGGAGAATGTGCAAACTCCATACAGACAGTAGCCCTGGACGGGAACCGAGATTTTTCCTTAGCAACATTATAAAGAAACAAGGTGAACAAAAATGACATTATTCCAGGACCTGCTGTGGTTGCTCCAAAAATACCTGATAAGAGAGTGAAACGATGATAGCAACATTCTAAAGCACTTTGCAAATACGTCACGAAAAGTACGATATTCACTGTGTTCCTTAAGGGTTAGGGGAGAAAGAGAATAGATTCTAAGTGCACATTGTTTTTCTTTTTCCCAGGGTGATAAAAGGGAAATGAACAATAGGAGATATTGGAAGGTGCACTGGAATTAAATTGTGTCAATTTTCCAGCAGTAATAACAGAAAGCGCCAACTCAGAGCCAAGGCTGATTACCTATTCATCCACCCTATTCTGTAAAAAAACAAACCACTCTCTCACACAAATTCTCTTACCAATATTCACAAGTGACTAAGAATTCACATTACATAAGATCACAAAAAAGCAATAGGACTTCAACAATGCTTTTTCTAGCTCTCACAAAAGTTTGGTTCCCAAATGGAAGGCAACAGAGAGTGCTGAGTTTCCAGCAGGTGTACAAACGAATTATCCCCCAGGGTATAGAGGCTACATTGTTATAGAAGCAAAGGATTTTTTTGGTCCTCCTTAGGAAAAAAAAAAAATCACCAAG
>VBSM01003169.1:14797028-14847017 GCA_008086735.1 Cheirogaleus medius
TTTTTAAGAGATGGGGTCTCTTGCTCTGTTGCCTGGGCTAGAGTACAGTGGCACAAACCTAGCTCACTGCAACCTCACACTCCTGGGCTCAAGAGATCCTCCTACCTCAGTCTTCCAAGTAGTTGGGACTAGTGGCATGTGCCATCATGCCCAGTTAACTTTTTCAGTTTTTGTAGAGACAGGGTCTCACTCTTGTTACTCAGGCTGGTCTTGAAATCCTGGCCTCAGGCAATCCTCCCACCTTAGCCTCCCAAAGTGCTAGGATGAGCTACCACACCAGGCCTTTTTATTTAATTTTTTTATCACAGAAAAAAATAAACTGATTAGTTTAATGAACCCCCATGTACTCCTTACTCAGCTTCAGCAATTATCAATTCATGACCAATTCTGTTTCATCTATATTCTCACTCACTTCCCCTCTATTGGATTATTTTGTAGCAAATCTCAGACATATTATTTCACCCTTAAACATTTCAGTATGTATTGTTAAAAGAGGACTCTTTAAAAAAAATACCATTATTATACCTAAAAAAATATCAACAATAACACTTTAATATTTCACATGTCCAGAGCTTAAATTTCCAACTGTCTCAAAAATGTTTTTTGTGTAAAAATAAAAACTTTATACGGATTAAATTTAACAAAGTTTAGTTGAACAAAGAAGAATTCATGAATTGGGCATCACTCAGAACCAGAAGAGGTCCAGAGAGCTCTGCTTCACAACTGTGCAGGGAATATTTATAGACAAAAAACAGAAGTGAGGTACAGAAACAGCTTGGGAGGTTACAGCTCAGCAATTGCCATATTTGGAGATGGTCTGATTGGCTGGCAGTCTGTGACTGGCTGACACCAGGCTATTTGTTACAAAATTTACTCCTAAATTAGGCTTTCAAATTTGTTTATATACTAAGTTAGGTTGTTAGTTCATTAAGTAGGGACTCAAGGTATGGGTAGTCTCAGGCCAAATTTAGTTTAACATTTGTTTTGTTTTACAGTTTATTTGAATCAGTATTCAAATAAGGTCCATATATAGCCATTGTCTGTAAATCTCTCAATCTATAAGTTCTCCTTCTATATTATTTCCTTGTAATTTGTTACATTTAAAATTTTATATATCTATAAATTTAAAATTGACCACAAATGTGTTTTTTTTAATAAATCAAAAGGAAGGAAATATTAAATGGCTGAGAGCACAGCATTGAGTTCCTTCATTACTGAAAATATAAAAAAGCAGTGGCAAGAGAAACAGCAGTCATTAGAGGGTGTTCCTCTGTCCCCCAAAAAGCAACTGGACAAGAGTACATCAATATATGCAAAAATTATTCAAGAAGTAAATTTACAAAACTAGTGAATTATCTATAGTACAGTAACACAGGTGGCAGTGCAGAATGTCATCAAAGATGTCATCAGAGATCCAACTGAGGCAACAGATTAGCTTAGCTATAAGTGTGTCTTGCTTTAGCTTTAGTTAAGAATGTCTGCTTTCCTGGAGAAATAACTTCCACAATTTGGATGCTGTGATTACATGTTAATAGACTTCTTGGTTATTTTTTGTTACATATTTAATCTATGGTAACTATAGATAATTTAGCAAATACAGTTAAATAATGGATAAAATGAAACCAGTAACCCCATCACCCCAAAATAACCACCATATTGATCACTAAGAAATCTTTTGGTTCTAAGTCAAAGAAGACCTCAGCTGAACTACTTTAAATATAAAGGAAGCTTATATATTTGGAAAGTCCAGAAGTAGTTTTGGCTCCTGGCAAGGTTCAATCTAGCAACCGGGTGATGTCACACCAATAGCTTGATTTTTTTCTATTTTTCCATTCTGACCTTCTTAGCATCAGTTCTTTCTGAAACTAGCATTATGATGGTTGCATGACAGCTACTACTTTCATGTCCCAGGACCACAAATTTCTTGCTCAAGTGAAGCAAGGGAAAGAGTATGTCTTTGTTCCAGCCTTCCCAGTGACAATCCTGAAATACACTCTGATGGGCCCAGATTAGGTCATGTGGCTGCCTTTGAACTTATCATGGCAAGGAGGATATCATGTACTAATTAGCTTAGCCCAACACACATGCTCCACCTCCTAATCAAGCTTCCTCAGAAACACATAGATCCCAAACAGAAATGGAGGCTATTTAAGGAAGACACAAGGGGAAATCATGTTGGGTAAGCAACCAGTGAACATCCACTGCCATCGCTGTTTATATTTGTTGTGTGCTGTGACTGTTCTTAAATACGGAAGATGCTCCCACTGCTGAGATTAATTTAAGGTTTTCAACTGTCAAAGTACAGGATGATGCCTCATACTTGGCAGGTGCTAAAAACATTTGTTGAGCTGAATATAAATAGCTTTAAACAATTTTAAAGGCAGAAATACCCAAAGATGTTTCCCAAACTACAAGATCAAGAAAAGTAAACTTACAGACTCTCCATGTCATTTCACCTGCATTGAAACACGGAGTCCTCATTTATATACATATTTCAATCGCTTGGTTGGTTATGAAAACAAGCAGCACTCAGTTGTTCAAATATTTGTCATGGTTTCTTTCCTTGTAACAGAAAGCAAAGAATCACACCACTAAAAAAGTTGAACTCATAGAAATAGAGAGTAAAATAGTGGTTACCAGAGGCTGAAGGGGGAAATCTGAGTTGTTGATCAAAAGGCACAAAGTTGGCCGCGCACAGTGGCTCACACCTGTAATTGTAGCACTCTGGGAGGCTGAACAGGAGGATCCCTTGAGCTCAGGAGTTCGAGATCAGGCTGAGCAAGACTGAGACCCCATCTCTAACAAAAATAGCGAAAAATTAGCTGGGTGTGGTGGCACATGCCTATAGTCCCAGCTACTCTGGAAGCTGAGGTAGGAGGATCGCCTGAGCCCAGGAGTTTGAGGCTGCAGTGAGATATGATGATGCCACAGCACTCCACCCAGGGTGACAGAGTGAGACTCTGTCTCAAAAAAAAGGCACAAAGTTTTAGTTAGGAGGAATAAGCTTTAGTTTACATTGCACAGAATGATGACTGCAATTAATAGTAATATATTTCAAAATCACTAAAAGAGATTTTAAATCTTTTTACCCCAAAAAGATAAATATGCAAGGTGATGAAGATGTTAACTAGCCTGATTTAATCATTCCACAATGTAAACATATATCAAAACATTTCATTGTACCCTATAAATATATACAATTATTATTTGTCAATTAAAAAGTTTTTTTTTTTTTTTTTTTTTTTTTAGACAGAGTCTCACTCTGTTGCCCGGGCTAGAGTGCCAAGGTATCAGCCTAGCTCACAGCAACCTCAAACTCCTAGGCTCAAGTGATCCTCCTGCCTCAGCCTCGCGAGTAGCTGGGACTACAGGCATGCGCCACCATGCCCGGCTAACTTTTTCTATATATTTTTAGTTGGCCAATTAATTTCTTTCTATTTTTAGTAGAGACGGAGTCTCACTCTTGCTCAGGCTGGTCTCAAACTCCTGAACTCAAATGATCCGCTCACCTTGGCCTCCCAGAGTGCTAGGATTATAGGCATGAGCCACCACGCCTGGCCCTGAATTAAAAAGTTTTTAAAAGAATCATAACAATCCTAGTTTCTTACTTTTGGAGGGGCATATCCCTTTAAATAATAAAATCCTACAGTGCCCCATGACACTTTAATCAAATCAAAATTGAGCTGGGCCTGCTGAAGTAAGAGTGGGAGATCTAAATGCTCCCACTGCCCTTGTCCTCCTTCCCACCTGATACCAGTGACTCTTTCACAACAGCCTGAATATGTCTAGTGACAGGGGTTTACTCTCTCACAGGACATAATCTTTCTCTAATTTCGGTTCCTGATGCTAAAACAATTTCTTACTATTGAACAAAAGTCTGGTTTCCTATAATGTCTACCCAGTGGACCAAACCCTCTCCTACAAGTTGGCATCTCAAGTATCTTAAAAACAGCTCTCATCTCGCTCTGCTCGCATCCCCAGCTCTTTACTGCTAACCGGACACGGCCTCTGTTCCTCATCACCCTGCTCCCCTTCACTGGGTATGTTTGGGGGCCTTTAAAAATATGCCCTCAACAACCCGGGAAGTGTGCTAATTGCTCATTGTCTGCTGAATTTATGCTCTTCTCTTGACCCTCTGCTCTACAACCTGAACTTGGGTTATCTCCTCCCTTCCATATACTATATTCTCCCCAGACTGGTAATCCACAGCGAACACCCTATGCCTGTGATCTGCTCCAGCAGATAAGGACGCCTGTCTTGATACTGCTACTCTTCCCAGCTCAGTCCAAAGGCCGTCTGTATCCTTCCTAAGATAGAATTCAACACTCCAGATGTGCCCAGACCAGCCCAGAGCTCCTCCACACAGTGCTTCTCTTTAAGCAGATGGGTAGTGCTAGTCAATGTTTGTGGAATTTTTAGCAGCTGCCCTCTCTGTTGGCTCATCTCAAGTTCACAGTTGGCTGTCAGTCTCCACTGGCCACAGCTGCTCCCAGCTGTCTCCAACGAGGTGGCCCCCTGCAGATTTAGTCAGGCCCTGAGCCAATGACAACAGGGACTGATGATATAGTAAGACAATGGCTCTCAATGCTAGAATCATCTGGAAAGCTTTAAAAACTATCAATGCCTGGGTCCAACCTCAGAGATTCAGATTCAATTGATTTGGGTATCCTTTAAAAAATTAGTATTTTCAAAAAAAAGCTCCTAAAGTTATTCTAATGTACAGCCAGGATTCATAGGAAATTTCTCCTAACAGGTAAATATGTTATAGAGTTTGTCTGCAGCTCTCTATTTGTAAAATAGAGCCCAACGTGCCTGACAGAACTTCTACTACACAACTCAAATACCTGTGCTAAGCATGTAATAAACCACATTTAATTCTCCCAACAATTCTGTGAAGCAGATATATTATTATTCACAGTTGAACAGATGCAAAACCCTAGCCTTAGAAACATCAAATACCCTGTGCAAGGCACACACAGGAAGAAAGGGGTGGACACAGAGTATTCTGGCAGACTCCAAAGATAGTGACCTTAACCCTGGTACACATTCCCCCGTGTAGCCCATTCCCTGGCCTTGTTGAAAGGCTCAACCCTTCTTCCTGGAGCTCTGGGACTTGGGCTCCCCTCAGTTGTCAGGGGGGACTAGAGTCCAACCTTGAGCCTCTACCTAGTTCCTACCAGCCCTTGTTGTCTATACTTCTGATAATTTCATTTTGAAGGAACTCTGCCTTATGCCTGGATGCTTCAAAATCCAGTCACCAGGTCAGTCCCTTGGGGGCAATCCCCTCTGGCTACTGACGGCCCCTCCCCGTGCAATCCATCACTTTCTCACAGACTCTGCCCACAGGCAGTCCTGGTTTCCTCCTAAGTTGTTTAGATGTTATTTGGCAAGGCCTACACAATTACAGCACCAATTAAATCCCTCTGATTTCTTTTCATATAAACTGCCATAAAGCTGTTTCTATTTCATCTTGCACATTTATGATTCTTCTTTTAACCCTAAATATAGGACTGCATAATTGTTGCTTTAATTCTATTAGTGTGTGCACATTACACCAGCACTTCCATGAAGTCTGAAAGTTATATTGTCACTTATCATAGAGGTATCCTTCCGAGATCTTTATATCAGCTGTGAATTTTTGATAAAGTCTTTTATATGATTTTATTCAAGTTACTAACAAAATGGCTCTTTGTTACAGGCATTATTTAGTTTGGCCTAAAACCAACAGAATCAACATTTTCTGGCAAAAACCATTCACTCAGCTGTCTCCAACTGTACAATCTTGTTTTCAATATTTTAATGAAGAGTTGTGTGAGTGCTCTGCTGAAATTGAGATTCACTAACTAGATACTGTTCCCAGAGCCACGTTACCAGGAGTGTTCTTGGGGAGCCCTGATGGGCCCCTCATGAACTCTTTATTCTTTTCTGATTGCTGGTATGTATTTGAGGATCTATTATAAACTCTTCGGGGTTTAAATGAAATGCCAAACACCATTTGTGGGGGGAAAAAAAGAGAATACCATTTTTCCATTTTGTGGCACGGTTCCTGTTCCCTACAACTTTTCACAACTTACTAATAGTTGCTTTAAGGTCAGTTCCTTTACATGTGGGATGTCATTAGACGGGACTTTCTTACTATCTTTTCACCTATCCACTGTTTCAATGTCCTTTTAATTCATTTGTCTTTTTTTAATTGAACATTCTATTGAAATATTTATAGATTCACATGGAGTTGTAAGAAATAATAAAGAGAGATTCCCTCGTACACTTTAACCAGTTTCTCCCAAAGGCTTTTGCAGAACTATGGTACATCAGAACCAGGATATTGACATTTTGATATAATCCTCCCATCTTACTAAGATTTCCTCAGTTTTACTTGCATTCACTTGTGTGTGTGTATATATGTGTGAACTTCTACACAATTGTATCATTTGTATAGAGTTATATATCCAATAAAAATTCTAAACAGTTCTAACTCTGCAAAGGAGCTCTCATGTTACCTATTCATTAATCTTTTAAACACTGCTTGCTTTACTCTTTTTGGTTTTTAGATCAATTTTCATGAAGGAAAAAAGGAATGCAAAATAAGAGTTGAGAGGCTGTGCCTTCACTGGGCTATTTGTTAACATTATCACTTCCTACTCCTTTTGAGCATGGTTTCTTAAACTACATAAACTTGTTTTTTTGAATAGTACTGCTATTTTTTCCTAGAATTTCAAAAATGCTTTCATGTCCTTAGATGTTCTTTGTCTGATGTTCATTTTTATAATTTCTTTGGAATGTAGCTTGTAAATCGGTAGAGTGGTTTTCTTTTTTTTCTACTTTGTAGTGAAAGGAAAGATAGTTGCCAATTATAAATATTTATGCGATACCTTTCATTTGGGTATTAAACTGTAACCAGCATTTGTAGCAGTTTTAATATAGTAAAATATCATTTTCCCCGTTATCTCTTTGAGTAATAGGGTCACATCCTATACCTCTTCCGTGTCTAGAGGGGCGGTTGTGCTTGCCTTTCAACACATACATCCCAAATGAGTAGTCTATGCCAAGGACTGGCCCTCGTTCTGTAAAGGGGCAGACGATAAATATTTTGGGTTTTGTGAGCCAGAGAGTCTCTGTCACACTATTCAACTCTGCCACTGCAGCAAAAAAGCAGCCAAAGACAACACGTAAACGAGTGGGTGTGGCTTCTGTGAATAACCCTTTATTTATAAAAACAGGTGGCTAGCTGCAGTTTGCCAACCCCTGGTCTAAGCCAGCAGTGGTAATTCCATTCCCTGGTTTATAAGTGGGCATGTGGCCCAATCCCAGGGAATGGGATGTAAAAAGAAGTCTGCTGGGGGCTCCTGGGAGATCATTCATATTTAAGACACACAAGAGACAACCCTTTTTTTTCTCTTGGACGTTATCAACGCCTAGAATTGCTGCAGCCATCTTGCTCCTGACCCAGAGCCGAAGCCATTGAACCCAGGAGGGCGGAGCCACGAGAATCAGAGAGAGAGCAGAAGGTCGGCATACTGCGCATGGACACTGCCCCCCACTTCTTACGTAAGACAATAAATTTCCTCATTGCTTTAGCCATTGAGTTGACCAAAAAGCATCCTAATAACCGTAGCACCCTCTTCCCACTTAGCAAAGTGCTTCACAGAGAATAGATGTTCAGTAAACAACATTTTGCCGGGCTGGCTAACAATCTGAACCATGAACTTATGCAAATCAGAACTCCTTACATTGTAGATATATGAGCTCCACTTATAATCCTTTTTTTCCTCAATAAATAAATAAGTAAATACACCAATAAGAGGAAATAATAAAGCTATATTATTTAAGATGAATAGAAAACAAAAGTAGTTAATAATAATTTTTCAAATTTTTCAATATTTCTCCAAAAATAAATGAGATCAGCTTATCCACTCCCTGCATTTCTCCTCTTCTTACTTTAAGCCTCTCTCTCCCCGGCTGGCCTTCGGAAGGCATGCTACATGCAAATGTTTGTACACTCATCAATCTTCTTAGGCATAGTTCCAACTGGCCACTCCACATGAGCACAATTAAATGTTAAACATCAATTAAAATTCACAGAATCTATTTAGCGCTCTGAAAAAGCACTAAGTAACTATACACATTTGGGGCACAAATTAATCTACATTGTTTCCTTCGTCATTCTTTAGTTATCAAATCTACTGGACCTCATTTTAGACTTTCTTAATTATTCATTCAGCCCATACTGAGTAGGCAATGAAAAATGAGCTTAAGACAAAAGATAAGAACCTAAAATGAAATGCCACACTGGATCGAGTTTAGTCGGCTAGGTAGTCTGTGGGTGATGGTGGCCTGGAGGGATTCTGTGGAAGAGCCAACGCTGTCTGGGGCAGGGAGACACGTAGATGGTCTCTCTTATGAGACCTCCACTGACAGATTCGTCTGCTTACTCGACACGGGCTCCCATGTCTAACAGGCATCTCAAGTTTTAACATGTCCCAAATAGAATGCATAATTTCTCCCTAAATCTTTTCCTTTCCCAATCTTCCCCCATTTCAATAACTGGCACCCAACTGCATAAGCCCAAATCCAAGATTTCTTATTTTCCATGTCCCCACAACCAAGCCCTTGGCAATTCCTATTGGCTCTGTCTGCGACAGTATGTTCATCCTTCTTCATTCCGCTGCCAACTCCTTAATCCAGACCTCTGCCATGTCTCCCCTGAGGCAGCTGCCACCACCTCCTGACTGGCCTCCCTGCTGCCCATCCTGCCTCTCAACAACCTGTTCTTTTAAGAACTAAGCACAATCTCATTGCTCCCCTCCAAATAGCTCCCACTGCATTTTAGAATTAGAAACATGTATTAGCTTCCTATTGTTGCTGAAACAAATTACCACAATTCAACAGCTTAAAATAACACACATTTATCCTCTTAGTTCTGGAGATCAGAAGTCTAAAATTAAGGTGTTGGTGGGTCTGTGTTCCTTCTGGAGACTCCAGAGGATATTCAATTTCCTCACCCATTTTAGCTTCTAGAGGCTGCCTGCATTCCTCAGCTTGTGGCCCCTTCCTCACCTTCTCTGTCTCTGATCCTCCTGTCCCCCTTATAAGGGCCTCTGTGGTTCCACTGGGTCCTCCCAGATAATCTCTCCATCTCGAGATCCTTCACTTAATCCCAGCTGCAGCGTTCCTTTCACTGTGTAAGGTAACATGTTCACAGGCTGTGAGAACAGGACAGGGACATTGAAGGGGCCCTTATTTGCCAGCCTATCACAAAACCAAAACCAAAACACAACACAAAACAATGAAACACCTCCTTCCCATGCCTCAGCCATCCCTACATGGCCCAGCCTCGCCTGTGTCTCTCAGCGTGTCTCCTACCACCTTCTCCTGTGCTACCTTCTCCTTCCACACTAGCTTTCTGTCCGTTCCTTCAACGTGCCAAGCTTGCTCTCACCTTAGGGTCTGTACCCCTGAGGTTCCCTCCACCTGGAGCGCTCCTTCTCCAGAAGTTCACGTGGCTGATTCACTCTTACAGCTCAAATGTCCTTCCCTCCTCACTGCCATTCGAGGTCACCTTGTTTACTTATACTCTCCCTGTCAATAAGTAAACTCCAAGAGAAGATTCCATGTCTGTCTTGCTCACTGCTCCACCTAAACAGTGACTGACACAGGCAGCAACTTACTATAGTATTCGTTGAAGGAATAAATTATCTAACTTCAAAACATTAGTGGCGTCCTCACAACACAGCTTCATAACCCATTCTGGTTATGTAATCCATATATTTATGTAAATACTTTTTAACTCAACAACATTTGCATCCTATAGCAGTTCTTAGGATAAGACTAAACAAATTGAAATGTAATAAAAATGACTATAAAGCCTACAAAATATTGGGGAGGGGGTGGAGGTAAAGTGAAGGCATGGTGCTGAGAAAAATAGGAATAACAATTACTATGTAAAGAAGACTTAGAGGGCTTGATTATAGTTGACTCTAAACTCAGTATGACTTGTCAGCACGATGTGACTACCAAAAACATGACCTTCGGTGCACTGGAGGTCTCCACGCAAAAAGAGGAAAACTACATCTTGGATACACCTTATTAACAAAAATAGCTAGCATTTACCAAGGGCATGATATGAGCTAGGCACTGCAGTAAGAGCTTTATATAAAATACTTAATCCTCAAAATCTTCTTATGGAGGAGGCACTATTATGAATTCTCATTTCACGGATAAGAGAACTGTAGTTCAAAGAAGTTGAGCAACTGGCCCAAGTTTACAGAAACAGTGCAAGAGTGAGGACTGATGATTTCAAAGTTTGCTTTTTAAATCTAATGAACACTACTGAGCCAGTTTTTATTGATTATGATGGATGCAACTAAGAGTTGATAAGAAAGCACTCACCTGCTCTTGAGAAGCTGTGAGATTTGAGAATTTGAACAGCCTGGTGCTGCCTGAGGAAGCTTAGGATCCATGAGCCAGAAGTGAAGCCCTTACTTTATAACTGCAGAGCAGCAATGTGCTGGTTAGCTCCACAACACACAATCATCTCCCAGTAACTCAGGCTGCATATTTCAAGATCATCCGACTTTTTCTTCTACTTCCTTCTCTGTGTTCAATGAGTCATAAAGTCTTACCACCAATTCCTCTAATATTTCTTTTCATAATTATTTTATTTCAAAAATTAAAAACACATACTCATGGAAAGACAGCCTAACATTATGAAAAGATGGATATAATAAGTGTTTAATAAAGTGTATAATAAAGTCGGATATAATAAGTGTCCCTCCCACCCTAGACCCCAAGTGTCCTTTTCCAGAGACAACGGCTGTTAGAAACACACACACACACACACACGGGAAAGGGAGTGACAGCCCAGATGTGGGTTTCTGGACACAGGCGGGAGAATGAGTGCAGGTGAGGCTGAACGCCAGGAGCACAGCACGGAGGCTCCCACAACAGTTCCTACGAATCAAGATGAGATTCTGAAATAAGACCATGGCAACTTAAAGAATCTGTACAATATTTAAGGGTGGGGAGACGGGGAGACAGGGCAACTTGATACAGCCAGCGCTTGGGTTTAGAGATGACAAAGAGTAAAGAGTTTAAAATGATTCCTACGTGCCCGGATTGAGCTCCTGGCTTGACGATGGTGCTGCTTCACTGAGAGAGGAGCATGAAGAACCAGTTCATGAGTTCAGCTCTGGCTGCATCAGCTGTGTCTGAGAGACACAACTCACAGCTAGAAATGAGGGTCTAGAGCTCAAGAGAGAGGCTGGGCTGCAGCAACAGGGGGCTGCGGAGGCCGTAGACAGGATGAGCTCACTCAGGAAGACCCTGCTGCATGAGAGAGTGAGAGCTTCACCATCTTAAGGGACAGGCAGAGAAATCACCATCACAGATATTGTCACCACTGCATGGAGAACCAAAGACGTGCCCCTTCTGACCTGCCAGAAATTTATTTTTATCTGGAGACACATTTTGGCACTTGGTCATATTCAGTCTTGTTTCGCTCTTCTATTATTTCATAATAACGTATGTCCTGCTGTCTTGTAACATTTGCCATCTTTTCAAAGGTTGAGATTTGGCAGGTTTCATGTATAAGGGGTACAGCGTTTTTCTGCACTATAGTCATATTTTCTTAACCTAGGATATGCAGCCACCTGCAGGCAGGCTGTGTTCAAGCAATATACCAAGCAGAAGACTGAAGTGTGCACTCACCGCTTGCTGTACTGTCTTGCACTTCCGCCCCTGCCAAGAGAAGAACTGCCCCTTGTCAAGCCGGGGGCCCAGCGCAGCCTCATGAATGGAGCAGAACGGCCCCAGCTGACCCGCAAACTTGCGAGTGAGAATAAATGCTTTTTGTCTATCACGTGCCACTGAGATTCTATGATGGTTACACAGCATTTGTTCCTTCACTTTCTACTGAAATATAATATCCATACAATGAAATGTTCAGATTTTAAATATAATTTCAATAAATTCTGACAAATGTAGACACTTTTGTGCAAGACACAGAACACTGCTACTACCTCAGAAAGTTACCTCCTTGCCCTTTTCAGTCAATCTCCTCCTCACCTGTCCCCAGAAGCAAATACTTATTGATTTCCATCATAATTAGCTTATTTTTACGTAGTGTTTTTTGGTAGCAATCTATCTAGGATTGGCCAAATCCAGACCATTGCCTATTTTTCTATGACCCATGAGCTAAGAATGGTTTTTACATTTTTTAAGTGGTTGAAAGGAAATCAAAAGAAGAACATTTTGTGATATGTGAAAATTATATGAAATTCAAATTTCAGTGCCTATAATAAAGTTTTATTGGCCCACAGTCACCCCCATTTGTTTACATTTTGTCTATGGCTGCTTTTGCACCACAGCTGCAGAACTGAGTGGTTGAGATAGAGACCATATGCCCACAAAGCCTGAAGTACTCACTACCTTGCCCATTATGGAAAAAGCATGCCGATTCCTAAGATAATTGCCTCTGTGTCCACCACACAGTTATGAAGTGCTGGGGCCAAGACTGAGAACTAGGTGATTGGAGCGCTGTTTTAATTACATTCCTAAAAGCCATTCATGTCGATAAGAAGTTTAAATATTATCAAAATACACAATGTGGAAAGTGAGATCCCCTTATAAGCCCAGCTCTGAGTGAGAAGAGTCCATGCTTAGATGTTTTTTAAAATGAAAGCTAAGTTACGACTAATACTTAATTGTTATGGGCCTGTACATCCTTTTCATGAGGGCCATGATCACTAAGGTCTGTCATTATTGAAACAGGAGTAGCGAAGCTGTAAATAGGAACAGGCCAAAACTGGATGCCGAAGAAAGGGTAGGAAGCATCTCACCAGCATCTCACCTGTGAAATGCAAGCAGAGACATTCAGATGCCCAGATTAACACAGGATTTGGGCCAGGTGTGGTGGCTCATGTCTGAGAGGCTGAGGCGGGAGGATCACTTGAGCTCAGTAGTTCAAGACTAGCTTGAGCAAGAGCAAGACCCTGTCTCTACTAAACATAGAAAAATTAGCTGGGTGTTGTAGCATGCAACTGTAGTCCCAGTTACTCAGGAGGCTGAGGCAGGAGGATCACTTGAGCCCAGAAGTTTGAGGTTATAGTGAGCTATGATGAAGCCACTGCATTCTACCCAGAGTGACAGAGCAAGACTCTGTCTCAAAACAAAAAACCCACACAAACAAAAACACAGCATTCAATGCCCAATTTAAATCGGGATAGACTCAAAGTCCAGGGGCAAATCAAGCACCACTACTATGTGCTGTATCAGTTTGCCACAGTGGAGGTGTGGATGGCTCATGTTATGGACTTATGAATGGCTTGGGTCTTATCACAGAATGCAAAGTATGTTCCCTCTTGGCCAACAAAGTGCAATGCTGTTTCTCTCCTGGGATCACTGATAGCATTTATGTTATGCTTCTAGGAATAATGCCATCTGAAGACATCTTTGAAGGATATGGCTTTTGGCCAATAATCCAACTCTAAAAGCCAGTTTCTTCAAGCCTTGCCCAGCCACCGCAACCTCCTTTAACGGAAACGCTTCCTTTTTTCACAGAATGATTTCTCCTCTGATTAAGAACCATCTCAATACTAGAGAAGGGATGGAGGATGATAGATCTGCATATTTGCAGGGCTTCTGTCATGCTAACTGGCAAACACGAGTGGGTCAGAGTTGAATTTCCTGGGACAACAAACAGTGCAAGGTGAGTGCCGTCTCATCTCCACACCAGCCCTCAAGTACACGCTGCACAAGCATTAAAACATGTCACTTCGAAGACTGTCAAGTTATTAGCACGCTGTGGATGTTCACTTTTTTTTTTTTTTTTTTGGTTTTTTGATGAGGATCTCACGAAAGCTATAGATCCTTTCCCCAGAAAAATACACATGTGTACACATCCCACAAATTCACAGGGTCTTGAACTCCTGGCACATGGCCAAGAATCCCAAGTTAAGAAACTTTTCTCTAGTGGCTGAATGTACCTGGAGACACTGTTGTAGAGACACACCAAAATGGCTTATCAGCACCTAAGTGGCTTATCTTTGCTGCTCCTATGTTCTCCAGTGTTCTAACCTACCACAGGCACGTGTGACTACTGATGGAGTCAACCCTAGATGGAATATGCACTGGACTGCAGAGGATTGTTTTTTTCAGTATAAAATTTATAAACAGGCTTTTAAACTATAACTTAGCTTATCTTTGGAGCCAGCACGCAAGTACTTGAGAGCAAATTAATAAACTGGTATTCCAGTATTGTGTGCATGTGTGTGCACGCACACGTGTATGTATGTATTGCATGTGTTTGCGTGAGTCTGCCCCCGAGAAACGAATCATCCATTCTCCTGGGGTCTGCCATTTCCTGGTTTACCAGACAGAAGACTTCACCCAGGTAAGAGCCAGCCCGTGGGTCCCCAGGCGGCCTGCCTGCCCCCAGGGAGCTCAGCTAACCTCCTCCCATCTAAAACTGCCCCATCTTCAGGGCACCGCCATGTTGCCGACACTTGTCTACACGGAAGCCTTTCCAGCAGCTTTGAAAACTTCCAATTCCCTCTTATCATGAAGGACTAATCTGCTTCTTATCACTAAGCTTCCTTAAACTACATCCCACTGTGAGGCCTAAAGGGGATTACCAGCTGTCATGTAGCTTTTATCTTTCCACCTACCCAACAGCAGACAGGAGAGCTCAAAATGTAACAGAAATAAGAACTAAGAGTAAAGGAATTCCCAAAGGGGCAAATCTGTGTCTCTGAGGCAATGAAAGCATCCTACACAAAATGTAAAACATGAATCTCGGGTTTTCCTGAATTCTCCTGTCTTTTCTTGGCTGAAAGCATGAGACCGATAAATAAGTGTCTGCCAACTGCTAGCTCTGACCAGCAAAACATCAACTCGGGAAAAGAAAATCAAATCAGAAAGGCAGGCAAACATGGGCTTGCATGCGGGCAAATACACACACACACATATCATACTTGGGGAAAAAGGAAAGAAAAGGCCACCACCCTTCCTGAATTTTCTGAGACAGACCTATAATTGTTTCTGAGGGTAGTTCCAGACAATACAGGAACTCCTGGGAGTTCAACTAAGGAAAGAAAACATTTTCATATCAAAGGATCATCAGATACTGGCTATATTTCTATGTATGCGTATACACAGAGATCCACACATAATTCTGTGGTCCTATGGCAGCAAAGGTCACTCTGCTGATCAGCAGTCGAATTTATTTTCCTAGGTCTGTTTTCTTTTCCAGTAAGCTCTGAGACCAATAAAATGACTGGCAGAGGAAGACAAAAGACCTTTTTACTGTGCAAAGAAAGCCAAGTGGCACAAATCAACCCAAATGACTTTTAAAAATATGCATTGTTTAAAATTTTTCAATGGTTTCCCACTTACCTAAGGATACATTCTCAGTTCCTTAAATTAGCCTGTAGTAGGGTGGACCATATACTTTAAGGGTCCAAACAGGGACACTTTTGAGAGTGAAAGACAGCACTACTACTACTACCGCTGGACCAATAGCCATAAACCAGGCCTGTCTACTGGAGACCACACCACGGGCACCCTGCCCTAAGGCATCTGACTTCGGCTTGTGATACGCTCTCTTCTCTCTCACCGTCTTGTGCTCACTCCCTCCTTTGGCCACATGGACTCCTCTCGGTTTTCTGAAAGGGACAATCTTTCTGTAGCCTCTTGGCCTTTGGAGTGTGCCTTCCTCTACCTGTTCCATGCGTTTGCAGCTTCTGTCCCTGCTCACTCCCACTCATCCCTTCCTCAGGTCTCAGTCTAGACGTAACTTGGGGAGGGAAGTCTCCTCTGCCCTCCAGGACAAGGTCGGCTCCCTCTTACGGGCTCCCACAGCATCCAGAACACCCCTCACCACATTTGCAGTTACTTATTTAGTGGCTGCCGCCGCCTTCTGAGGACACACAGAGCTCCATCACAGTGAACAAACCACAACACGTGGTTTCCTCCTCGCCACATCCTCCGCCCCTTGCACGGCGCCTGACGGAAGGAGGCACCGGATTCTTCGGGTCTCACTGAGGCATCCCCTTTGAGACGCCGCAAGTCCACGGCCTCTTCTCGAGTTCCTTCAAGGCAGAGCCTGCAACGCACCCTCCTAGGCCCAGCGCTGATGAGGACACTGTAAAGGAAATACAGGGCCACAGCGCCTCGTCTGAAACCTGGGGCTCAGTTGTGTTTTGGAATTCAGAATTTTTCAATTGAACATGCTAATATTATGTAATGTTGCCAGTGGGGCTGGAGCAGCACCCTGTAATCTGCCACACTGATTATTCCTGTAGCAAAATGTGTGAACGCTCACACTCAAGCGGCTAAATAAAGTCTCAAATTTGCCTCCCATGCCCCCAGGTCAGGCTCTGCAAGTCATTTAGTTCAGATCAGGCCAGAACTTCTGCCAAAGTTATGAAGAGACTTTGGTTTTTGAGAGCTTTTAATTTTATTTATTTATCTGAGTTTAGGAAATTTTATAGAGATAAAACTTTATTTTTTTTTAATTTATATTTCGATAGATTTAGGGGTACAAGTGGTTTTTGTTTACATGGATGAAATAATAGTGGGGATGTCTGGGTTTTTAGGGTACCCATTACCCGAATAGTGTACAACATTGTACCCAATAGGTAAGTTTTTCTTTCTTCCCTCACTCCCTTCTCATCCTCCCCCTTCTGAGTCTCCAGTGTCCTCTGTACTACTGTCTGCCCCTGCATACCCACAGGTTAGCTCTCACTTATAAGTGAGAACATGTGATATTTGGTTTTCCATTCCTGAATTGCTTCACTTAGGATAATGGCTTCCAGTTTCATCCAAGTTACTGTGAAAGACATTATTTCATCCTTTTTGTAGCTGAGTAGTATTCCATGGTGTATATTTACCACATTTTCTTCATCCTCTCCTTGGCTGATGGGCACTTAGGTTGATTCCATATCTTTGCAACTGTGAATTGTGCTGTAATAAACATACAATTGCAGGTATCTTTTTGTATGATGATTTCTTTTCTTTTGGGTAGAAATCCAGTAGTGGTATTGCTGGATCAAATGGAAGATCTATGCTTTTGAATTTTAGAATTGTGGGAAAGGGACTATGGACTTGTGACACCTGACATTTCATTTATACATATGTACCAGGCACTGTTCCAGGTTTATATACATATTATATATAATGTAATATATATTCTATATATACTACATTAATATATATTACAGATTATATATAGTATATGTGTATAAAATCTCGTTTAATCCTCAAAACAATCCTACAAAGTATTATGACTTCATTTGTTTTTAAGATAAGGAAACTGAGGCATGGAGAGTACAATGTACACACAGAGAATAAGTAGCAGAGCACAAAACTGGACACATGACCCACAGCTGGTGTCCAGTGATTACTGAATAAAAGAAACGTGGGTGTTCATGTGCTATGCATAGAGAAAGGTGGGCTCGAAGCAGGTAAGCTGTAAAACTGCTGAGGTGGCCCTGTCAATTCCTGTGGGACTAAAGGCCTCAATCCCCTCTTCCAGGCATTGCTTCTACCCCAACTTAATGTTCACGGAGAGGGTGTTACGATGTGGCCCACCCTCCTGGACACGGATGACTGGTGCACAGGCAGCTCCTGACTCATGCTAGGGCAAGCATAACAATTCCCTGCGACTTGGGACAGGAACCACCAAGTCATCCTCTTTCTGGGTGCCTGGACTCTACAACATAAACATGTTTCAGAGGAAAACAAGGAACAAACATACAGAGCCTAAATATCCAAATATAGCCTGCCATATTCTAGTGTGTAGTCAATGTTTTTAAATTTTTTTCTTCAAGTAAAACATTAGTTAGCACACAGGAACGAGTAGGCCAGTTGCGACCGCCTCTGCTGCTGATACGGAACTGATTATTGCTAGGAGTCTTTTGGTAATTAAAGTATTCAACCAGCACCTCCTATGGGCTAGGCGCTCTGTGAAGTTAGATGGTAGACAAGACAGGCATGGTTCCTGTCCTCCCAGAGCATATAGCTGTAGGGGAGAGTAAAACAACAGTGTGAGTGTTAGGATCCAAGGAACATGAGGGGAATAGAGAGAATTCAGAGCAGTAGGCTTAAATCAATTAGTAACTGGAGCTGAAGTGGAACAAAAATTAATTATATTATTTATGAGCTGTTCAAGTTTAATTCCAACAAATTTATATCATAAAACTGAATGACTGTGAAGAGTTACTGATATAAGCACTAAAGATATGCATTAAGTCTTCATATGCACATTGAGTTATTCTAACATTCATCTACCAAGCACAGACCATCGAGAATCACCTTAACAGAGGAGTAACAAGACTTACATACATATTCTGCATGTCTGAATAAACTGCTCAATAGTAGAAAAACGAATACAGTATGGGAGTGTGGTTTTCAGAAAACACTCAATCCAACCAATTAATTATCTTTTGACAGGGTTATCCCATGTAAAACTGCATTTTGCAGAAAGTACTTTGCAAAAATATAAGTAGAATATATTTGAAGTTCAAGAGCTAAAAGAGCAACACTAAGAGGTTTTCAGCAATAGTAAATAGCATGAGTAGCTACGGCAATAGAAGGACATTTGATGTGATGTTAATATGTGGCAGGCTCTATTAGCCATGAGTGCATTAACCTTTACTCCTTTCTTCGTCATTAGCATAACCCCAATTTCGTTCAGGATATTAAGATGTGCTGCTAAATATACTCTTTCCTGGACTCCCTTGAAGTCTCAGATGGCCATGTATCATGGTTCTGGTGAATAAAACCTAAGTAAAAGTTTATTTTGAGTTTCCTAATAAAAGGAGACAGAGTTGGTGGTTGGAATCTCTTCCCTACCCTTTTTCTCCCCTTCGACCCAGACCTGAGCTGTGACGAAAGCCAACGAGCTGAGTGGCTCTGATGAAGCACTAAATGGACTCTAGACTTTGCTTCATGAGTGAAAAATATGTCCTGATTTGTTTAAACCACTGCTCTTCACTTTTTCTGTTATTTGCAACCAAACACTCCTAATAGAGTAGTACAAGACAGAAGGTTGTACTTAAAAAGTATGAACCTTGAGCAACCAGAGCTGCAGAGACTGAGAATTCTCAGCAATTAATGACTCAGTGCAGATACCAGGAAATAACCAGTCTGTTGTGGAGCGGCATGAAATGCCGATCACCATGGGACACCCAATCAGGACTGTGGCAGAAGCTGCGGGCTGTTTCCTCGACGTACCCTCCCCTATTCTCTCTCACCAATGAAATCCTAAATGTGTTCCTGTGGCGGCCACCCACATGTCCTCTCCCAGCCCCAGAGCAAGTCCCATTTCAGGCATCTTGGAAAAGCCTAAAAGAAGACAGGAAAGTTAGACTATTCAGGAGCTGTGCTCTGCCAACTGTGTAGACAGCTAAGCCTCTTCCAGCTCCCACTTTAGATGCTAGAGATTTCGATATGAAATACAGATCTAACTCATGATTGACTTTAGAGCATGTTCAGTGACATTGTAATCACCTTCAGGCCTTTTTTGGTTTCTGGTAGGTTTATACTTTACAGGTGCCTGGTAGAGATGATACAGGGTTATTACTTTTTTTTTCTTTTTTTTGAGATAGGGTCTCACTCTGTCGTCCAGACTAGAGTGCAGTGGCACAATCATAGCTCACTGTAGCCTCCAACCCCTGGGCTCAAGCCATCCACCCACCTCAGACTTCTGAGTAGCAGGGACTATAGGACTACACCACCATGCCCAACTAATTTTTTTATTTTTTGTAGAGATGGGGTCTCGCTATGTTGCTCAGGCTAGTCTTGAATTCCTGGATCAAGCGATCCTCCCTCCCAAAGTGCTGGGATTACAGGCGTGAACCACCATGCCTGGCCAGGTTATTCAGCTTTTTAAACAGATCGCATGGAGATAAATATATTTGCCCTGAACTTAAGGATCTCTCCTTTCCCCCTTTTGTAATTTGAGAAGTGGTCTATACTTTTTTACTCTTATATTAAGGCTTCATTTGTAAATAATAAAGCCTAATTTTAAAAAAAGAAAAGAAAGCATGAAATGAGCCTCAGAGAGCAGGGCACATTCAGAAACTGCAAATCCCGTCACAGAGGCTGGAGAGAAAGCAAGGGATGAAGACAGGCTGGTGGGTGATGGAAAATATTGTATATTGCATGTGAAAGTGTGACATTTATTCCAGTAGCAATGAAGAAGCACTGAAGGATTTTAAACAAGAGACTGATATAAGCAGATTTTTTATATAAGAAGATCACATGGGCTTCACTATGAGGAAGCAGATGTCAAGGTAGCACAGGAGGCTAGTACAAGATAGTACGAAATGATGCAGGCCTGAAGTAAGGCCGTGGCAGTGGACAGATTTGAGAGGTGTTAAGGAGGTAACAGGGAAGGGCTTGGTGATAGACTGGATTTAGGAGGTAAAGAACAAGAAAGGGTTAATGGACTCCCAGATTTGGCAGGGGGTGGTTGGTGATGCCATCACAGAGGCAGGGGTCAGGTGAACGGGGTGGTAGGAGGGTGAGAGACACATGGTACGTGCAGTTTTGTGCACTGTGGGATCTCGCATGGAGATGACCACCAGACAACAGAACATATGGGTCAGACACTCAGATCTGAGCAGCAACCATAATTTATATAATCAATTTGTGTTAATATAAGTGAATACAAATAGCAATTGAAGTCATGGGACTTAATGAGATCATCTAAAGCAAACAAACAAAATGGGAAGACACACAAGTGAAATCTCAGAGAACACTAATATCATGGATGGACAAAAAAAACATCCGCAAAGAAGAAAATGGAGCTGGGCATGGTGTCATGCACCTGTAGTCCCAGCTACTCAGGAGGCTGGAGGCAAGAAGACTGAGTCCAAAAGTTCAAGGCTGTAGTGTGCTATAATTATGCTTGTGAATAGTTACTGCACTCCAGGCTAGGCAATATAGTAAGACCCTATCTCTAAAAAAAAAAGAAAGAAAGAAAAGAAAAAGAAAATGAAGAAGTGGGCACAGAGGCAGGAAGACCACCACACAGGAGGCGTAGGGGAGCAGGGTGGGAAGCCCAGGGAAAAGAGCTGTAGGGGCTGAGTGGTCCACAGCGCTCCATGCTACAGAGCTCAGCTCGCACAAACCCCCTTAAGGGCTCCTCTTCCCCAACGCACGTGGGCTTTGGCCCACCCCGTGTGCACATGAGATCCTGCTCCCCTGGCCACGGTGAACTGGTCAAAGGGTGATCACTGACCCAAGCAGGAGGGAAATCTTCCTGGGCCGAGCTCTGGAAAGGCAGAGGTGGGCCAGACCTGGGAGCCGTGGAGTGGCATCTGCCCTCACCGCATGGATTAGGAAGCAGGCAGAGAAGAGGGAAGCAGGATCAGAGACAGCCTGGAACAATCCTGGTCTGGGGAAGACATCCTGTACTCTGATAAATGACTCTTACGCGACGGCTGGTTCCAGTTGGTTTCTCTCACTTGGAACTATAAAAATCCCAAAATATACCCAACAAAAGGGAAAAAAATATAAAGAGCGATATTACCTGACAGAATGAAATATGTGCTAAATGGAGATATAAGAGGAGGCTTGTGGGAGCTCAGGAGCAGGGGAGATTAATTTTGGCTGGCTTGAGGGAATGCTTCCAGAAGGGAGGAGGCATCTGAGCTGGCACTTGAAGGATTAGGAGGATTTTATGGGAAGAGAAAGGAAAGACTGCGCTCTAGCTGAAGGAAAAACACCAGCAAATGCAAAGAAGTGTGAAAGTAAATGGATTATTACGGGAAGTGTAGGCGGTGGCCATGCGGTAGCCATGCCTCCATCAGCCTCCTGGTCTGGTTAACCCTGGGATGACTTTTGGGACCTTGGAAGCCTTCCTGCCCTCCCACAGCAGCCCGGCCACCCCGTCACAGCTGTCCCACACTGCATCCAAAGGCCCTGCTGACTGGTCTGCAGCTCTCACTGAACCTGAGGCATTGCATTCACTTATCTTTGTATGGCCCATGCCTGGCACAAGTCGGGGCTCAGTGCATTTGAAAATCTCTAACAACCTCTACTCAACCAGTGCACTTAGAGGAGGGAGGGCCGTGTCCAAATCCGGACTGCTGGAGGGCCATGACCACAGCTCTCAGCCCACACCGGGTAGCCTTCCTGTGCAGATTAGCAGGCAGAACAGGAAATCACCAATGCAGTAGGGTGGGGTCAAACCAGAAGGATTTAACCTAGAGAAGCTCAGCCAGAGGCCGGTATGTGTCCTTCTATGGCTGGGTGCAGAGATGGCTGGAAACAAGACCTTAGCTTTTAATTACTCTTCAACTGTGGCAATGACTGATGGCTCGGAGAGGTCAACGTCATTGCCAGCATGAATTCTTAACCTGCACACTTGTTTGGAGTCCCCTGGAATCGGCAGCACAGTAGAGTCATAGTGGAAGGTGCTAAACGATTAATTCTCCCCCTGCCTGAGAACCCCGGCTCTTGCGTGAACTTCCTTCATCTGGGACATCGAGAGAAAGCTCTCGCTTTCCACACTCAGGTCAAAGGTTTGCTCGCTTTTTTTCTGCATAGTAATGGGTTGACACTAAAGACCTATTTGCAAACTGCCAAGAGACTGTGGGGGTTCTTTATATTTATTTGTTTTCTGGAATCAGAAATGGTTCAAAGTGTGCATTATCTTCTAAATCAATGTGCTGGAGAAAGCACTTAGTGAACCTGATGAAAATGAGTGGCGTGCACTTTGTTCTCATCAATACCTACTAAAATACTTAGGTGTTTAGGTATTCAGTCTTTAAGTTATTAGATGGGGCAAAGTTATCAAATTGGAATAAAACTTGGTTTTCCTCTGCTATCCTGCTTAGGAGAGAAAAGGGGCTCAAGCGAAGATTGGGTTAGTTATAGAAATACAAGCTACACTTTCTTTGCAAATATGAGTGTAGTGTGAGTAAATTTCCTGCCCTGTATAGGATTAATATTGTTATTGAGTACCTATTGTGTGCTGGGTCTTTTACATACATATCCTCATTTCATCATCACAACCACCCTATGTGGGAGACACTGTTAATTTCCCATATGCAGACAAGGAAACTAAGGCACAGACAGGTTAAGATTAAGCAGCATTCCTAAAGTTGCACAGACAGCAAGTACCTGGGTCCTTACAGGAGCTTACAGATGAAGGGAGCACAAAACACATAAAGAAGAGGTGTTTATGATGCGGTGTGCTAAGTGCAAGGACAGAGATGTATGTAGGGAGTTAGGGACTCTAAAGAGAGGCTAAAATCCAGCTGAGGCAGGTCAGAAAAAGCTTTCTGAAGGAGATGATACCCATAACTTTTAAAAAAAAAAAAAAAGAAAGATATTATTAATGTACAAGAAAATGCACAGGTACTAAGTATTCACTTTGATAAATTTTGACAACTGCATGCATTTGTGTAGCCACCATCAAAAATAAGATTTAGGCCATGTGCGATGGCTCATGTCCATATAATCCTAGCACTTTGGGCGGCTGAAGGGGGAGGACTGCTTGAGACCAGGAATTTGAGACCAGTCTAGGCAACACCTTCTCTAAAAGAAAGAAAAAAAAATTAGCCAGGTGTGGTGGCATGTGCCTATAGTCCCCACAGCTACTCAGGAGACTGAGGCAGGAGGATCATTTGAGCCCAGGAGTTTGAGGTTGCAATGGCCTATGATGATGCCACTGCACTCCAGCCTGGGCCATAGACCAAGACTCTGTCTCTAAAAGAAAAACCAAAAAACAAAAACCCACCAAGATTTAGAACAGTCTATCACCCCACCCTAGACAGTTCTCTCATGCCTGTTTTCTGCCAACCCCTCTCCCTTCTCCAATTTCTGACGTCTGTCATCATCAGTGCTGTGTGTTTGTAGACTTCATAAAAACAGAATCTTCTGCATGTTCGCTTTTGTTCTGGCTTTTTTCACTGAGCTGAGCCTTAAACAATGAACTGACCTTTAGCTGAGCAAAGGGACAGTGGAAAGCAGCAGCAGAGAGGTGGGAGGTGGCCTGGGGTTTGGAGCTGAGGTACTTACTGGACAGGAAGTGACCAGGGAAGACAAGGGGAGAGGCAAGGACCCCGGGTTTTGATCTAAAAGGGCTTGGGGAAAGCCGTTCTCAGTCCATGGGAAAGGGGAGCTAAGGAAGGCTTAACGCAGCTATGGATGCACCAGGTTTACACACTGCTTTGCACATGTTACAGTGTTTCAGATTTAATAACTCCAGGACACAGATATTAATAATCCCCATTTTACAGATGACCGAATTGAGGCTGAGAGAGGTTTAGTAAAATTTCCTAA
This sequence comes from Cheirogaleus medius, assembly GCA_008086735.1. Lineage (NCBI taxonomy): Eukaryota > Metazoa > Chordata > Mammalia > Primates > Cheirogaleidae > Cheirogaleus > Cheirogaleus medius. The sequence continues at coordinate 14,821,320 of VBSM01003169.1, forward strand.
GTGATAAGTCAGGATTCAAACCCAGCCTGATTCCAAATATCCTTGCTTTTTCCACTCATAGAAGCTTTGAAAATAAAAAGAGAAAAACCAGTTTAGGCTAGGAATTGCTGCATAAGAGAGACAATGAGGCGGCTGCAGAGGATGAAAAGCTACTCTGTAGACACCAATGGGAGCTAGAAGGGGAGCAACTGGCAGGGAAAACGGAAGGCTGCAATCCGGGCAAACGCCGGGCGAGTGGGAGCCAGGCGTTTCCTGGCATTCCTGGTTCTCTTCTTTAAGGTGCTGCTAACGACTCAACTAAACATCCTCGGAGAGTGATGCAGCTGGCGCGCTCAGCTGGAACAAACTTAAAGAGATGCAGCCATCTCTTATTTCTCTGGATTTTCTTAGCAATCAATTTCAAACCCGGAATGTAAGTTGCTGCAATTGAAACAACTCTCCCGACCTCGTACACGCTGCAACCTTGCAGACAGGCTGAAAAAAATCCCCAGGGTTACTAAAAATCATATCAAATCCGTATTTACTAAATTTTTAACCCCCATTTACCTTTTTATCCTTCCTTTCCATTTCTTCGCATTATTCCTTGCACAGCGAACCAAAGGGAACACTGACAGTGAGTTTCCAGAAAATGTCCTCAGAATTATCCCTTCTCCCACACCACACTTAAAATCTGCTCCAAAATGTGATAAGAAGTAATAGAGAAGAAAAGGAGGGTTGATGGTTTTTAAATAAAAAATTAGAAATATGAATTTGCCTATGTCACACAATTCAGTGATACTCAGGAGGTTAACCGAACATTACAAGGTCTAAGAGCTCTAGGGAAAGGCAGTCTGGTGACATGGTGTGGGGAAAAAAAGAGTTGAAGAAAGTTTGGAACATGCAAAAGCTTGTTGAGGCTTCCTAACTCTATTTAACCATAATATCTCTTTTCCAGGAAAAATATTAGCATCTTATCGCCCTCAGACATGCTTTGGGAAAGGTTGTAATTGTTTTCTTTGCTTGGAAAGCCTCCCTCCTCATCTGTTGGCACCCTTCTTCCCCGTTAGTGCCTATTTCTTTTTCATTCCTCTGCTTGGAGTGACTTCTTTATGGAGAACTTCCTAGATATACCCCCAAACCCGAACTCCCAAAGGCCAGGTTAGCGCCTCTCCTGTGTTCCAAGCCTACCCTTACCACAGCAGGGACCCCTCAGTGCTGTGCATTAACTCCTGGTTTACTCCTCCGCCTCTTGAGCATATGTAAACTTCTTCAAGTCAAGGACTGTGCCTTGTTCACCATTATAGTCCTAGTACCTAAAACAGTGTCTCACAATAAATATTTGTTCAACAGCCAGTTGACAAGTAACTGACTGACCCTGAAATGAATCATAACCTAAAGAACAAGGGACAGAGAATCTCTAAAAGAAAATGACGTTTAAGGATAGCACTGCAATGGGAATAGGCGTGGGCATATTCAGGGAGGTAAAGGAAGACAAGGGTTTTTAAAGAAGAGATGAGAGGGATTACATAATTGTTTTGGAACAATTGTCCTTGGCTACAAGGACCAATAACAAGAGTGGCATCAGCCCAAGGCTGGACAGACCGTAACTGGGCAGGTGTTCTCACAGAAGTATTTTTTTGTACATATAAAGCTGCAATGGCCTTTGCGGAAGGTTGTGGTTTTTACAGTCTTTTGTGACCGTTCTTATGAGTGGAGAACCCTCCCTTCATGACCTTCCCCGGCTCCATTTGTCAGGGAGACATAAATGACTCCATTTTGATTTTGACAACTTTCACAGAATACATACAACCTTAGGTAAGATGCTTACCATCTGTCAGGGAACACTGAGCGCAATAAAGAAGGAAGAGGAGGAAGTTAGGAGGCGGCTGGTTAGAATTTAAAGTCCATGCTCAATTTGAAAAGGGTCCCCCAAAAAAGCAATGGTATTAAAAAAAAGTATAGTAGAAATCCCTACATTGAGAGCTGGGATACGTGGGGCCTGGCCAAGCTCTGCCTCTACCTAGAAGTGGGACTTAGGACGAGCTCTTCATCACTCACTTCTCAATTATGTGCAAAATGGGGAGGTGAGCAAAATAAAAATTGGAGATATCTTTTTGTATGCCTTGATATAAAATATAACGAAGCTACCTTTCATAATTTTTTATAAAAGTGACACATGCTCATGCTATGGTTTGAATGTGTCCCCCCAAAAGTTCACGTGTTGGCAACTGAATCCCTCTGCCCTCATGAATGGATTCATGTTGCGATCAAGTGAGCAGGTTTGTGGGAGTGGATTTGTTACAAAAGCGAGCTCTCTCTGGCTCTCTTGCCTTTGCCCTCTCGCCATGTGACGCCCTCCGCCACGCTATGGTCCAGCAAGAGGGCCTTCACCAGATGCCGGCGCCATGCCCTGGGGCTTCCAATGAGCTAAATAAACTTCTTCATCAATTACCCAGAGTCTGTGGTGTTTTCTTACAGCAACAAAAAACAAAGACAGCTCATTATATAAAAGGGTTTTTTTTTAAAGTAAAGGAGGAATAATCCCACAGTCCTATTCATAATCCCATCATCCAGAGCTTCAGCACTTTTAAGGTGGCTGATAGGGAGTTAGAGAGTCATTTTAACTCTGCATTGTACAAACTATTGAAAATATAAAACAAGAAAATGAATCATTCAGGAATAAAATTTTAGAGTATTTTCTTCTAGTTTTAAAAAATTCATATGATTACTCATTTTGTTTTATGTATCTTAATGGGATCATGTTGTAAATGTTATTCTGCAAACTACATTTTCCACTTAACACTGAGTGGCTGACCCACAGGGTTGGCTGACCCAATCAATGCTCATTTCCAACCCTCATGTCCCTTGTCTGCCTGTACTCTAAGGTTTGAAAAGCCAAATACTCACTTTGTTAGCATCCCCTGCAACCAGAAGTGGCCACGTGACATGGTTTTGGCTGATAAGATGCAAAGGGATGTCAGCTAGCGAGCTTCCAGGAAAGTTTTGCTTTCCTGATGAAAGACGGAGAAGCAGCAGTTGCCACCCTCCACTCCCTCTCTGCTCTGGAGTTGGACTGAGTGTTTATAGCTACAGCAGCCCTCTTGTGACCATGAGGTATAAAGCATTAGAAAGTTCACAGGAATTGTAGAGATATTGGTCCTGATGTTGCTGAACCAACTGAACCAACGCCAGAAGCTGCCTACATCAGTCTTCTTGTTACATGAGAAAAATCAATTCCTATTTGTGTCAGCTACTGTAAATAATCGTTTTATTAGCTGCAGCCAGATGTATTCCTGACGTAAAACGTAACATAAACAGCTTTCCATGCCATTAAGTTTACTATTCTACAATATCATTTCAAATGGCTACAGAATAGTCTATACCAAAGAGATGTACCACAATTCATTTAACCACTTTTCTGTTGTTCAACTTTTAAATCATTTCCCTTTTAACTCTTACAAACACTGGATGAAGATTTTTGTAGACAAACCTTAGCACACATCCTTGATTATTTTCTTAGAATAAACTCCTAGAGATGGAATTTCTTAGTCAAAGAGTATGCATATTTTTAAGACCAATACCAATTTTTACTCTCCTCATTCTTTCCTCATACAGGGAATATTATTTTTTAAAATTAAAAGTCAGAATAGGACAAAAACAATACTGTATTACTACATAATTTCTAAGGGTCCTTTTACAACTACATATCTCTGATCCAACTTGGGGAAAATAGGAGATTTGGATGTGGGTTTTTAAGAACTTTCAGCTGACTTCGGACTTGCAATTCATTTCCAAAGCACTGGAAACATTGCTTGGCAGTGTGTTACAACTCCAGTCCACACAAATCTTCCCATTATTGTGAGCCTGGTCTTGTTTTGGCAGCATAGGGCTCCCCAACCCAAAGTCAAGGCAGAATATCTGAGGAGGCTCAGAGAGGAGCTACAAAGAGAAATGACTGGAAAATAAAACCAGAGAGCTAAGAGATCTCTGGGAAGAAATAAGGAGAGGAGAAAGGGAATAAGGAAAAGGAAGAAAGCCACCAAAGGCAGAGCCCAGGCACTCACCTTCCAGGCACTTGCATTCTGGTTTTCCACCTTGCTCAGGTTGCATCTTGCCTCTGTAGTTCCCTCTGTGTTCTGGAAAGCTGTGGCCCTAGATATCAGCAGCTAGCTCCTCCTCATCCATCGTGACTCTGCTCAGATCCTCAGAGGGGCCTTCTCCAATCACACCATCTAAAGCAGCTCTCGTGTCTTCCCTGGCCCTCATCCTGTGCTGTGTGGTTTTCTCTCCTGCACTCACCACCCCCGGAAACAGTCCTGCTCAGTGAGATGTCCATGTTTACCCTCAGGCTCCCCCAGGGGGATGTACCTTCAGCCTGAGTAGGAACCTCACTGCTGCATCCTTCGCATCTAGAACAGTGCTCAGTCGATATTCACTGAAAGAACAAACAGGTGAACACACTGACAATTCCTAACCTCTAACCAAACACACCATCAGAGATGATCATGGAAAGCAATGGATGGACTCTTGAGATAACACATCAGAGAGCTGTGGACAGTCCGATGTCCACGAGCAGCTGCCACCTCTGGGTAGCTCTGCCTCCCTGGCCCATCAGCTCCTACTCCACGGAATGCTGGGTCCAGGGTGGCCACGGCATCTTGGCTGGCTGTCCCCAAAGGGATGAGAGGAGTTACTGTCATGTGAGGCTTTTCACACTTATTTCTGGTAAATATTTCTTTCTTCTTGATCTTTTAAATGCTATTTAACTTTTTTTTCTTACGAAATTTTCAAATGAACAAGGTAAAGAGAATAATATAATGCACCCCATGTATCCATCACCCTTATTTCATATCCCCTTATACTTTGGGTATATGCAATGGAGCATTATAAAACAAGTATCGGACATCATATCTTAAACACAATTTTTGACTGTTCCTGTGTCCCGCGACTGCGTTCAGAAGGGAGAGAGCCCTGGAAACGCGTGGAACATACATAAAGGGTACCGGCAGCTAAAGGGGGCCTGCTGCCGCCCAATCTAATAGCAGCACGGGGCTTCTTCCTCACTGATCTGCATGAAACGGAAGATTTCCAACTCGCTGCTGAAAAACACACTGAGAGCAAACAAAGCCTTTGATCCCTATGGAAAGCATAGAAGCAGCCAGGCGATTTTCCAAAAGCACCAGACGCTAAACAGTAATAAGCTAGGTCAAATGGACATTTCTGCCTGACACCCAGTTGTTTCAGTTGTCACCTCTCTGGTTACTTAATTTCCCTGCTTCATTCCTTCTAGATCCTGGAAGGAGCCTTGTTCACCAACCAGTACTGCCTTTTCTTTTTCCCCACATGAACAAAAAGGGAATATTAATTAGAGGTGTCTTTGAGAGCAAGAGAGAGAGCAAGTGTTTTTATCTGGCCAGGGATGGATGGGTCTCTGAGAGATGGCCCAGTCAGGGAGGGACACACAGATGCCATTGATACTTGCTTGCTCAAGCACAGCGCCTGGACCGGGGCAAGCACAAAACCAGCTAATGAGTTAACAAATCAGAACTAAGGAGGCTGGAGGCCCAACAGAAAGCTGGATCCTGACCACCCAGGCGACCTACTGTCATCAACAAACAACTAAAACAAAACTCAAAAATACCATATTAAAATAAATTTTTTTTTATTTCAGGAAATTATGGGGGTACAAACGTTTTTAAATCTGTCACCTTAATGCAAGTTGTTTTCCTTTTTCCACTTAAGTCTTTGTCCTTTGAGGACTAGTTTTTAATGCAGCTGAAATCTTGATACCCAGGCAGGTTTATATAAACTCTTCCTCACTTAACATTCCCATGTGGTTCATCTTCCCCAGAATTATTTTAAGTGGCTGCATGGTTTACAGGTGTGCCAACAAATTCTCACTCGCTTGTCTGCGTTCTTCCTTTCCTATTTCTTTGCACATTCATCTCCTTTTGTAAGGGTTAAGGGAAACTTCCCTTTTGCCTTAGGTCTGTGCTAACCTCCCATCCCCTCTTGCCACGAGGCACCTACCCTCTGAGCTCTCCTTGCCTCTAGGCATTAGCATGAGCTGTTGCCTCTACATGCAACCCTCCCTCACAGCCCACTCGCCACCTGGCCTCTTCCTATCTAGGCATCAGGGCTCAGATTGTCACTGACTGCAGGAAGCCCACCTTCACCCTCCTAGATGCCTTAAAATCCTGTACTCTGAGGGTTATGGCACTCATCACCATCTATAATTGCTTGTCTTAGGATCTGCTTGTCCCCCACATTGTGAACAGAATCTTTTTTTCTGAGCCTTATTTGCTAGGTGATCATGGTCTCCCTTGAACCTCAGTTTCCTCCCCTATAATGGAGGATAGTAACGCACACTCTCTCACCTACCAACAAGGATGCTATGAGGAGCACATGAAGCAGTAGAGCTCTTTGTACAGCATAAAGGGCTATAAAAACATTGATAATTATTACAAATTATGTATATGCTACCTAATTCTAAGGAACAAAGGGCAGTCACATCACCGTAACCCTTGGAGGCTCACAGACTCAAACAAATGATGACAGCTAACATTTACTGAATGCTTACGGACATTGTACTAGACAGTTTATATGCACTTTCGCATTGTATCCGCATCACAGATGAATGGGGTGAGATCTAGTATTATTCTCGTTTTACAGAGGCTCAGAACACTAAATAGTTTTCCCAAGGCTACACTGCTTTAGAATATGATGCAGAGAATACAGTGCAAGCCTATTCCCATAAAAAGAATGCCAATACATGCATCAACACAAAATAACGTATATAATTTCCAGAAGTTCTTGAACTCCCCCCCTGAAGGCCAAATTCTTTGGACCCCTTTTTAAGCCTCGCATGCAGGAAAGTGAATTCTGCAGAAAAGTTCAAAGATTTATACACCCCACAAGGCTGGGAGGTTATGGGAGTAAACTGTGTCAGCAAGAATTCTGGAGAAAATCTTGCATCCCGGGAACAAGTTGTAAATCTTAAGGTCTCAGTAGACATTGTTTCCTTGGCAACTTAAGTCATCAGGCTGATTGAAGACTCTTGGCCCAAGTAAGAGCCACATGGCATGAATCCTGCACCCTCATACATCAGATGCTAGGAGAAGCTGATGGTACTGCCAAACTCCAGCCACCAGCAACAACGGCCAGACACTTACTGGTATAAATAGTTTCTGAAGATACTCACTGCTTGATGTACTCCAAGAACTGGAGAAATAATAGCTAAACAGAACATAAGAGGCCGAAAGGAGCCAAAGTGGGAGCAGGAACAAGAGTTGGTCAAACCATCTGGCTTTGGGCTGTCCTAATCTCACAATGGCTTTGGAAGCAGTGAGGCATCACTGTGGGTGTGAAAAGTGACAGTGTCTCACACGGAGCAGGGTGAGAAACAACAGCTCAGTCACCAGGTATGGCGAAACACACCCCTCTGCAGATAATACCCTGGGATTGTGCCATAAACCAAGTAAGAGATGAAAAAGTGAAAAGCAAACCTGTGAGCCAGTTTGCATTTTTCATTGTGGCACTGTGTGGGCAAAGCCTCATAGACCACCTGGGAATGGGACGAGATGAGCCAAAACGGTTTCCATGGCGAATGCTCCCCAAACCAAGATACAAACACTGGGGGAATGTGCAGTGTCCAGAAAAGAAGCTTGCCGAGTAGAGTGAGCTGTGACTGACGGTCCTCATGCAGACGATGGTGGAGACAGCTATTCTCCGGGTCCACTGAGGAGAGGGGAAAGGGAACATGGCTGAAGGAATGGCTGAGCTGAGGGTCAGGGGGAGCAGAGAGAATTCCCCACCCCTGAGAACTGTCAAGCTTGGAACTAAGCTACCAAGGGGACACACAGAGGAACGGTGCCAAGCAGCCCCTAAATGTCAGGGAGGCAGGGCCCCTCCATGGAAACAAAGTTTATTTCGCTTTTTATAAGGGTCATGAAGGTCCTCTCTCAAACATATTTTTGATGGTCTATAAGTTAAACTTCTGCCTCAAAAGAAAATTATGGGTCTACAATCCTTTATCTGCAATTCTGAAACCCAAAATGTTCTGAAAACAGAAAAATTTTTCCTAAGTGTATGCAAATCATTTGGAAGCAAAAATCTGACCTGAAATGACATGAAGTTATTATAGTCTTCACTTACCTCCATCTAACATGAATAATCACATGTCTTCCTGAAGACATATTAACATGTCTGACTGCAAAGTGCCAACCCCAAGTCCCAGTGGAGGCGTTATGCAATATAAGGTGTAATAAGCAAGGAATTTCCTCAAAAACTTCAGGTAAGCAATTGTGGACACATAGCTCCCTTTCTATAGGTCAATAAAAATGCAAGAAATGTTTGATCATTTACAATATTATGAATATCATCAAAAGGAATCTACAAGATCTTTTTAGCCTCCAGGTAGAAAGAAAGCTTTGGGGTCATCTGTGATATATGTGTCCTCACAGGGTCCATGGACCAGCCTATGTTCATATTTCTGGGTCTAGATTATAATTTACCTGTGATGTTTAATTCTACTAAACTCTAGTTCTGCACCCATGTAAATCCAAAGCAACGCCAGACTGTTCATACATGCGGTGAATCCTGGAAGCCCTTCTACTGCAATGATAGATCTCCTGCTTTTCCTCCAAAAGAATGTGAGATGGTGAACGTGATCTCTTTCATCTCCAGAGGTCTATGATTTCAGAAGGGAAGACTAAAACAAAGTTAAAGGTGAGATGTTCTCTCGGGGATTCAAAGTGTTCTCAATGAACAGGAGAAAGGACTCCAAGCTTCTCCATCAGATGATCTACTTTTCCTCTTCCATTACTATGGAGCAGGACCATTTGGGGGTTGGAGGACAAGGAAGGAGGCTAAAAAAAGGGGAGCACTGATGGTTTATAACCAAAAGTACCTGGATTCAAAGCCAGACACCACTTAATAGCTGTGTGACCTTGGAGTTTGCCTCCCTGGGGCTGAATATCACCTGGAACCTGGAGAAAAACATTTCTCTCACAGGCTTTTACAAGAATTAAATGACACATAAAACGTCTAATACGTAGTAGGCACCCAGTATATGGCAGCTATTTCTGTTGCTGCTGTTAGATTCAGGAATTTGAGGAGTGTTTGGCTCCACTTCTTATTTCACCAGATTGCCCAGCTCAGGAAATGCAGGGGATATTGACTTCATGAGCACAGAGCCAGTGGATAATAAACACACATAGCAACAAATCACATCGGTAAACCAATCTCCCTCAGCTAATAACTGCTTCCCAGCCTCCTGCATCTGCTTTGTTACAAGAACTAAATAGTTCCTAATGGTTATAAGACCAAATTATCCAGAAGAGGTTCAATTTCATCAGCATTAGAGTTTCTGTTAAGGGCCTGGAACCACAGGAGAGGCCGTGCAAAGCTGCCCCTTTTAAAGAAGGCGAAGCAGAAAACATCCATAGGTCACACTAGTATCTATTACAGTTGCTTAAGTCACTTGGCCTGTTTTCTAAAGAGAGCCTCACTTCCCATTCATTCAGGTGACAAACATTTACTGACAATGGCCGGTGAACCAGGTCCATGTTAAGTGCTGGGGCACAAAAACAATAAGACATGATCCCTTCTCTCTAGGAACTCAGGCTTGTGGGTGAGACAGAGGCATCAGTTATTATGGTCCATCCTCTAAGTGCTACTGAGAGAGTTGTGCACAAGATAGCACAGAGGAGGGCTATCTAAAATAGACATTTCCTTAATATAAGGTATTTCCATGATGTTGGAATTTTACACAGTGAACACGTATTACTTTTGAAAGCACAAAAAAATGTGAAAGGAAAAACAAAGAGTTCAAAGTCCAGTGGTGGAAACCGATTACTTTAACAAATATTCAAATAAAGGGATAAGTACCAAAGCTCAGGAATGTCAGAGCATTTTGGTGGGATACTTAAGAAGAAAAGAGGGGCACCCCACACTGCCTGAAAGTCAGGCTTCCCCAAGAAAGTGATACTTAGGCTGAGGCTTGAAGACTGAATGATTTGCCAAGGGGAGTGTAAGTGCGGTTTCTTTAGGGGCAATCTGGCAACATCTGGCAACATTATCAGTATTTAAAGTACAAACACTCCTTGAACCAGATGTTCCTCTTCCGTTATGTCAGCTGAGAAAGGAGCACCAGGAAACATTCACAAAGGTCTACATAAAAAGGCGTTTAATGCCTTACTTAACACTAGAAATACCTTAAATATGCACCAGTAGGGGATTGTTTAAATAAGTTATGATGTAGCCATACACCAGAACAATATAGTCATGAAAAAAATGAACTGAAATTTATATATAGCATATTAAACTTTAAAAGGTAAGTTGCAGAAGAGCATGATCCTATTTTTATAGAAATCATTTTATATATGCTTACACATAAAAATGTTTGTGTATGAATAGGAAAAGTCTGAAAAGATAGACAACAAAACACTGACACTTAAGGCATACTCGAGGTGGGGAGAAGGAATTGCATTTTCTCATTTGCTCTATAGTCACATTTTTTTTAAATGATGAGAATACAGTCCTTTCATATTTAAAAACTGGTCTTATTTTTAAAAAGAGTTTACTAATTGGAAAATTATAGGTACGAAAGGCCAGAGATTTTAGACAAAGTGTATGTTCAAAACAGTCTAGCACTGCTTGAAAAATACAGGGGACATATGAGTCCAGAAGACAGGATTAGAGGAAGACTTTGAAGAAGAAGAAACAGAAACAAGGTGGGGCATTTCTGCTGGGAGGAGAGAGCGCAGGAGTGGGGGGAGCAGGGGGGGAGGGGACAGTGTGTGCTAACGGGGCTCCTCAGCGTTCAGGACAAGGACACTGAGGAAAACAGCAGGCCAGGGACGCTCAAGAGTGGAAAGGCGTTGTTTTATTCAGTAGGAAGCACCTGAGGATCAGAGAAACATTCTTTTAAAGGAGAGCATCTAGGACAAACCAAATTTTCACTGAGCACCTACTAATTTTGTTAGTTTGGCCAGAGAGAAAGTCAAAGGGAAAAAGAAATTTTTTTCTGAGTAGCAGAACACCAGGGAACAGGGAGAATATTTTATTGAAAAACAAGCTAAAGTAATTAAAGTGTCAGTTTACTCAGAAATTATTTCATCACAAATACCAGGCTCCTAAAAAGCAAACCCCTCACCCAAGGTGAGTTTTGGACCAAGCTCTGCTGTCCTACACACCCAGCTTCTCCTCCTGGGGTTTCTTTCCTCTTGGTGGATCTCACGTCATTCCCTTCTTGGAGCCCAGCACTCCTCTCAGAAGAATCTACTGTAAAACGTTGTACTTGTGGACTTATGATAATTCTTACCTGTCAGTATACTTTAATTCTAGGCGCTATCTCTAAAGATCCTTCATTTATAGGGCCCATCTTTTTAAAAGGAATTTTGGGGCCGGGAGCAGTGGCTCACTCCTGTAATCCTAGCACTTTGGGAGGCCGAGGTGGGAAGATTGCTTGAGGCCAAGAGTTCAAAACCAGCCTGAGCAAGAGCGACACTCCATCTCTACAAAAAACAGAAAAATTAGCCAGGCATGGGAGTGCACACCTGTTGTAGTCCCAGCTACTCAGGAGGCTGAGGCAAGGAGGATGGCTTGAGCCCAGAAGTTTGAGGTTGCTGTGAGCTATGATGCTATGATGACACCACTGCACTCTAGCCCAGGCAACAGAGAGAGATCCAGCCTCGGGGCGGGGGTGGCGGGGGAGGAATTTTGAGCATCAAGCAATAGATGGAAAAGGAAGGAGGGAGAAGGTTCTTGGTGGTCATGGGCAGAGGATTGCCACATTTGGAAGTTTGTCTTCTTTTCACGTGTCTAAACAACTTGGGAAAGTCCTTCTGAGGACTTCTATTTTAATCTGGGATTCATGTGATGAATTCTAAAAAAGGGATGAGGTGTACATAAGAGGAAATATTATTCCCTTGTACCACCTTTCCCAAAGCACATCAGCAAATGAACTGAAAACAGAGCAATTTTCTCATTAATCTAATCAATTCTAGACCAAAAAAAACAAAAACTAGGTAATTGTGCTGAAAGTATATCCCTCTGGTGGTTAAATTATCTCTTTGGCTGTCTGCATGCACCAAATTAACTCAAGAACACCAAGCAACTCTAAGCTCTCATTTCATATTATGTTGCATGAATACTATACTTGGGCATTTTTAAATGCCGAGGACCTAAGCATCTTACCCCTTCCTAAAGCAGGGTCTAAAACCAATGCCCTCCTGATTCGGAGAGTGGGGGAGATGGGAGGGATGAAATGGCACAGTACACACCGCCCCATTTTTGGGCTGGGGCTTCAATTAGGAAATGTGATAATTTAAGCTGCTTTAAGTTGACTTTGTATTTCCCAATCTAAAAAATAAACACTTTTAAGGCATCTGGCAACTGATAAGGAGAAAAATGCATGGAGGACTCATTTTCCTATACTACTACTATTTGAAACAATAATAAAAGGATAGATGCAAACACACAGCAAACATAAAAAAGAAAAAAAGTCCAACCTTACTAGTAAGAGTAACATGAGTTACCATTTTTTTTTAACCTATCAGATGGGGGAATTTTTTTTTAAATTTCTTTCCAGTGTAGGAGAGTATTTAAGAAAGCAAATGTTGGTGGGAGTATGGATGGCTACATTCTTTCAGAGTAATTTGGAATCTTGTTTAAAACATTTGTTTACCATGTAGAAGCTATAATTCAGCAATTCTACCTCTAGGAATGTACCCTAATAAAATAAACAAGAACACAAAGAAACATGTACAAAGATAATCTTTCTAGTGATGCTTACAATAAAAAAATCATTAAAACCACAAATGTTCATTAATAGTGAACTGTGAGTAAGTAGTTATAAAATGGAATACAATACAGTTGTTAAAACTGATAATGCAAAGGTATATTTATTTGGAAATATATTCATAACGTGATTAATGACAAAGGTAGATTATAAAACCATATACTGTATGTGATTCCACTTTTGTTAAGCAATACACGTACAATGAATTGAAAAGTGTTAAGCAATCTATACGTGCATATACACATATAAATCGAAAAAGCATCTCTCATTCTTAAAATACTCCAGCATAAACAGTATGATATATTGATGTGTGACTCTTAATTTACCATAGGGGCAGTTATTTAGCATTTGAAAGACTAATAAAAAACTGTCACTCGAGAAGTGGTTATTTATAAGGCTTCAACTACCTTTATATTTGATAAATATTGAGGGTTTGTTAACACACATAATGGATATCAGAAATGATTTTTATTGATGAAACGACACGTGTTCAAAATGCAGTCATGCATCACACAACGATGTTTCAGTCAACAAAGGACCACCATATGACAGTGGTCCCACAAGATTACAATGGAGCTGAAAAATTGCTGTCTCTTAAAGACACTGTAGCCATCACAGCTATTGTAATGTCACAGTGCAACACATTACTCAAGTGTTTGTGGTGATGGTGGTATAAACGAATCTGCGCGCCAGTTACATAAAAGTGTAGCACACACAATTATGTATATAGCACATAATACTTGATGATAGATGACGATGTTACTGGTTTATGTAATCATTATGCCATACTTTTTATCATTATTTTATCACAGTATACTTCTTCTACTTATTTAAAAAACAACCAGTTAGCTGTAAAACATTCCTGGGCAAGTCCCTCAGGGAGTATTCTAGAAGTAGGCATTGTTATCTTAGGAAATGACAGCCCCATGTATGTTACTGTCCCTGAAGACCTTCCAGTGGGACAAGATGTGGAAATGGAAGACAGTGATATATTGATAATCCTGACTCTGTGGAGCCTAGGGCAGCTAATGTGAGTGTTTGTATCTTGGTTTTTAACAAAAAAGTTGAAAAAAGTAAAAATGTTAAAAACAGAAAAAAGCTAATAGAATAGGGATATAAAAATAATATTTTCATTCAGCTGTATAATTTGTGTTTTAAACTAAGCTACAAGAGTCAAAAGTTCAAATTTTTTTAAATTTATAAAGACATTACAGTTAGCTAAGGTTAATTTATTCTTGAAGAAAGTAATTTGTTCTGTAAATTTAGTGTAGCCTAAGTGTACGCTGTCTATACAGTCTACGGCAGTGCACAGTAATGTCTAGGCCTTCACATTCACTCACCACTCACTGACTCACCCAGAGCAACTTCCAGTCCTGCAAGCTCCATTCATGGTAAGTACCCTATACAGGTGTACCATTTTTAGTCTTTTACACTGTATTTTTACTGTATCTGTTCTATGTTTAGATAAAGTTAGGTACACAAATACTTATCACTGTATTACAATTGCCTACAGTATTCAGCACAGTAACATGCTGTACAGGTTTGTAGCCTAGGAAGAATAGGCTATACCATATAGCCTAACTATGTAGTAGGCTGTACCATCTAGGTTTGTGCGAGTATGCTCTATAATGTATACGCAATCACAAAATTGCTCAATAATGCATTTCTCAGAATGTGTCCCTGTTATTAAGCAACACATGACTGTATAGTAAGTCCTCACTTAATGTCATCAATAGGTTCTTAGAAACTGCGACTTTCAGCAAAACAATGGATAATGAAACCAATTGATGTAAACTGCAGTTAAGTTCTACAGCATATTTCTGGTCACAAAAACATCACCAAACTTCTAAATAAAGAACCAAAACACCCCTAATATTAAACATCAAAATAAAGCATTTAAGAAAGATTAGCAAAACAAGTAACATAATGATTCACCCATTTATTCCAGTTCAGGGTCTTGGATAGTCAGAGCCTCTCCTGGCAGCTCAGGACGCAGGGCAGGAGCCTACCCTGGACAGGACACCAGGCTCACACACACCCACACTCACTCAGAATGGGACCATGAAGACATGCCAATTCACCTAACACGAAGTTAGAACATGCAAACTCCACACACACAATGGCTGTGGCCAAAACCCATTTTTTTTCCTCATCGACGCTGTAATGAAACAGTATTGGAAAAAAAAAAAGTCATCAGAGGATCTGCTGTCTACAGATTATCCAGAAGTGCTGTACAGGCACCTCTGCCTTCTTATGACCAGGGTATGAGAACCAGGCAAATCCAGTAGCCTATGTCTCTCCAGCCTTCTGTTATGGGGGAGTCTGTGGCCTGAGCTACTCAATGAAGTTAGCTGAATGCCCTGGCTACAACATTGCCGCTGCGGTGTCACAGGGAGCCTTTCCTGCAAGGTGCTTGTCCCAGCAGCTAGCAGGTGGCAGTTGGGGCCCCCCCAGCACAGGTCACAGCACAGGCTTTGTGCCTGCTTGTTCACACGTTTGTCCCTGCAGCAGGATTTGGTCTGAGAACTGCTTTTGCTTTACCCTGTCACCCTTAGGAAGGTTGTGGGATGGAGATCTGTAACCATAGGAGGCTATTGATAATCTATCAAAAATAATCTATTTATTGTGAACTACTGAATTGGCTTTGGTCCATTGGCAACGAAGGCTGTAACATGCCTGAACTTGAGCAATGATTATCTACGGATGGTGGGATCGTGTGATTCCCCACTTCCTTTGTGCTTACCTCTTCTTTCTAGTTTTTCCTATAATAAATACTATGTTTTTAAATAAATAAATAAATAAATAACAAGAAACTTAAATAAACCGCACAAGACAGCACCGTCACCACCTACTGGCAAAAACTGAGAAAGACCATTTCAATTCAATGCAGACTGATTAACAGCAGAGACAGCAGGTCTGGAGTTCTGCTTTTTGGTTTCAAGCTGCTTTTAACTTCTAAGTGTAACATCTGATCTTCTGGGGGGAAAATCACCTTTTGTAATGTACAACATAATTTAATGTAGGAAGCTCTCTTTAAATATGTTACGTGGAAAGAATTCTGACTTTCAAAAGCAAAATACAGTTCAATTGACCCTGGTCTAAGTCTGAGAGTAAGGACCATAAATTAATCTAAACTCTTAGTTGTCCGTCTGCAATGTCTCCTGGCTTTTCTGCTTGCCCTGTGGCATTCACATCCTTCCATCAGTACTATCCACCGCCACCACCGTGCAGCATTCCCTGCACAGAAAGCGAAACAATATTCTTTACCAATAGTATCACCCAGGTACAGTGTGATAATCTAGGGATTTACCTCACAGGGTACCATTCCTCAAACAAAATATCCATCCCTTTACTCATGCTTTTTTTTTTGTAGAGACAGGCTCCCAGTGTTGACTAGGCTGGTCAGAAAAACTCCCGGCCTCAGTGATCCTCCTACCTCAGTCTCCCAAAATGCTAGGATTACAGGCATGAGCAACCTCACCTGGCCTTTACTCACATTTTTGTCACTTCAGGCTGAATTATCCTCACCCTCTTCCCGCCCAACGCATGCCATCTCCTGGGGCCCAGATCAAATGCCTCTTCAACAAGGCCTTCCCTAATTTCTCTACCTAGAATTAAATGTTTCTTCCTCTGTGGTCCTCGAGTATTTTATCAATCTCTTTCTTACAGCACTTCTTTCACTTTAATTTATTAATACATGATACTGTGGTAATTGTGAGTTGCACACATGAGTAGACATGGACATACACCATTCATATAGCAACCTCCCACGATACCTGACAAATGGCAGATGCTCCACAAATATCCACTGAGTATTTGTTGAGTTGAAGGTGTTGACCTTGGATTACACAAACCAGATTTGAACATCAACAGGAGCCGCTGACTTGAATATGCATGAGCACACGCACACAAACATGCATGTATACCATGAATAACCAGCTTGCTCAGGTGGTGACAAATGATACTGACCACAGTAACAATGTCACCAAGAGCAGCCCCTTCAAATGCAAAGCCAAAGGCCGATCGTGGGTTACGTCCAGTTTAAGTCCTTTTAACGGTCTGGTTCTTGGGATATTTTTAATCAGGCAGTTGTCAAAACTGATACAATCATTAAAGCCATAATCTCTCCAGTCTTATTATCTCTGCTAAGTTCCTAACAGGGACCTAAGAGTGCTAGCCCCAGGTTTAGGTGCTGTAAGCAGGGAAAACTCAGCACAGACACAAATGACAGGACAACGCAGCACTCACGACAATGCTGCAATAGGCCAGCTTCTCTTCAGGCTGATCTCCGGGTGACAGAAGCCTCCTTGTGCTCAGCAGCACTTAACTTCTGGATCTTTCCACAGACGACCCGCCTGTCTCTCCTCCTTGCTTTGCTTGCTTGACACTGCTACTCTCAAGAAATGAGGCGGCTGCTGCCCTGGGAACACTCACCCTGCTGTGAGGAGCCACCACTCTCAGATGTCCCCCATCCCCTTCCTGTCTCCAGTGGAAGAAGTTGCTACAGGAACACCCTCCTTCCCTCACCCCGCAACCATCTAGCTCTCCTATTGTACCCCTTATACACTGTGACCACATCTATAAATTATTTTCGCATCCTCTTTGATTATAAATATGGTACTTGGAATTCCTATTTGAAATAATTAGAAAACAATACACAAATCCTTTTAACAGAAAGGGTGAAATGACACATCTGCATTTACAATGGGGACCAGCGCACACACACACACACACACACACACACGGCCTTTCTGCCCCATTACTATTCACACAGGAGGCAAACAAGATTTTACTGGCAACATTAAATCCACTCTCTGCAGCAGAAGGGACCATAAAGGTTTTCCAACAGCAGCAGCCTCCAGACCTTTGGATGCCACGGCAGATGAAATTACCCCCTCACACTATCATCCCTAAATCACAAAAGGAGGGGAAAACATGGGGCTCCAACACTATATTCTGGGACAATTTTTTTTAAGTCAACAGTAGGCTATTATCTGGGACAATTTTTCTAAATCATCATCTATTTTGAGAAAGAATACTTTAATATCAAAAAAGGACATGCCATCAGAATGACAACGAATCAGTTTAGCTTTATGGAAAACTGACTGCATCGCATTCACTTTGTTACGGACCTGCGCTGGTCTGCGGGTGGACTCTTGGGAACAAGTGACCTTCTAGGTGTTTCCAAAATTTCAGTCATTCAAGAATCACCACCACATCATAAGTGTACTATTATTTCCTTAATATTTTCCATTAAATACACCCACATTTTTACTTATATAGTTTTGCTTTTAAAGGAAACTTGGGATCACTTCCATTAAGGGAAAACCAGTATCACTTGCTACAAATAAAAGGCAACATATGAATAAAAGCTAGACAGTATTGCTTTCTGAGGCCTGATCTCTCTCTGTCTCTGTATAGACCAGGGAGACTGGTAAGTGCTACATCGGTGATGAAAGACTGTTATCAAACCATGCTTTTCTCTTTGACAAATTCAGAAGGACTGAAAGTAAACCAAAAATGAATTATTTAATACTTTCACACAAGTATAATAGATACAATACTATCTAGTGCTAGATTCAGTTCCCATATAAAATCATCTCTAGTGGTTCATATCCCTCTCTTAGAGTAACACTAATCAAGACACTTTGGTGCTTGAGTATCAGTAATTCATTTATCCATTTGACACATTTACTGAGCATCTACTACATTCCAAATGCTGCCCACAACAGGATAGAGGAATGAATAAAACAGGCACAGTACCCCTTGCAAAGTTAGCTTTTAGTGGTGAAACACACATTAAACAAATGGCTACACAAATTATATATGTGTTGTTTTATACATATGTATGCACGCTGTGTGTATATATATATATGATATACATGTGATATGTGATACATATGTATGTGTACACATACACATATGTACCAATCTGGTAACTATTATAAAGGAAACATACGAAGTGTTATGGTATAGTTTAACAGCAGGACCTTCTTTAGATAAGGGGATCAGGAAAGACCTACATATAGGAGGATGTAACAATTAAACTCAGACCTAAAGGGAGAGCAGGTTGAAAGGTAGGGGGCATGGGGCATTCCAGACAGAAATGACAATGTGGAAAAGAGTTTGACTCCTTTAGGGAACTGAAAGGAAGAAATGTGGTGGGAGTGCAGCAAGCCAGGGGAGGAGTGGAATCCGAGGAGGGAAAAGCAGCCTCCTACCCTCTGCCTAAGCGACCAGAAACCTCCTGCCTCTCTGCAAAGATCTCTTTCCATCTTTGCATAGCTCCCTAGAAATGTCTCCTTATACTTAAGAGAAATCTGTCTCTCTGTTGCTTTCACACACTAACATATCAGTTCAACACCTCTGCATCATGCCCAGAAAAAGTTTAACCCTCCTCCACACAACAGCTTTCAACTACCTGGAGACAGCTACGTTACTCCTGAACCTTCTCTTCCAAACGAACACCGCCAAAGCTCCTATGCTCCCCGTTGTCTGTGTCTCTCTTAAAAGGAAGGCAGATTTTCCCACATCTAGTTCTGTTACGGGATTTGAATTTCTTCTCCACATATAATCCCAAATTGATTTTAAGTCCTGGTTCTTTTGTCTGTTTGTTTATTCTGTTTCTACCTGCCTTTCTTGATAACACTCAAATAAGTTATGGTCAGGCTTGAATTCCTTGAGAACTAGGAAATCTCAAAATGCATGCCACTGGTAATATTAATTTCTTCTTTTATTATCTCTTTCCTGCACCTTGGAAGGCAAATTCCATGTGTGGGGATGGACTAAATAACTTTTTTAAATAATGAAATGGTAGTGGACATTCCCCTATGCTAAACTCAAACAAATACCCAAAGTTTATGGAAGAAAAAACAAACACAGTACTTACTATTTGAACTGATCTTCCATTTATCTGGAGGAGGCTCTGGAAATGTTACATTCAGGGAAGGCAAGAAAACTGCTCTGATTGCTTCAGCTACAGACCCAGATTCCCTGGAAACTAGGGCGAGGTTACAGAGACCGTGCTGTGTGAGCAGGGCATTCTGCCAGGCTGGAATCACATATCTCCCCCCTTGAAAGTAGAGTGGGAAAACACACATAAGAGTTTCATGAACAATATAGCAGCCCTGACAGGCCAAATGAAAGGTACATGGCCTTTATGAGCACATTTCGTCCAAAGAAGCCGGTCTCTCAACATTCCTACCCTTCTCCCCCTGCTCCCTCTCCTCAGGGCTCTTTCCTCGAATTAGCCAGATGTCTAGGGTGTCCTGCTGTCTCCTGTTGCAAGGTGAATTGTCCCAGGGAAGAAGGGTTGGCTTGCAGGTAATCTGTTGCTCCTAAAGCTCTCTCCTCCTTTGCCAGCCTTCCCCTTCTGTGGCTGCTGAGTTGCTCATTGTGCCTTCATCAGAGGGGGCAAGGACAGCAGGCGAAATTCAAAGCAGGTAAGTTGCTTCTCCACATCAGTGCTGATACATTGGAGGTGGGCAGTCAAAAAAAAAGAATATAATGGGGAAAGTCTGGTGTAAGAGCATCTGCTGCTTTTCTTGGAAAAGTCTGTCCTTTCCTCATTACCCTGCCTGTAAGAGCTCTGCCTCTGCACATGATCAGAAGAAATCGCATTCAGGAAAAGTCTTCAGATATGATTGGAATGACATCACAAATGGCATTAAAACTGAGCAGATTTTAGTGAAGGACGCAAGGCTTCTCTGATACAGGAAGTGCCCACCCTACAGAGCTGTAGGAAAGAGTGCTGGCCATTAAATTACCAGCTCTGAGGGCAGAGACCAAGTCTGTTCATCCTTACTTTCCTTCAGGGGTTGACACAACCTACAGATTAAATTGTTAACAAAATATGTTGCGTGAAGTTGATTCTTAAGAATAATAGCATTTTATAGGCATTAACAAAGAGTTATCTTCTGGGTGGTACAACTAAGGTGATTTTTATTTCTATTTTTACCTTTTCCACATGTTACTGATTTTCTCCAGTGAACATGGATATATTTAGTCAGAAACTTATCATTAAAAAGAAAGAAAATTTTTGGACTTGGAAGGGACCAGAGAAATTAATCCAATCCTCTTATTCGTCACATGCGGAAACTGAAGCTCAGAGAAGCTAAATGATACTTTCAAAGTCACACAGCCTGTCCTGCAAAGTGCCACTAACCAAAGCCCTCACCAAGTTACCCCAATATCATTCTCCCTGCGACTACCCTCCACACTGGCTGAAACTGATGGGAAACCAAAGGGTGAGGAAGCCTGTTAACTGGTTCATGCAAGGCAACATCCCAGTGCTCAGAGCAGGGTGGAGAAGATGGATCTGCAGTAGGCAGTGGAGGCTGCCCAGCACACAGGGACTCACAGCCACCTTCCTGACTATACTAGCTGCCCAGCACATGGGGACTCACAGCCACCTTCCCGACCACACTGAACTGTCCAACACAGAAAGACTCACAGCCCTTCCTGAGTATCCTGAGGAAAGCTTAACTGAATGGATATTTGGCAATGCCAAAAAACTCCAGCTCTCCAAACACTCCAACAGGCACAAACACTTCAAGAGGCACAAAGTAACCAGATCATGCTACTCCTCAGTTTAGAATCCTCCAGTGGTTTCCATCGCACGTACAATAAAACCCCAAGTCCTAACATGGCCTGCAGAACCCTTTGTGGTCCGGCTTCTGATCAGTGTCTCACTCCCAGGCTCTAGACACATGGGCTTCTTTTCTTTCTCCATCAAAAAGCCACGCTTCTTCCTACCTTAGGGCCTTTTCGTGTGTTTTTTTCTGCCTGGTCTTTCCAAGGCTGTCAACTCCTCAGAGCTCATCCTTGACCACCAATCTCCCCTCTAGCCCAGTCTGTATTAAAACACCCTGCCTAAAGTTCTTCATAGCATTTGTTACTATCTAAGATTCTCTTGTTTGTGTGCTTGCCTTTCTTTCCTACAGAACATGGTTCGATGATAATTATTTCTTCATCTGTGGAGCTGAGGCTTTTGTATCTACAGTCCCCAGCACAGACTCTGACAATAAGTGCTCCACAGGTATCGTATATGCAAACATGACGGATATCTGATATATAAATTAACACATGCCTGCAAATACAATAGGTTATCTGTTGAATGAATTAAAGCACACATACAAACATGACAAAAAGAACAGCCTTGTTTTAGTTGAGCTCCACTCCTAAGCATGTCATCTCAGTGCTCCAAAGCACTTGGCCAAGGCCCTGGGCCAAAGTGCATTTCTATTATACCTATCGTTAATGGCTTTTCATAACTATTTAATACAAAGGTAATACATGTTCATTGTTGAAAATTTGGGAATCCACAGTAAACACAAATCTCAAGATTAAAATAACCTAGAGATAAGCCACTGTCAACATTGTTTTTTATGCATTGTTTATTACACAACATTGGAATTATGCTAGTCTTACTGATTTGTGACCTACTCTTTTCATTTAACATTGGCATTAATATTTCATAGATCATTTAACTCTTTTCCAAAATACATTGTTTCAAGGATGAATTGTATTCCATTGTATGGACAATGTACCTAACTAATCCCCTATTGCTGGACATTTTGTTGCCTTTTTTTCTTGGCTATCATTAAAAAATTCTTATACATTTATGTACATTTCCACCATTGTGTCCTCTAGATATATTTCTATAAGTGGAATTGATTGACAAGTTCAAATACGAATTAGAAAATTTGTAAGTATTGCTAAATGGCTCTCCAGAACAACTACATCTATTAATACACCCAGCATCAGTATTTAAGAATGTTCATCTCCTTTTTCCTTTACCAACAGTGGATGCTAATATTTTTTAAAAATATATAATGTCATTTTATAACTGTTAATCATTATTTTTACTAGATCATAGATTTCTTGAGAGAACTTTCTTTTACTTCTATTAATATATTAATTCTGATATGCAGTAGGCACTTATTGTGGATAGATGGGTGAACTGGATTAACTTAGTCAAAGAATACCAGGGAAGACGTTGGGCTACATGAACAAGTTGTCTTTTTCCAGTTTCGAGAACGCTCCTGACCAGCTTACTTGGTGCCATGGGCACAGTCCCTCCTCCCTAGTTAAATTCTGCTAAGCATCTACTTGGCTTTCGGTTTGGGAGCATCAGGCACATCCCACCAGATCTGGCTCTCCCTCCCATTTAGCTTCAGCAGAAGCGGTATTAAAATTACTAATTTTGGCTTGCATGATGTTTACTGCTGCAAGTATAACTAATTAATGTCTTAACAGCAGAATAACAAATCCCAGATTCCTATTAGCAAAGCAAAACTGAGAGTAAACATAACACTGGACTGCTCCACAATACCCAAACCTACCAACTGGAAAGATACAATCACCAGGGGCTGAATCTGACCCAGAATTTGTGCCAGAAGAAACTTAACCCAATAATGCCATGCCAAAGAGCCGCCTGGTACCCACTGACCCCGTGTGTAGATCCCACCTTGTCAGACCTCAGGAATCCCTCAGGGAGCAGGGGCAGGTCTTAGTTGTTGCTACAGCCCCCGTGCACAGCGTTACTTGGCATATGGTAAATACCTATTAAACATCTGGCTGATAAGGAGACACCAAAGAAAGGGAATACAGGATGAGAAGATTCATGCAAGCCTGGTTGCAGGTAATGAGGATTGTCTGATATTCTTCATTGTCATCCACATGGAGTAGAACACATGGACATCTTAGAAAGAAACAGCTGGGGCCACAGATGGGCAGCTAGACAGCTTGTAAATTCTGCCCCTGATTTGGACCTAAATCGGAAACAACCCCATTCCCTTTGCTGCCTTCCAACATTAGAGAAAAATGTTTAATACCCTCTGAGAATTTGTGTTCCAATAAATAATGTAGATCATAATTTTAAAACTAAAATGCCTAGAATAATCAAATATATGTCACCTATTGTGAAGAGGTTCTCACAACATTCCCCCTGACTTTTAAGTGGCCCCTAAATGCTAAAAAGACATGGAAGTGGAAACTATTATCTACCCACCACAAATTAACAGTAAAATCATAGGTTTCTTGGTCTGGAAAGGCAGAAAAACAAAAGGAACAATGAATTCTCTAATGCACTTTGGTTTTTTAACCAGTACCCTCTTTGGCTGGACACAAGATTTAATCATATTAATGACATTCAGTGCCAATGACAGTTTATACATGCAAAGAAGCTACATGAGGTCTGTCCAAAAAGTATCTGGCCATTGTTAATATAACTAGGATGGTTTGCGTGACATCAATGTAACCTGGCAGCCAAGGAGAGTGGACTGGGATGCGCACGTGTGAACAATGACGACGTCACTGCACCAGTCAGTGGGGTGCTAGACGCCGTTGAATGAGCGCGTGCACTGCACGGCTATTGCTTTCAAAATGACTGAGCAAGTAGAGCGACAAATCTGCATCAAATTCTGTGTTAAGCTTGAACATTCCTCTGTGGAAACTACTCAGATGATTCAGAAGGCTTTCGGGGATGATGCCATGAGAGCAGTGCAAATAAAAGTGTTGCACAAACACTTCAAAGATGGTCCAGAATCTGTGGAAAGTGATGCACGTTCTGAAAGGCCTGCAACAAGCAGAACACCTGAGAATGCTGACCGTGTACGAGTTAGGGTAAGGGATGCTGGGAGAACTGTGTGGGGTCCCAAGGTGCCTACTTTGAAGGGGACTGAGGCGTCACTGTCCTATGTACAATGTTTCTTGTATCTTGTATCTTCTTTATTATATGTCTCTGTTTTTCACATTACATGATTGGATACTTTCCAGATAGACCTCATATAATTTATTCATTCATTTATTAAATGTTAGGCATTATGGAGACAAAGACAGTATGTTCCTCCCTATTCTCAGAAAGCTTACTGCCAACTGGGAAGATCCATAAGCAATTGTCGTAAGTGCTAAAAGAGACCTATGCCCAAGTTTCTCAAGGAGGTGAGAAAAGAATGGACTGGGAAAAAGCGAGAGGAATCAAAAATTATAGTTAGCTGAAAATACATTAATAATACTAACAGTTACCCATGCACCAAGTGCCCTATATAAACCAGGTACCAATAACAACTCACTGAGGTAGAATCTATTATTATCCCCATTTTAAAGAGGAAAAAACTGATGTGACTTAAGAAAAGGGTTTGGGCTAGAAAGACAGGGGGAATTATTAATAGGATCTCTGGTGAACCAGAGGAGGAGAGTGGCAGTAGGGATCAAAGAGAGGAAGCCGAGGAGGAGAGAATAGTAGAGAATACGCTTAGAGAATTGTAAGGCCCTAAACAAGGGAAGAACAATCTGGAAGTAAAGAGTTGAAAACTATTAATAGTATGTGACAATCATTGCCCCAAATGTCACTTGGAAATTAGGTGCACATCTGTACTGACTATCTGTCATTACATAACAAGTTACCCTCAACACTTAGTGATCTAAAACAACAAACATTTATTATCTCAGAGTTTCTGTGGGTCAAGAATTCGGGGGTACCTTAGGTGGGTTGTTCTCGTCAGGATCTCTCAGAGTTTGCAGTCGATACACTGACCAAGGCTGTATTCATCTGAAGGCTTGATTGGGCTGGCAGATCTACAAAAAATTAGGTGGAGCCTAATTTTCCCTTACGTGTGGGTTGTACTTGATGACTCACTCATAAGTAATAGAAAGTTAAAGGGGGAAGTTAAATGGAGGAGAATTTTGCAGACATGTTTTAAAACCATCAATACACCTCAGACTGGAAACTAGAATTGAGCAGGAAGACCCTATCTAGAGAAAACAAGGTTTACATTTCAAAAAGAAGTGGATGGCAAATAAACTAACTGCCAGGTGATGAAAAAACAAGATGGCACCTATAGGCCAGGCAAAGGGCTAGGGCAGGCATCCTCAAACTACAGCCCGCGGGCCACATGCAGGTGTTTTTGCCCGTT
>VBSM01003169.1:14847117-14880374 GCA_008086735.1 Cheirogaleus medius
ATCTCTGGTGAACCAGAGGAGGAGAGTGGCAGTAGGGATCAAAGAGAGGAAGCCCAGGAGGAGAGAATAAGAAAAGCAGGGTCCCCTGAGTAAGCTGCTCCCACCCGAAATTCTTCTTCAGGGCTCTCCTTGGCATGTCCCAGATTCCTGAACATTCTGTGCTCTGTTGAAAAGAGGAAGGCTCTTTCTTGTCAGAGCATAAAGAAAACGAATAAAAATGAACCTCCCAGCATAGAAAGCTGAATGTTAAAAAATCAATTTATATCACCTGACCAATGCAAAATATGAACTGGGAAATGGTATTAACATACTGGAAGCAGTGTTTGCACTATGGAGAAAAAGATGAGCGGCAAAGCCTGGACGCAGCCCAGCATCATGGCTGTATGGAAAACACCGCAGTGGGGCCTGGGACCCCAAACTCCAGTGCCCCCTCCTACCTGGCTGACACTTTGGGAAAGATAATCTTTCTCAGCTGTGGTTTCCTTTGTGTAAAGCTAGGGGTACTAGTAATTTCCTCACAGGGCTGTGAGGGCAGAATGAGAAATGTAAGAGCTCAGTGAATGTTAACTATCATTGATGCATGACAAGGCCTGAGACGTGAACTTGGCCTTTAGGAAGGAATCAAAATGGAGAAACTTTGTTCATTTCCTGCAGCTTGGTGTACAGTTTATGAGCAACCTTCCTGCACACTGTGCAGAAAGCAAATAGTAAATCACTGCACATCTTCTCCCTCCCTCCCTCCACCTCCCTGACTCCCCATCCCTTCGCTCTCCAGGGCTGGGGGAGGGCCCCCTCCACTCTGAGCTGGCGTGGAAAAGCACAAAGAGTTGCTGGCATCTGAATACCAGCAGCATTTCTGGACATGGTAAGTGCTGGGAAGGAGCTGCAGCAGTGATTTCCCATGGCTCCTGAATTCCCATCTTTCTGTGACCATGTTTTTTGTGCACAGCAAAAGCCCTAGTCAATAGTGGTTTTTCCAAATCTCAGAAATTAGGCACAGGGGTGCCACTAGGGACTCTAGCAATTCCAGGGAAAGGGACCCAGGACCGGTGGAAAGGTTGGTGAGGACCCTCTCTAGAGCAAAGGGTGGGGAAATTATCGCCACAGGGCTTTGATCTCCCAGCCTCATGTCCCAAGCCACAGAGCAATGTGACCCAGTGGCCGCAGAGCTGTGGGCTGTTTCTAGCAGCACGTTCTAAGGCCTTTATGAAGAAGAAATCAAACAGGTATCAAAACGTACATTAAAGAAGCCGATAAAGCATTATTGCCATTTCCCGTATTACACAGCCAAATGCCAATATGTGAGATGACCACCGTGGTCCCTGATTCCCATTTTCCAGCAGGGAAGGAGACAAGCTATTGCCCAAGTTGATCAGAACACTGAGGTCAGAAACAAGCTAAAGTCCGCTTTCCAGGTCTACTCTTTTAGCATTTTCTACATCCCATCAGGGAAAAACTCTTTGATGCTCCTAAATACCTTGCTAGCTAAACAGGTACCTGTAGGCCCACACCACCTTACCCAGTTAATAATCGAAGCACTCTTCTAAAAGCTGGCAAGCCCAACTTTATTAAGGGTCCAGTCAGCAAATATGAAACCTTCATAAACTATTCATGCCTCTCTGGGGCTTAACTGGGACCTTTTAGAAAACAATGTGAAGGACTCAGGACTTCATTATAAACCTTGCCTAGAACATTAAATTATTCTGGATTCTTGGAGGGAGAATGTGTTGCTATTTACTTTTAATAACAAAATCTCTTAGCATCTAAGCCCATCTCTTAGTCAAAGAGAAGTGCTATTGTCAGTACAGGCTAAGGCCTGGCTCCAAAGCCTGCCTTCCCTGACACATCCCCAGATACACGGGTGTGAAGGAACCTTAGACTCCATGAAGTAAGAAAAAACACAATCACACACCCGCCAGGCTTCCGTGACTGATCTGAGGCCATCAACTTCTGGCCCTTGCCAAGCAGTGGGCATTTTAAAAGTTCTCTCTCTCTGCAATACTTTCCTCGGCCTCAGTGACAACCACCACCACTATTTTATAGAGCCTTGTTACATGCCAGGCGCTACTCTGAAGTCTTTATATGTATTATCTCTTTTGTTTTTCAGAGCTACCCTGAGGGGTAGGCTCCATTATGACCCCCATATTTCACAAATGCAGAAACTGAGGCACAGAGAGGATAACTAACGAAGCTGCCCCAGGTCCCACAGCTGAAAAAGTCATCAACCTGGGATCCAAATCCACAGTCTGGCCCCAGTTTGCCATTATGTATGCAAACTTGCTTGCTGCATTCTGTATGTTTTTCAGGGTTTTTTCACGACAATTGAGATGAAGCCCCTCTCCTCTTCTTTGGTATCCCAGCAAAACACTGGTTTGGCATGAGGGGGTGGCCGTCTAATACTTGTGGTCAGTGTTTGTACCTCAGCTGCTTCTACACTGGAAAGGACTGTCACTTCATGATTTTTTTTTTAGACTTAACATGGACTCTTTCAGATTTCTTACCCTAAATTGTATTTTCTAGTGATGAACAAAGCTTCATTTCCCTTAAGAAGCAGAATAAAATAGTGCAACATGGGCTTTGCAGGCAAAGAGAAGCCCTTCTACTACTTCAATATGAGTGACCTTGGTTGGGCAAGTGGTTTAACATTTCTGAGTCTTAGATTTTTTTGCCCATGATATATATGTGGGCAGACATATTTACCTTTTAATATTACTATGAGAGAGAATGGATATAAAGTATATAAAACACCTATCATATGCAATAAAGATGAACTCCCTAAGGCTCTTTCCTGTTCTAAAAGTCTATAACTATTTAGCTTTACTGCTTGGGTGGTTATATATCCTCAAGGAGGAAAAGGTTCAGGTTTGCTGGCTTATTTCAATCTAAACCATGTCTCTTGGGTGTAGAAAATCAACAATTATTGATATCTACCAGTTGTGCAGCCCCGTGCTAAATCCAAGGGATTTACAGTCCAGGGAGCAATAAGAGGCATATGCACAGGAAGATAACAAACTATTCCACAAGTAAACGACTGAGCAGGAACTAACAGAAGGAGAAGATCCTTCCCACTGGGTCCCGTGTAAGCTTAGATGAGAGAAATTTTCAAGAAAGAGCAAATTGGGACGGGCAGAGAAGATAAGGGGGAAAGGGGAGAGAGGGGGGAGAGGGAGAGGGGAGAGAGGGGAGAGGGAGGGAAGGAGGGAATATGCACACACACAAGCAGTGAAGTCTGGAATATCACAAAATATATCCAGTCAACAGTAAGACAGTTGGCTGAGCAGGAGAGTTTGTAGCATGAAGTCCGGATTAAATAATCAATCCATGGTGCACACACTGTTGCACTTTGCTTTACCGTTTACCAAGTGCTTTACATATGTAATCCAACTTAATCCTTACAAGGGCTATGCTAAGCCCATTTCACAGTTGAAGAAACACACTCAGAGAGACTTAGATTCACATTATTTCCACAATTGATTCTCAAAATAATTCTGAGAAATGGGCAGGGCAGGTATTATTTCCATTTCAGAAAAAGGTCATTTAAGGCTCAGAGAGAGCCCAGTGATCCACCTAAGTGCTTCTCAATGCTAAAGATCCAACACTCTCTTTTTATAACCAATATTTATAATGGCACCATTATCTTGAAATGAAATAAAACTAAAAAATAATGTAATATCCATAATTGTGATAGCCCAAACTGCATCCCACAAATATCTAAGCACCCTCTAGGGGACAGGAAACCCCAGGCCAAGACCCACCCAAAGCAAAGGTAGGAGGACCAGGCCTCAAACTCAGGTCTCCTGACTTGCAGAGCAAAGCTCTTCCTCCTTGACAAGGTGGGGGGTGGCCAGAGAGTAGAGGACACAGACCAGCAGGGCTATGATGGAGAAGCCTGAATATCAGAGCAGCCAGGACATCAGCTTCTTGCCCCTCTAATGCCAGCTACCAATATTGAGAAAATGATGACATCTCCATAACACTCACTCACGGCCTCCGTTCTTTAATCTCCAAAACTCATATTGTTGAAAGGGAAAGTAAGCATTTGTCTGCTACCCTGTCATGGTACATAGTCCACATCTTGGTTCTGATGAAAGCACATAGGAACTAGAGGAGAATTGCTTACACTCTTCATGGCCAACCCAAATGAATTTACAGTACAAAACAAGACGTTAGGAAAGAACACTTTTGTTTTAAAAGTCTGCGCACGGCTCTGGATTCGGTTTATCTTCCTCTTGGTCTAGCCACCTGACAGGACTGATGGCTTTGATCACCCCTGCCAACAAAAACCAAGGAGACATACAGAGCTCTCACTCCAGAGGCGCCTTTGGGAGATTCTGGACTGACAAATTTTATGTGCAGATTCTCAGGAAGAAAAGCCAAACATTATTTTCATTCTTGAGGTTTAAGTCACGTGATTTAACGCCATGTTTGCATGCTTGTAAACCTACGTCAAGATCAATCAAACAGGAAGCAGTATGCACTTCTCTCAGCTGGTTGTGTAACATTTTTTTTTAGCAGACATCAGATAATAAAACAAAGCTATCATGTAGAAACTGCTCTTCTCTGGCTCACATCCTTCAGTTCTAACCAGAATTATTCATTCAAGCAATGACTTCTAAGCATCTCCACAGCACAAGGCACTATGAGAAGTTTAAAGCTGTCCTTGGTCTTCCCAGGATCCTGCAATCTGGTGAAGAAAACGTGCCAGGTGCCCAGGCTCAAGGCCCTGTGTGAGGGAATCACAAAGGCAGTGGGAACAAAGAATCAAAAATAAGTCTGATCAGTGATTAGCTATGTGGTAACCAAAGCCAGGAGTAGTGTGTATAAAGAAAGTCCAGAGACAACTGCAGATTTAAGTTAATCTAAAGGTAAAACCTTTTCAAAAGGTAAACAGATAAATCTCTCTCAGTTAACCTTGAACCACACCTACTAATAGTAATAAGCCTAAGATTGACTTTATTGGGCAGAAGGAAGAGAGACCATTGGTTTATCAAAAGTCAGCTGAGCAGCACGGACCAAACACCAACTGAGGAAGAAGAGAGTCATGTGCAAAGAGGCGGTCACTTAAGTGGGAAATGAAGACATGTAGTGACGTGGGTGCACGCTGCCCCATCTACAAAGTCAAAGAGAGGATGTCATATGCCAAGGAAAAGACACCAAAAATATCCTGAAGGTTTGCTGAAGTTCTCTCATGCAAAGCTCAGTTTCATTAATTCTGTCCTCATTTTGGGGGTAAAAAATGCTACTTTTTAGTAAATGAATAAATATTGCCAAAATTTGTTTTATTTCTTACTAACATGGGAAACAAAATATTTTCTTTTTTTTTCTATATTTTCAATGACAAATTCCCTAATTTCTTCTCCAAAAAGAGTATACATAGCATTCCATTTCATGGAGAGTAAAAAGGATTACTTTCGTGATATGACATCCTCACCTTGTGGAATGCTGGGATATTGCTACAGAAGCTTTTTTTAAAAACAGCTTTATCAAGATACAATTTACATACCATAAAGTTCATCCATTTAAATATATAATGCAACGGGTTTTGGTATATTTAGTATATTGCAACCATCACCATAATCTAATTTTAGAACATGTTCATTATCCACTAATGAAATCTTATACCTATTAGCAGTCACTCTCCATTTCTTCCTACCACCTGTCCTGTGCCCTCTCCCCAGGTAGCCACTAATCTGCTTTCTGTTTCTATAGATCTGCCTGTTCTGGACATTCTATATAAACAGAAACATATCATATGTGGTCTTTTGTGACTGGCTTCTTTAATTTACTATGTTTTTTGAGGTTCATCCATGTTACAGTATATCAGTACTTTATTCTTTTTATTGCTGAATAATAAATTATATGGATATACCATATTTTGTTTATCCATTTACCAGCTGAAGGAAATTTGGGTTACTTTCACTTTTTTTAGCTATAATGGATAATTCTGCTATGAACATTTGTGTACAAGTTTTTGTGTGGACATATGTTTTCATTTCTTTGGGGTATACTATACCTACGAGAATTGCTGAGTCTTGTAGTAACTTTATGTTTAGCATTTTGAGGAAGTATTAAACTGTTTTCCAAAGTGACTACACCATTTTATCTTTCCACTAGCAGAATATGAGCATTCCAATTTCTCCACAGCCTCATCAACACTTGTTATTGTCCATCTTTTGATTACAGTCATCAAAAGATATGTGAAAGGGTATCTCACTGTGGTTTTGATTCGCATGTCCATAATGACTAAGGAGGTTGAGCATCTTTTCATGTGTTTATTATCTACTTGTATATGTCATTGGAGAAATGTCTGTTTGGGTCCTCTGCCCATTTTTTAATTGGGTTGTCTTTTTTATTGTTGAGTTGTAAGAGTTCTTTATATAGTCTGCATACAAGTCTCTTATCAGATACATGATTTGCAAATATGTCCTCCCATTCTATGAGTTGTCATTTCACTTTCTTAATGATGTCCTTTGAAACACAAGTGTTAATTTTGATGATACTAAAGGTTTTGAAAGATGAGGGCATATTTGTACACACAAGTTCACAGTAGCATTATTCACAAAAGCCAAAAGGAAGCAATCCAATTGTCCTTCAATGGATGAATGGATAAACAAATGTGTTATGTACACATGATGGAATATTATCTAGCCTTAAAAAGGAAGGAGATTCTGACACATGCTACAATGTGCATGAACCTTAAGGACATTATGCTAAGTGAAATAAGTGAGTCACAAAAGAATAAGTATTATACGATTCCACTTATATGAGGTACCTAGAGTAGTCAAATTCATACAAACACAAAGTAGGATGGTGGTTGCTAGGGATGAGGGGAGGGGTAAATTGGGAGATATTGTTCAATGGGTACAGAGTTTCAGTTATGGAAGATAAAAAGAATTGAAAAGAGATGAAAAGATGAAAGGAGATGGATAGCAGTGAGGGTTGCACAACAATGTGATTGTAATTAATGCCACTGAACTGTACACTTCAAAATAGTTAAAATGATAAATAAACAAATAAATCATAAAAAGGTAAGGGTATCAGTTAGTTCCCCGTCCTTGGGTTTTGGTTTATCACCTTGCTCTTTCTTGCTAACTTCTATGCCAATAAGATGAGCCAACAGTCAAACAATCCAAGAACAAGCTGCAATCTGAGTTAAATGAGACAGCAAAATGTGAAAATAAATTCCTTCTGTTGACTCTCATATTTGTAGAGGGTCTACTACTATGTGAGAGACTATGCTAAATGCTGGGCATTCTAAGATAAGGACCCTAAAGAAATTTTCAGACCAGAAATATATTTTCAATTCCCTAAATGGGATTCAATTTAATTCAACCTGCATACC
Source organism: Cheirogaleus medius (assembly GCA_008086735.1). Lineage (NCBI taxonomy): Eukaryota > Metazoa > Chordata > Mammalia > Primates > Cheirogaleidae > Cheirogaleus > Cheirogaleus medius. The sequence goes on from VBSM01003169.1 coordinate 14,854,460, forward strand.
TTTTGAATGGGAATTTTATAAAGAATGGATTGAACAACACTGCAATTAGAGTCTGACTATATCTAGGGAAGTTCTAGTTTCTTCTTCCCTCCTCTCTGACATAACAGCATATCTTTCAACTCTATGAAAATTCAAACCTCTTATTCATCTGTTAAATATAAAAAGAAGATGATTATGCAAATTAGGATCCAGATAGTCATTTTTCTGAATGAATTCATGCATATGCTTGTTTACAACTATCTCATTTTTTTCCTGACTGCATATAAAAGATCACTGCAGCTTAACAGCATGCAAGTCTATTCATACTGTGAAATCATTACCAGCAGAGTCAGCCTGCTGAGAACCTAAGAGGAAATGCCACATATGACCAAAGACTAAATTATCTACCAAATCAAGTCTTTGAAAATTACAGATGCATGGCATAAGAATATACCAGAATGAGAAAAAGTTCTAGCAGAGGGATTAGTTAGGATAACCCATGAGAAAAAGAGCTTTAAAAAGTATTAATAGCAGAAACATCTTTTTGACATAGGCACCCACTCAATAACTCAACAAATATTTATTAAGCATCTACTATGTGCCAGGCACCATGCTAAGTTCAAAGGATAAAATAAACAATAAGACCTCAGTGTCTAAGGGAACAAAACAAAGCAACACTGTTATTCAATAAGATGTGATAAATTCTGTAACAGGAGATGCATAAAGTGCTATGAAGACAACAGGATTATGGGATAGCCTGGAGGAATCATGGAAAGTTTGCTGAATGAGAGGAAACTTAGGGTGTGTAGAAGTAGCTGGGCAAAGGCAGCAGAGAGAGGGTTGGTGTTCCCAAGAGAAAGAACAGCATATGCACGGAGAGGGCTCAGCTACACAAGACAGACACTAGCTCTGCAGTCAGGGAGATTCAGAATAGAATCCCACCCTACCATTTGTTACATAAGTGACCCTGGAAAGTTAATCTTTTCCAACCTCAACTTTCTCATTTGTAAAACAGAGATAGCAATTGTGTCCCTCATAGGGGATTATAAGAGATAAGCACATAAGAGCTCCATGAACATAGGTATTACCACGAAGATATTTTTAAACAGATGGAAGTATAATAAAAGAATTGAGAAAATTGAAAAACAAATTGCATTTGATCCTCACACTTTGTTTTGACTTTGGTCTCAACTTTTAGCCTAATCCTTAAATATTCATGTCTAATAAATGATAATGTATAGACACTTAAATGTTGATGTAGTAGTGTGTGTGTGTCTCTCTCTCTCTCTCTCTGTCTGTCTAATAGGGTCTTGCTCTGTCACCCAGGCTGGGGTACAGTATCAGCATGATCACAGCTCACTGCAATTATGAACTCCTGGGCTCAACCAATCCTCCTACCTCAACCTCCTGAGTAGCTGGCACTACAGACATGCACCACCACATCTTGTTAAATTATTAATTTTTTTTTTGTAGAAACGGGGTCTCATTATGTTGCCTAGGCTGGTCTTGAACTCCTGGCCTCAAGCAATCCTCCCACCTCAGCCTCCCAAAGTGCTAGGATTACAGGCATGAGCCACTGCACCTGGCCAGTGTAGTCTCTTTTACACAAACACACCTGTATCTGTTAGGATTAGATTCAGCCATGAGTAACACAGACCCAAAATAATGATTTAAACAAAATAAAAATGCATTTCTCTCATATGTGAAAGTCCAGAAGTGGGCAGCACAGTGACAAGTATGCAGACTCTGGTCCATGAAATCTTCACGGAACCAAAAGCCTTCCAGCTCACCATTCCAACATCCTTAGAGTTTGGCCCTTGTTGTCACACGATCCAGTATGGTGGCTAGAGCTCCAGTCATCACAGCTGTGTTCCAGGCAGCATCGTGGAAGAAGGTATAAACAAGCAAGAGAGGGCAAAGGGCACACGCCACTTAAAACAAAACAAAAGGATCCTGGACACCACCAACCAATTCTTCTACTTATATTCTATTGGCCAGAATTAGTCACCTGGTCCGGACTGAGGGAGGCTGAGAGATGTCTTTACTCTGCATGGCCACATGCCCAACTCAAACTTCCGAGTTCTGATAAAAAGAGAATGGATGTTGGGGATAAACAGTCTCTTCCACAACATTCAATATGCTAGAAACTCAAAATACAATAAGCAGGTATTTTAAAAGGAAGGCACTGCTAACAACGCCTAAATGCTAATTATGAGAAATTTCCAGAACTCTAGTTGCAAAGATGGACAAGAATGTCACAGAAACTGATACACAAAAGTGAGCCACAAAGGAGACGAAAAGAGCTGTTGATAAACTGCTTGGAGACAACCAAGAAGGGGCTTTCTGGAGAGGATGTGAAGGAAAGTTATGTGATGCTTTTAGAAGGTAATACAATGGTAAATAGGGGCATACTCTTTGATCCAGTAAACCCATTTCTTGTATTTTTCTCAACAGGAAAACAAACTATATGTACAAATATGTTTGTTGAAGAATATTCAATGAAGAGAAAAGGCAGATACTTAACTGGACAATAAGATTAAATTGCTATACAAAACACTGTAGTGTAGTATACAGCTATTAAAAATGAAAACCATGCCACTAATCCTAGCACTTTGGAAGGCCAAGGCTGTAGCATTGCTCAAGGCCAGGAGTTAAAAGACCAGCCTGAGTAAGAGCAAGACCTCAACTCTACAAAAAACAGAAAAATTATCTGGTTTTGTGGTGGCGCATGCCTGTAGTCCCAGCTACTCAGAAGGCTGAGGCAGGAGGATCGCTTGAACCCAGGAGTTTGAGGTTGCTGTGAGCTATGATGACACCACTGTACTCTAGCCCGGGTGACAGAGTGAGACTCTGTCTCACAAAACAGAAAGGAAACAAAGGAGAGGAAGAGAGGAAGGAAGAAAACCACGTACAAACAAAAATTTACGCTATAGAGTAAACAGATAGGTTTTACCAGTTATAATTAGATATACATTAAATGTATATAAACAGAGATGAAGTTAACTCATACTTGTCGAATCTCAATTCAAGCATCACTTTCTCAGCACAGCCTTCTAAGACCTTGGAACAGCTCAGGTCTCCATGTTTTAAGTGATGATAGCACTGTGTACCTTTCTTGAGGCCACTCAACACGGTTTGTAACTATGCAGGTTTTATGTGAATTTCTCCCACTGGACTTTAAGCTCCCTGAGAGCAAGGACATGCAATGGACGCCAGTGTTTTCTCCCTGACCAGCACTCCTCCTCCTTCAGCAAAAGAACCTTGATTCCTTGGCTCCAGTGCGGGCCACATCCCAGGCCTGCCCTGTCAGGCCCGCCTGCCCTGGTACCCTGCCCTGGCTGCTCTACAACACGTGCCTCCTGAGAGCCGAGTCCTTGCTTACCTTTGTCTTGCCAGGGCTTAGCACAGAGCACGCTTTGCATGAATGTCTGATGTCTACAAATGGATGAATAAATGGGTGCTCTTCTATCAACCCAGGTACTGAGCAGAATTTGATCAAATAGATGTGTGGGGTTGAGGCTTTTAAAGAAAAATGTATTTAATAAAAAAAATATTCAAAAGTAACATTTTATTTCATTCTAGTAATTCAAGGACCATTCAGACCAGGGCTTCAGACCCAGCCCCACCCTTTGCTAGACGTCTCTGTTTCAGTCACTTGAGTTCTCTAGGCCTGTTTATTCATTGGCAATGAAAATTACAATACCTACTTTACATGACTGTGTGCAAGTTACCTACACATGAATAAACAAATGTGGTATGTACATACAGTGAAAGAGTTTAGCACAGAACCTAACACATGACAATTTCTCAATGTCAGTGGTGCTGTTATAAGTGGCATTTAATATCTACAAAAGGGCTAAAGGCAAACATATGGATTGGGTAAGAGTTTTCCCTTTCATACTTGTGTTTAGTATTCCCCTAATCATATGGGGTTATATTTAATTTCTCCTCTCTCCCTTTCCTTAGAAATCTCATTGGGCTGCTGCTCTCTCTGTTTCTTAGAGGACAACTATCTACCTTCCAAAGTGGTATCTGGCTTTTTTACTAGGCCTAGACCAGACAATTTAGGACCTATATAGTAACTCCCATCCTAACTCAGGAAGCCTGTCTCAGGCAGAGGGTGACTGCGCTAGGGCAGCTGGATGAGCTAGGACTGTGCAGAGGAAGGATTTATTATTTTTCCTTTGCAGACAGATGGACAGCAATTCAAAAGCCAGACTGACTATCACAAAAACCAAGGAAGCTTACAATCAAAACAACAAATAAAATCCACATACCTGGTGCCTACCAGTCTGCATTCTTAAAAAGCTCTCTGGGTGATTCTGAAGCTCCCCCGAGGCTTGGGAACTAGAGAAATAAAATACTTTCAGTTTTCTTCCAATTTATGGATTAACAGCTGCTTACTCCCAAACCAAGCACAGAACTTCCACTTTTTAACACTGACCTACTAGATGGGGGCTTCAATCCCCAGCCCGGTACAAAGCTAGATGAGCTTTATATAAAGTCACAGGGATTTTAAAAATATGAGTAATTTTCTGTTCTGCCATCTTGGAGAATAAAGATTTTTTTTAAATAGCACAAACTTAATTAAAATGACATATCACGTATGACTTTAACCAGAACTGTCAGCTACAAAGCTGACTGTTGTGAACTAACCTCCTTTCCCTTCCTTGCATCTCCTAATGGTTCTAATATTAAATAACCAGATCACTGGAAATGCAGAGACTATGAAGCAAAGGAGTAACTACAGTACTTAAAAAACAAGGCAAAGAAGTAAGCTAGTTGAATGATCAAAATTGAATCATCAGCTCCAGAATAATAAAGACTTAAAACTGTAATATCTTAAAAAAAGTTTTGTCTCATTTGAGAAACTGGTATGCTCTCTATTTCCCAAAAGTATGAGTTATGTTCCTTATCATGTTTCCCTTTTTGCCATGGCTACCCAGAAACTCCATGTAAAATAGTCAACAGGCCTAATTTGACATTTATGGATAGTAAATGGCATTTTTGGCATTCTCTTCTTTTCTTGGTCCTGGTTTTCAGTTTCTAGATCCACGTTACTAGAGTCAATATTATTCATCTGTTGAAAGTCACTTCAAATTTGTTTTAGGAAGGAGCAGGCTAAGTCAAATAAATTCCAAGGAATCTTTTATATTCCATTGAAATAGCACAGTCTAGCTCCTCCTAAGTAAGCTCATGAGAGCTACCCACTGCTCAAAGCTCTTATGACATGTACTTCTTTTACTGGGGTTAATTAGGTATTCAAAGGCCACAGCAAAAATTATATTTATGATAGAACAGACAGTGCCTGACTCGGCCGTGCCAGCCGACACAGTCACCGTCTTCTCAAGGAGAGATTCTGCCTAACACGCAGACGCCATGTTTCATCCTGATATAGGGCCTGTGGCTAGAAAGCGATCGCTATCATTTTCTATTCATGCTTTCTCATCAGGAAAAGGTACATTCTCTTGTAATTCTCCATCGCACACACTTCAAACCATCTAGCGTATGCCCCTTCAAATCACTGAACTCGCTGCCTTTGTAAAGACTATTGATTTTTATCCTGCATAAATTAGTTTACAAGATAGAGTACAAAGGGAAAAGTACCAGGAGATTCAATAGTTCTCTCAGTTTTATTCAAAGGGAAAACCGTTCTCTTCTCTCTAGAAGAACATATTGCTTTTCCTTTCCTGCTCATGCCACTTCATGTTGTAAAAATCAGATAAGAGACAAAGAATTCCAAACCCAGCAAAATACTATTACAGAAGGCTCTCGTGAAAATTAATTCTTATTTAGCACACAGGGAAGATTTCTGATACATTATTTAGTGGCACATTCATTTATGAATTTCTTTCAGTAAATATTTATCAAGTACCTATTGTGTGCCAGGAACTAGGCGAGGCACCGACCCCGCCTGCCCTTTTCCTACATACGGGCCATTCGGGGAGCACAAAGGGTTCTGTTCAGAGCTGCTCTTCTGCTAGCATGCTGCAGTGTGGCTGTGCCGGTTCTTCAAATTTTTACATATTCTCGTACCTCGAGCCACCTCAGTGTCTCCCCTGCCAACGGGTCTCTTCTCCAGCACCCCAGAGCTCCTCCGCGGGGTCATGCCTGGCACAGCGGGGACCCCAGGCCATGCCCGAGCACTGTGGCCCACAGCAGTTCTGAGGGGCAACATTGTTGAGTACCAGCTGATAGATGCTTTTAATAGCATCCTCCTCATTTCAAGACTGGCCCACAGAACCAACACTGGACTCCCACCCGCCCATCTCACCCACTTCTTCCCATCTTCTCATGACAGCTCTTCCACTTGCCTAGACACCACACTCTCTGTAAGAGATCAAAGACTTTCTCTCTTCACTTGTCTCAAGAGGATCAGGGCCTCAGTTTCTCCATTTTACTATAATTGAATGAGACCAGCTGGAGCTCTCACCCCACTTGACCAAGGCAATGTTCAAGATGTCCACTTCGTCAGACGTATCAAGCAAGTTAAGAGTCTTTCCTCTTACGGTTTTGGCAAATGTAGAATCATCGCAGGGACTCTGCTTACAACAAAAATGTGTGATGAAGAAAAGGCAACTGTAGGTGACCAGACAATCCACACCAGGGTTTGAAAACGATGAAAACGAGTAACTAGAACTTTGCACGGGCAGAATTCCAGATAAGAGCACCGCAGGGTGGGAGTGACAGATGCCAAATCCAGGCAACAGTTCCAGCAATGATTATGCAAAGCACTGGCCTTTCACGCTTTGCTGGTAATGCACTCAATTTCCCCAACTTCCACACGCTAAATGCAAGTGTAGCTTAATGATGGCAACTGGACTGAAAGGTAATTGGAAGCTGAAAATAGAGACTTTGCCTCATTATAATAATTCCCTACCAGAAATATTTGTTGTGTCAGAAAGCACTATTCCCTGGGCACCAGTTTAAAAGAACAGCCATTAAAGATTTTAAGGGTGTAAGCATTGCTTTTAAGCCATGAATGCTAAGCCCATAAAAAACAGATATCAGGGACCCAGGATAACTGAATCCATTGCAGGTAAATAAGATGTGAGAACAATAAATTCAAACTGTGAGTCTATTCTGCTCATCTGATTTCCCTCTAATACTTTTTTTTCTGTCCTGCCCATTTCTTTTCCATACATGACACCCTTCTCTTAGGCACCTCTACCACACCTTGTATAACCTCTTGTAAAAGGGAAGGTGTAATGAGGAAGGGAAAGAGACAAAGCCTTCAGCATTTCTTCTCTTCTGCCACCCTCACACATCTGACCAACCCACGGGGACACCTTGGGGACGGTGGTGGTGGTGCTGGTGGTAATGATGACAGAAACTACCATTATGTACCTACTCTGTTCCAGACAAAGTAGAAAATACTATTTAAAAATATATTCTCCCTAATTCTCACAAGAACCCAAGAAGGAACACTTTTAAAATCATTTTTTTTGTTGTTGTTGCAAATAACACAAAATGTGGCTAACAGTAGCTTACATAAATAGGGGTCCATTTTCCTCATACATTAAGAAATCTGGATATAGACAGTTCCAGGGATGCTTAGAGGGCTAGATGATAGTAGGACACAGGATTGGCATCTCTGTTATTCTCCTTGTCTTCCCCCTCATAGTCACGAAATGGCTGCAGCAGCCCCAAGCATCACATTTTAGCATGGCTGCATTCAAAGCAGGAAGTAGGAAGTAGCACAGGCAGAGGTTCTCCTCCTCCTCTACTTCCCTCTTACACAGGAAAAAAATCTTGCCCTGGAAGCGCCCCAGCAGACTTCCCCTTACATCTCATGGACCAAAAAGCACTCATATTCCTGGCCCTTGGGCTGGGGGACAAGGCCCATCTGTCCTGATTTTAAGTGATCTCTGCCTGGTTTTATTAACAAGGAAGAAAAGAGTAATGGCTTTGGGAGCAAATGACAGTTTGCCACAATAATATCCTCGTTAACTTACAGATAAGGAGACTGGGCCTTAGTGAGGTCACATTTTTATTCCACTGAAAGACCACTCAGTAGTCCCTCCTGCTAGACCCAGTTACTTCCATCTACAATACCCCCTTCCTTTTTTCTTTCATTATATATATTTTTTCTCAATAAAACCATACAAGTCTGTGAATTCAACTGAAGAAGTACTCAGATTTCACCCAGGACTGTTCAGATTTGCCCCTCCCACCCACTGTAGGAAGAACTAAATCCAAACCTGTCGGGCCAAGAGCACCCTGAAGTGCAGCAGGAACTCGCTGTGCTGAAAAGAGCCCTTCCGGAATCAACCTGTATCAAGGGCCTGTATCAAACTGCTCTCGCCAGTGTGAACTAAAATAAAATTTTAAGCCCCTACCCCCCTCCAGCTGACTGAAAGGACCCCAGTTGGCCGAGGGGCCCTCAGCAATACCCTACAGCTGAGTTACTGGCCATGAGCAGAGAGGTCAGACATGCCTCCTCATGCCCTATTCCCTTCTTGGAGATTCCCTTTGTAACTCATTAGCAGGCCTAAGGCTATTCAAGACTTAAATCACACCTACAGGTCGTCAACTTACCTAACAGATCACGTGCATCTGGGTATACGTCTGGTGGCTCATCTCTGATTAACAGGCCTCCTTAACTTAAAACATTCCAAGCCTTTAGATAAAGCTTCATTTCTTTAACCAATTACAAATCAAAGAACCTTTAAACTCACCTATAACCTGTAATGCCCCGCTTCCAGATGTCCTGCCCTTTTGGGCCAAACCAATGTACACCTTCCATGTATTGATTTATGACTTTACATGTAATTCCTGTCTCCCTAATACGTATAAAACCAGACTGTAACCCAACCACAGCAAGGCCACTTGCTCAGGGCTTCTTGGGCATGGCTCTCTGGGCCATGGTCACACATATCCAGCTCAGAATAAACCTCTTTAAATTATTTTACAGAGGTCGGGTTCTTTTCCTTTGATACCAGGGACACAGGGGAGTGGCAATTTTGTTAACGGAGCCACAGGAACTCGCTGGCAACTGAGACATGGAGCAGACAGAGCCTGACAAAAATGCCATCCTCAAAAATATGAAGGGGTGAAACCCTTCTGTCAAACTCTGAAAATGTCAAGCAATTGCTAGAACCTTGGTCAGGGTTAGACTGGATTTAGCGTTTCACCGCAATCAGCCCCTGGAGGCAATGCGGTGCGGCAGACAGTGAAGGGTGCAACCCCAAAGCAGACACTTGCTGATCTTGCAGATTTCTTAAGCCCTCTGTGCTTCATCGTCCTTAACTGTAAAACGGAGATGACTACGGAATCTATCTCAGAGCACACTGTTCGAGAATAAAGAGACATAATATACGTCAAGGGATTAGAAAAACCTCTGCTCAATGGACATCAGTATAGTAGCAATACTGGCAGCAGAAACAAAACCAAACGGTCAGCCTGTAACGACCACGATCTTAAAGACGTGCTACAGGTGCTAGCAAACTGCTTCACTATTACCTCAGTTCAAAGCTTGAAAGTCTGGCTACTTTCTCCCTAAACCCAATCAACAACGAACAATCACCCCAAAAAACAAACATGCATAAAAAGTATAACATCTGATACCAAGCAATACCTTGTTTTATTTTTATTTCATTCTTCATATGTTTTTTTCTTGTGAAATATTCTAAGAAATCGAGAGAATGTATGTAATTTGCATGCACATTTTATTTATTTTTAATTTGAGACAGAGTCTCACCGTTGCCCAGGCTGGAATGCAGCAGCATGATCATAGTTCACTGCAGCCTTCAACTCCTGGGCTCAAGTGATCTGCCTGCCTTGGCCTCCTAAGCACCTGGGACTACAGGAGTGTACCACCACATCTAGCTATTCTTTAAAAATTTTTTGTAGTGGCCAGGCATGGTGGCTCACACCTATAATGCGAGAACTTTGGGAGACCAAGTAGGAAGGATCTCTTAAGCCAAAGAGTTCGAGGCTGCAGTGAGCTATGGTCACCCACTGCACTCCAGCCTGGGTGACACAGCAAAACCCTGTCTTTGGAAAGAAAAAAAATATTTGTAGAGATTGGGTCTTACCGTATTTCCCAGGCTGGTCTCAACTCCCTGGACTTAAGCAATCCTCCCACCTCAGCCTCCCAAAGTGCTGGGATTATAGGTATGAGCCAGCACACCCAACCTATATGCACATTTTAAATAAAAGAACAATAATGAAATACCCACATACCCATCCCACAGTTTACGAAACAGAATAAAACCAATATTTGAAGCCATGTGTCCTTCTATGATTCCAGCCCTCCCTTCCCCCACTGCATAGCTGACGACCAATCTGAATTTTGAGATAACCCTTCCTTTGCTTTTCTCTGTACTCTCCCCATATATATATGTATATACATATACATATATATATCCCTAAGCAAAAAAAAAAAATTCAATTTTGCTTTTTTAAATTTTATGTCAATTTAAGTAAGCAGGTATTCCTCTGTAACTTGCTTTTTTATTCAGTATTTATTTAGAGTTTTATACATGTTTACACATACAATTATACTTTATTCATTTTCACTGCTATATAATAGTATTCCATTTAGGAATATGCCACAATTTATTTACCTAGTCTCCTGTTAATGGATATTTGCCTTATTTCTGGTCTAAGACTCCTCACCTGAGGATGGGCTTACACAGAATCTATTTAGGGTAACCATATAACTTATTGTCCAAACTGAGACACCTTTGAGAGTGAAAGGGAATGCTATTAACAATTACACCAGGACAACAGGCATAAACCAGATTGTACGGTTGCACTATTAGTACTGAATATTTTCTAAGGATTTCTTACTCATCCCTTAAAGTGCAGACTGAGTGAGGCATCTGAAATGAAATAATTAAGGTTACTCATTGAAATGATTCATAAAAATAATGGTGATGAGAACTTTTAATAACATGAAAAGGTTGAATTTAAACCTAACTCTCCTTAACTGATGGTTGGTTCACATTTCAAGTGCTATTAGCTTCTGCATTTGCAGCATAGCCCTAAAGGAAAGCCCAAACAATTAGTTACTCCTTCTAGGAAGAAGAAAAGCAAATTCTTTAAGATGTAAGATGGAGAAAATGCACAGCTTCCCAGCCTCTGCTGTCTCAGACCTTCACAGTTTTTCATCATTGTTTGAAGAAAATTCTAGCTACAATGAAAATTGCAGCAAAAATAAAATGTAAAAGACCTCAAAATCTGAGTCCTTTTTCTGAGCCAGGGCAGGACTCAAGGCCTAGCACCCAGCACCTCATTTTATCTTTACTACAACCCTGTGGGGGGGGGGCAGGTGTGGGAAATGAAGCTCAGAGAGATGGAGTAACTTATCTAAGGTCACAATGCACATAAGTGGCAGAACCTCAGTCACTGTGTCCAAGTGGGTGGCCACACAATTTATGTTACACATCAAGACATTTCTGGGAGTCAAAGGGGGTGCTGTTAACAAATGCACCAGGAAAACAGGTGTAAGCCAGACTGCCCAGGCCCACCAAGACATGTGACACCCTAGTTCTGTTTAACTATACCTATGCTCTTGTAATCTTCCAAGTTCAGATATAAATGATTAGGGGGACTGATGAGATTTTGGACCCAGATCTCTGGTGTTGGCACTCTTTTTGTATGGAGACACACTTCCCTCGCAGAGGTCACAAGATGTACACTGGCCCTCCCTCCTTCCTCCTCAGTATACCCGAAAGACCTGGTAGACATCCCAGTGGCATCCTTCCACTCAGCAGAGCAGTTTGGAGAGATCATTATTTGATTCCTGAAATTCATAATTAAATTGGAGAAACATTCTTCCTCCCAGAGCAGCTCCTGTTGGCGGCTGCCAGCGGCAGAGTTAATGTCCCACTCACTGGAGCAATCGTCCCTGCAAAAGGCTGCAGCCACACTCTCTGATGTGGAGGATTTGTAGCCCTTTCTAGTCCTCTACATTTGGCACAGCTGTGGTAGGTCCCTGAGGTCCCCAGCCTTGCTCCTTTCTACACAGGCACGTGCGCATGTGTGTGCATGGATGTGTGTGGGTGTGGTCTCTCTCACACACAAACACACAATCGTTTTTTAAAAGAAATGTTTCAGGCATGGGAAAATAAAGAATTATATAACAGTATCCCCTGGGCCTGAGCACATAGGCATCTTTTACTGTACAAAAATGTTCCCGATTGCACCATTCTTAGTAGTCCCAAAGCAGAAACGACACAAATGTCCATCAACAAACAGTAAACTGATACACTGTGATACAGTCATATAATAGGAATGCTCTCCAGTAAGAAAAATGCACAAATCACTGCTACACACTATAAGTTAATCTCCTAGCCAAAATGCTTAGAGGGAGGGTGGGAGGTAAATGTACTCATTTCTATAAGGTTCAAAACAGGCAAAAATGGCCTATAATGTTAGAAATGAGGACTGTTGCTTTTGTGGATGAGGTGAAGGGTATTGATTTAGGAGAGCCCTTGAGGTTTGCTTCCAGGATGTTGATAATATTCCATTTCTTGATCTGGATGGTAAACTGTGGTAATTCATCAAGCAATACCCTTAAAGATGTGTGCATTTTTCTGTATGTATGTTACACTTAAAGAAAAAAGTCTTATTTTAAAAATCTAGAATTAAAGCCTCTTTTAGCCAACTCTTACGTTACTTATATCAAAATTATCTTCATTATTAAACTATCTCTGTGTTTGGTAGGTAACTTCACTGTGTCTGTTTCTTTATCTGCAATAGCATCTGATGTGTAGAGATAAGAGAAGTACTTGATATAAATATATGAAACATGGCTGGGCATAGTGGCTCATACCTGTAATCCTAACACTTTGGCAGGATGAGGTGGGAGGACTTCTTGAGGCCAGGAGTTCAAGACCAGTCTGAGCAACATAGCAAGACCCCATCTCTACAAAAGATTGAAATTTAGCCAGGCATGGTGTCCCACACCTGTGGTCCCAACTACTCAGGAGGCTGAGGCAGGAGGATCCCTTGAGCCCAAGAGTCTGAGGTTGCTGTGAGCTATGATGATGCCACTCCACTGCCCTCTAGCCTAGATGACAGAGCAAGACCCTGTCTCGATAAAAAAAATAATAAAAATAAATATATAAAAACATGCTTAGCAAGTGCTTAGCACATAAGCACTCAAAAATGTGACCTGTTTGAATCAGTAGTATTCCATCTACATCTGCCCTCCTTATATTTGTGGCTTTTCTTCATTTATCATATACTTCTGGACTGGGTGAGAGCATATTGGAATGAACAAATTCACCTATCCCTGCTTTGGGATTGGGGGTGAAATGGGTAAATCTTTTCTGGAGGACAATCTGGCCATATACACCAAAAGCACAGAAAATGTTCCTACTCAGTAATCCTATGTAGGAATCTATCCTAAGTGATGAGACAAGCAAAATAGATGCATGTGTTGCAATGCTGTTATTTATGTGCAAGTGCATGTTATTTATAAAAGTGAAAAATTAGGAACAATTTGTTATATCAGCAAATGATTAATAAAATAATGGTAAGAACTTTTAAGAAAAAGTTGAATATAACTTTTTCAAGAAAAAGTTGAATATAAAAGCAAGAGGCCCTTCTATACCAATTTTTAAAATAATAACAAATATACATAGAAAAAATTAGGAGAAACTAACCCAAAATTTAAGCTAATTATCTCTGAGTGGTACTAGTACAGAAGTTTAAGATTCTCTAACTTATACTTTTCTGTATTTTTCAATATTCTTCCATGAGTACATATTACCTTTTATAATGAGAAATATAAATGTTAAACAAAGAATTTGTATCCTCTTCTTCTAAGGGCTTTGTCTTTGTTGTCAATGTGACAGCCAGCTGTCATCCATCACATTTTAGGAAGGACACTACACAGTGAAATGTGTCTGAAGGAAGGTGAATGACAGGTTGGCAAAGTGCTTCAAAAATAAGCCCCCATGAGGAATGGCTGAAGGAACGGGATGTGTACCCTGAGGAAGACTTGTTAACAGGACAGCTGTCTTAGAACACCTGTCATGGGGAAGAGGGATTACACTTGCTCTGCTGGGCTCCAGAGGTCACAACCAAGGCCATGAATCAAAGCTACAGGAGAAAAGGAGGGAGGATGAACAGGATAGCTAAAGAAGATGCAAGCTGCATGATCTCAACATAGACTCCAGGTTTCCTTCCTGTCCAACAGTGAAGAGTGCCTCCGGAGGTGTCCAGTGAATTATTTTGTTGGCATCTGGGCAACCACACGGCGCCATCCTGGGGCTGTCGGGCCAGCCTACTCTGTGAACAACACCTGAGTCAGGATCGCTGATACTCACAACCAAACATCAGCCTGGGAATAAGCACTTGGCTCTTCTAATCCCCCTCCCTTGCCTTTTAGCACGTTCTTCAAAATTTACACAAATTGGTCCACTTTTCTCCATTGTTTCTACTTGACCATCATAGTCCAAGTCGTAACCACCTCTCCCTTCCCTGCACCACTACGATGGCTTCCTAACTGGTTTCTCTCTTCTACTCTTGCCACGCCTTTCCCCAATCCATGCACTACACAGCAGCTAACGTAATGGTTTTCCTAGGATAGAGTAAAAATTCATTAACAGACTAAAGACTCACAGTGGAGACGTCATCTCCAGCCTTAACTGGGTCCCTTCCCCTTGCACTGTGTACTCCAACAAAGCGGGCCACCTTTTAGGTCCCACAATCCCATTCAACTCTTTCCACCTCAGGGCATTGGCGCATGCTGAAACACTCCATCACCCACTGTCTGGAAGCTTCTGCAACTCAAATCTCAGATGCCATTCTCTAGCTTTAATCCTATAATGGAATCCCAATGCCCCAAGGATCCTTTATGTGGCTTACATGACTTTTTGTGACCTGGCCACAAATGACCACTAGTCTCTTGACTAAGCCTCTGAGTTCCTCAAACGCACCAGCACCCCCTCATCCCTCAGTCCTTATGGCGCTGCCTCCTCTGCCTGGAAAACCTTCTTGCGCCTGATTCCTACTCACCTTCAGGACTCAGCCTGAATGTCATTTCCTTGCCTTACCTTCGAACACTGGATTAGGTTCCTCTCTGGAGTGTGCTTACAGCAACTGTAATTATTCCATCATAGCATTTGTTTATAATCAATTATAATTGTATTTTCTGCTATTTGGTAAACTGTATGAAGGCAGAGATTACAACTATATTGCTCAGAACTGTTGAGTAAATGACTTTATTTTTAAAATATGACTTTTCCCCCACGAATGAGCAAATAAAAGTAAAAAATTAGGAAAATAATAGATCTCAATAAGAACTATTTTAATAAGTGGTATTTTCTTCCTAAAACAGTGAAGCAAATCTAGACTTTACTCAACTCCCCTGTCCCAGGCAAAGGCCCACGTGTTACCACTTTTATTTTCACTAGCTGGCGCAGTAATTACTCTTTACCAGTGTTGCAATGCCCAGGAGCAATCTTCAGTACATACACAAAAGGATCAATAAGAACTAAATAGACTAAAAAGATGTATAATATCGAATTCATAAAATGGCAGGACATAAAAGTAAATCAGGAAAACACCAGAGGACATAAGACTAATAAGCAAAAAATAAATTATCCATAGTCTGCTTCCCCCAAAGGCATAAAAAGACCCTATTAACTTGATAAAAGTGTTTCATGTGAAAGATCATCAGAATCCCAAAGCCAGAGCCCTGGTCTGGGCCTTGGTGTAAACTCAGG
This sequence comes from Cheirogaleus medius, assembly GCA_008086735.1. Classification (NCBI taxonomy): domain Eukaryota; kingdom Metazoa; phylum Chordata; class Mammalia; order Primates; family Cheirogaleidae; genus Cheirogaleus; species Cheirogaleus medius. Next base: position 14,870,122 of record VBSM01003169.1, read on the forward strand.
GTAGAAACGCAATAAGCAGAAGCCTGGGAGACAACGCCCTGTGTCCCCATCCCACCTTTGTCAGCTGGGAGACTTCAGTCAAGTCACAAGTCTTCTCTGAATTTCAGTTTCTTTATCTAAAGGGGCTGGATAAATTAATGGGGTAGAAATTAATGTGCCTGTCTTCTACTCATTCTCTTTTTCTCCTTTCTTAGTAACAGCATCTGATTTTTAGCTGGGCACATTAATGTCCCACTAAAACATTACATTTCCCAGCCTACCTTTGCAATTAGGTAGCCAATGAGATGTCAGCAGACCTGCTGGGTGAGTCTTCTGGGAAGTCTGGAAAGCAGAGGTCACCTGCCAGGCACCATGGCTCACACCTGTAATCCTAGCACTCTGGGAGGCAGAGGCGGCTGGATCGCTTGAGCTCAGGAGTTTGGGACCAGCCAGAGCAAGAGTGAGACACCGTCTCTACTAAAAAGAAAGATTAGACAGGTGTGATAGTCCCAGCTACTCGGGAGGCTAAGGCAGGAGGATCGCTTGAGCCCAGGAGTTTGAGGTTGCTGCGAGCCAGGCTGACACCACAGCACTCTAGCCCAGGCAAGAGAGTAAGACTCTGTCTCAAAAAAAAAAGAGAGAAAGAAAGAAAGCAGAAGTCACACCATTCTCCTTCTCACCACCTTACGTGATTGGTGGGTGAAGCCTTTTGCACTGTAAAGATAAGGGTAACACCCGAATGGCCAAGGAGAAGAGAGCTAGAACACACTGGGACCCTGACCACCTTATGGAAACACCATAACTAACTCTGGACTACCTACTTCCAAACTCCTTTATGTTAGAGAGAAATGCACTGCCTCTCGTTTCACAATGAATGGCTTTGGGAAAAAGATTTTCCTGTATACCTAGCCCAAGTCAGCCTATTTGAGTGCACTGGTCCTGGCTCTCTCCTCTGGAGCAAGACATTCCATTCTGTCCCCTTTACAGGCCAGCCCCATCGGTGTCTAGAAAAACAGGGATTTGGTCTCAGATACTTTAAGTTTCCATGTGACCTTGGGCAAGTCGCTTAAGTGCTTTGAGCCCCATTCTTTGTCCACAAAATAAAGATTCCTTCCTTCCCTCTATTTCCCTTGAAATGTTGTTTAGAAGAAAGAGCATAGGTTTTGGAGACTGCAATGGATTAAATTACTTAATGGCTATGTGATATTGGGCAAGCTACTCAACCTCTCTGAGCCTCAGTTTTCTCATCTTAAAAATATCTTACTTCTAGGGATGGGATGAGATATCGAACATGAAGCACTTAGCACTGAGGCTCACATTTGCAAGCTTAGTCCCGTACTACAAAACAGTAGCTACTGTCACCTCTGTTTTCAGTCTGCAGTGCGATTCATAATGGCAACAACAGCTGACAATCACTAAGCATTCACCATGTGTCGGGCACTGGCACAGCACCTTCCACCTATTAGGTCATTCGGTTCTCACAACAGTGGGGTAAGTACTATTACTGTCCCCATTCTAGATCATGAAACTGAGGCACAAGATGTCAACTGCCTTGCCAAGTCACACAGCCAGAGAGGGAGCCACGCAGTTTGATGCCAGAGCCGCTGCTCCTTATTTCCAGCGTACGCCATGCTGCTTGCTGTCTGGGGCAGTGTCATGTCAGTGTCGTGTCCCCCCGAGCACCATGCCAGCTCCCTCAGGGGACGGTCTGCATCCTATACACCTTGGTGTCCTCCACGGCAGCTAGCAGGGAATCTCACCCACCACGGGCCCTCCAAGCACCTGTGATAACTGCCTGGCAGAAAAGTAAGAACTGAGCCATTTTCTAAAATGCCTGTATCGCAGACGACCTTGAGGAAGACCATTTATTTGTCTAACGAACACGGTGTGCCTGAAGTGAAATGCAGAGAGTCCCTGCACAGGGAGTGGAATATCCCTCCACCCAAAGTGCATCTCCTGGGGCTTCAGAGTCAGATGCCACAAAGGCTTACGGAACTCGGAGAACGGTCTGACCAACGTTTACATGCTGCCAGAGTCTGAACTGTTCAAGGCCTCTGTTATTCATTCAAATTAAAATACCTGCCAGACAGAACGAAATGTGCCGCAGAGTTGGCTGGTCTGTAGAGAGCTACCATTTCCCCCTCAGTGCTGATGGACAACCGCCTTCTAAAACAGCCTACTCATGTTGTCAGCATCAGGAACACTAATTGAGTATGTCACTATGCTAGGGATGCAGATGACAGGACACAAACCTCATTAACACAGACTCCATTAATTTGGAAGATGTGGTAATTCTTAGGGCTGAATTTTACTTTTCGTTATCTATAAAGAAAGCAATATGCAAAACAAATAGACTAGATTGATTCATTTATTCTACTAATATTTAATGTGATCCTATTACGTGCCAGCACTAGGGTAGTAGTCATAGACATTATTTTGTGTAATTCTCACTAAAAGAGAACTCTGTAGTGCAGGAAGTAATGTCTCCATTTTAAAACAAGTTAGAAGTCTGGAAAATTCAATTATGGTACACCCATACAATGGAATGCTAAGCAACTATAATAAAACCAGTAGGGTAGATCATTTGGTGCTAACATATTAACGAGAGCAATTCCTGAATGAAAAAAGCAAGAGGTGGAACCCTCTGTAAGGTATCTCATTTGTATTAAAAACAACACAAAAAGATGACAATGATATATACATATGTAAGTGGATAAGCCATGAAATTCTCAGGAAGGACAGTCAAGAACATCTGATGGTCTGGGATGGAAAACCAACTCATTTTTCATCGTACTTGTCTAAAGTGGAATTCTTTACCATTTTCACGTTATTTACATAATATCAAAGCTAACGAAAAGAGGTTAGCATTAATTACTATTTATTGGCCCCATGCCTGGCACAAACGTCTGGCACATAATTGGAATTCCAGCACTTATTGCACGAATGTAAATAAATGATGCTATTAATTACCATTTCAACACATTCATCTTTTCTACTCACCACATCAGGTCCCACCTAATATTACACGCAAAAAATCACTTTGGGGTGAGTTCAGGTTCCTGTGTGTGCTTAAAGAAATACACCTGCAATAATTTTGAACAGTACTCTATAACTCACACTTTTTCTTTACGTTCCCTAACCTCTTCTCTCTCAAGCTCTGCTCTACACACACACACACACACACACATACGCAGGGTTCACTGACCTCAAAACAAACGGGGGCTGGAATTAAGAAATGCTTTTCTGCTGTTACTAAAGGTTTGGTACAGTCAATAATTTTTTTAACTACATGCTGATGTGAGGAAGGAAAGTCTAGAACCACATATTACCATTTAATTGGCACTACCAATTAATTTTTCAAGTATATTTTTAAAAGAGTTGGTGCAGATTCATTTTTAAAAAATCTAAACTTTTCCTAACAGTAACCACAAAGATGCTTTAAATAGGGTAACCCTTAAGTACCTTGAAAGTCTATCAATACTGACTCCCAGATGAAAGGTTCTTAGGTGTACCTGACACGCCCAGCTGCTTCCTCCCGCTGTGTTCTCCCTGCATGAGCGACGGCAGTCCTGGGAAGTGGGAACTGACAGTTTTGTTTTCTCAGTGATGATAAAGGGGAACAAATTACGTATCAGCCCAGAGTTTTCCCCTAGTAGCAGCAACCAGGAGAAAAAGAAAAAGACATCTGCCAACTTCTTCAGGGCATATCTCGACAGATTTGTGGGTGTAACTCTATTCAATCTGTTTTATAAATAAACCCCAGGCAATAGCATCAATTAAAAATCTTTTCAAAGATGGCTTTAACAAGAGCAACACTTCAGAAACTACAGTCCCAGTACCCTCATAATCACAAGAGTCACCATGTATGGAACACTCACTGTGCACTGGCACTGTGCAAAGCACTTTATAGGCAAGCGGCAATTTAATTCTCATGACTCTCTGGGATGCCATTATTATCCCCATTTTGCAGACAAAAAACTGAGGTTCACTGAGATGAATTAGGCTGCCCAAAGTCATACACTTAGTTAGTGGAAGAACTGGGATTCACACCTAGTTTTGAAGAATTCCAAGCATTCTGGAGCACTGTGTTCCATCTATGCTCAACGAGTTTCTCAGATAAAGAATAGTAAGATGGCCAGGCAATGGTGGCTCATGTCTGCTATTCCATCACTTTGGGAGGCTGAGGCAGAAGGATCACTTGAGGCCAGGTATTTGAGACCAGCCTGGGCAACGACGGAGGGAGGAAGAGAGGGAGGGAGGGAATGAATGAATGGAAGAATGAATGAATTAGCCGGGCATGGTGGTGTGCACCTGTAGTCCCAGTTACTCAGAAGGCTGAGGCAGGAGGATCCCTTGAGCCTAGGAGTTCCAGGCTGCAGTGAGCTGTGATTGCACCACTGCACTCCAGCCTGGGTGACAAAGCAAGACCCTGTCTAAAATAGTGAAGAATAAGATGGACAAGGAAGGAGTCACTCTATGCCTCAAAATGGATCTTCTGTGACTTTCAGCACACAGGCCAGGTGTGGCAGACAAAAAAATGGGCCTGGAATTAGAATCCCAGAACTGTTGTCCTGGTTCTACAATGAACAGACCTGCTTGTATCACTTAACCTGTCGAAGCCTTGTTCTTCACAGCTGTGAGACAAGGCAGCCGGACTACAATGTCCCTCAGCTCTAAAACTGCACCTACAAGGACAGGTGTGTAGAAACAATTTTGCTGGGACAGTAAAGGAGGAAAAAGTTGAATCTAAGCCACATGGTGTACGAGTGAGTGCACAATGTCCACTTTGCAGAGAAAAGCCCTGACAGATGGCATTAGTCAGCAGTCAGCTTCCAATGTAACTGCACCAATGACCTCCAGTGGCCACTGCTAAATCCAGTGGTCAATTTTTTGGTCATTTCAGTTGACTGATCAGCAGAAATCCACAGAGTTGACACAGAGTCTCCTCTTGAAACTTCCTCTTCACTTGACTTCCAGGACACTACTAGATTTTCCTCTACCTCACTAGCTGCTCTCCCAAGTCTCCTTTGCTACTTCTCCTTCATCTCTCCACCTCCTGGAATGCCCGGATTCACTCTCAGAGCTCTTCGTCTATACTAACTGCCATCCAGTTTCATGCTGATGACTCTAAACGTGTACCCCTGTCCCAGACCAGACTTTTGCATGTAGCTGCCTACTCAACCTTTCTGCAAAGATGTCTAATGGGCATCTCATGCCCCAAAATTAGCTCCTATATCCCCCTAAACTCTGCTCTCTGTAAAAGGACATTTCAGTAAATGGACACTCTGCCCTTCAAAGAGCTCAAGCCAAGGGGATCTTTGACTCCCACCTGAAAGAGGGTTAAAGCTAAAGTCCTTATAATAGCTTATGAGTTCTCCCAGGATTTTATCCCTCCCTCACCTCCCAATTATCTCGCTGACCTCACCTCCAATTACTCTTCCCCTTCCCAGCCACCTGCAACCACTCCAGCCAGCTCAGCTTACACACTTGCTACTCCCTTCATTTGGAACCCTTTGCCCAGGCACCCACAAGACTCCCTCTCTCACCTTCCTCAGGTATTTGAACAAATATCACCTCTTCTGTGAGGCCTTTTGCTGATCATTCTATTCTCAATTGTAACCCACCCCTCAAAGCACTTTCTTTCCCTCCTCTCTGCTTATTTTTCTCCATAAAATTTCACCATGTGATAGATTTTATATTAGAGTCGTGTATCTCATTATTGCCTATAATCTCCAACTAGAATGTAGGCTCTAGGAAGGAGAAAAGGTTTGTCTTGTTCACTGATGTATCTCCAATACTTAGAACAGTGCCTGGAACATAGCAGGCATTCTCCAGAGGAAAACCAATTTAATCTACAAGCATCCGTGCACAGCTTGGGTACACCAGAGCATGCACAGTTGCTGTTTCTCTGTGACAGACAGGAAAATGATGAAATACCCGTCTCAGATATTAGTTTCTTTTCTTCTCATCTAGAAATAGTGGACAGTTTCAGATTCATGGAGAAGTTATATATTGTGATGCCCCATGTAGACTTCACAGTCCAAAGTATTAATAACAAAGAGAAAATATGATATCTTTAAAAGTAACTTTGTAAAAGTATCTGAATTAGGATCAGTGTGTTATCATAGGTAGATTAATTTTTAACATATATATGATACATTAAATATGTGGGGGGGTATATATATTCACACATACTAATATTTTTAAGTAAAGTTGGGTCACTAATCATGCCAAGATTCCCCTGGTAATCTTGAAATTGTCTTTATATAGCACAGCCAATAATGTTGTTTATCCATGGCATGTTGTACTGTTTGATTTTGTTTGTTTGTTTTGGTTTTTCAAATTTGAAATCTGTCTTTGACCTACCACGATCTTGTAATTAGAAATGATGGTCACCAAGTAAGTGCTCAAAGCTCAGACATTAGCATCAAAGAGCCTGGGTCTAAGATCCACCACATATCACCTATGAAAATCTCCCCAAGTTACTTAACTTTACTGATCCTTGATTTGCTCATCTGTAAAATGGACAGGTTTGCTGTCTAATAAGATGTCTGCGAGGATCAATGAGACAATCTACATAAAACACTTAGCACAGTGCTTGGCAAACAGGAAGCATTCAATGCATATTATTAACTACTATTATCATTAATCTTAGGACCTCATCTGAAGGCTTTGGCTCTCAAAATTCGAAGGTTTTATAGATCTCAAACTCAACTCCTGTCAGCTGCAGTGAAATACAGTCATATATCGCTTAACAATGGGGCTTTATTCTGAGAAATTTGTCATTAGGCTATTTCATCATTGTGGAACATCATAAAGTGTGCCTACACAAACCTAGATAGTATAGCCTACTACGTACCTAAGATATGTGGTCTAGCCTATTGCTTCTATGATACAAACATGTACAGCATGTTATTACACTGCATACTATAGGCAACTATAACTCGATGGTAAGTATCTGTGTTATCTAAATATATCTGAACGTAGCCTGGCACAGTGGCTCAAGCCTGTAATCCCAGTGACTCGGAAGTCTGAGCTGGGAGGATCACTTGAGGCCAGGAGTTTGAGACCAGGCTGGGCAACATAGCAAGACCTTCTCTCCAGAAAAATAAAAACAAACATATCTAAACACAGAAAAAATAATGCATTGTGCTATGACATTACAATAGCTACAATGTTACTAGATAACAGGAATTTTTCAGCTCCATTATAATCTTATGGGATCACCACCGTATATGTGGTTCATGTTGACCAAAACATCATTATGAGGTGCAAGACTGTATTTCCCTTTTTTATTTTATGCCTAATGAAAACACTGTCATTTTCTAGTAAAGACAAACAAATCAAACCATCTTAAATATCCTAGTAAGATATATGAATGTGGGTTTTAAAGACAAAATTCTTGAGGGGTTAAGAACTAGCTGATGGGTAAATGAACCAATGTTCGTATCTGAAATAATGCAGAACAAGGTAAACAACAGGAAGAAAAGAGGAAAGAAAAAGGTACTACTGAGAAAAAGACTGAATCAGCAGATATTATAAATCAGGAGACAGCTGTAGATTCCATGCTACTAATGCATTGTTTTATAACAGTGACAACAATAAACAGCACCTAACGATAGCATAGGTAAGAGTGGCAGGCACTGCTCCAAGGCGTTGTATATACTGGCCCATTTCATCCTCACAACACCCTCTCCGTGGGTACCACTGTTACTCCCAGTTACAGGCGAGGAAACTGGGGCCCAGAGAGCAATGTGTCCGAGGTCCAACAGCTGGCAGGTGGCAGACGCAGGATTTGAGCCAGGCAGTGCAGCTCCAGAGCCCAGGCTCACAGCCACCAGGCTGGGGTAGTTTGCTAGGGCTGTCATAACAAAGTACACAAACGGTGTCACTTAAACGTCAGAAATGTATTGTCTCAGAGTTCTTAAGGAGAGATGTCCAAGATCAAAGTGTTGGCAAGGTTAGTTCCTTCTGAGGGCTATGAGAGAGGATCTATTCCACCCTTCTCTGCTAGCTTCTGGTGGTTTGCTGTCCATCTTTGGTACCCCTTAGCTTAGGGATCTCTGCCTCCATCTTCACATGGCATTGCCCCCATGTATTGCCTGTGGCCAAATTTCCCCTTTTTATGAGGACACCAGTCATACTAGATTAGAGAACCACTCTACTGCAGTATGATCTCATCATAACTAATTATATATGCAATGACCCTAATCCTAAATAAGGTCACATTCTAGGGTACTGGGGGATAGAACTTTAACATATAAATTTTTAAGGGGAACAATTCAACCCACAACAGCTGGCTTTTTCTCACCATTCAAGTCTCAGTCCAAGCACGACCTCCACAGAAAGGCCTTCCCTTACCACCCTCTTAAAAGAGCTCTGCCCTGGCCACCAGTAACTCTCTCAATGAGATTTTCCCTGCACACTTACCACTATCAGAAGTCATCCTACTTGTGTATTTGCCTCCTGCCTGCCTCTCCACACTAGAACATAAATCCCATGAATGTGGGAACTCTGTCTTGTCCACTTGTCTCCAAAGCTAAGAGCAGTGCCTCCTGATACATGGTGGTACTTAATCAATATCAGCTGAATGAATACACGCAGTAAATGAAAGTCACTTGCCAATTATAATCGTAATGTCAGGGAGTGCACTGCTATGAATAAAAGTCAAGCAGTATAAGAGGGTACAGAAAGGTGTGTCATTTTGAGCAGGGTGGCCAGGGAAGGCTTCTGAGGAGCTGACATGGGAGTGGATAAGAACAGTTTCAGCGAGAGTGAGGTTGACAGTCTGACTGGGGTGGGATCCAGGTGTGAACGGGAGGTGAGGAAGTGGAGACAACAAGGAGACGTGCCATAAAGGGAAGCAGAAAGCGGCGGGGCATCTGCATTCACTACCCCTCATCTAGAACTTGACAGTTGGCAAAGACTTTGCTGCACCTGGTGAAATAAAGTTTTCCCTTATTCCTGAAGCATTTACAATAGCCCTGAAGCCCTCCCTCCTCTGTCCCATGGGCATTTTGTCCTTGCTTTTGCTGCAGTATTTCCAGTATTTCCACGGGACTGCAAGTTTTCCATTTTACATGGCTCTCCCTTCAATGAACTCCTTGAGGGCAGGGACTCCAAAAGGTATCCAAAAGATAGGGAAGGAAGAGAACTTCTGGCTGGTGCTCCTCCCTATGGGTGCCCTTCCTACTATAGAAACCAAGTTTTATCCCTCCACAAACAAGACTTTCAGATCTGTACACTGAAAACTATAAAACATTGATGAAAGAAATAGAAGATGACACAAATAAATAGCAAGATATCCTGTGTTCATGCATCAGAAGAATCAATATTGTCAAAATGTCCATACTCCCCAAAGTGACATACAGATTTAATGCAATCCCTACCAAAATTATAATGGCATTTTTCACAGAAATAAAAAACACAACCCTAAAATTCATTTGGAATCATAAAAGACCCCAATTAGCTAAAGCAATCTGGATGGAGCAAAAAGAATAAAGCTGGAGGCACCACACGTCCTGATTTCAAATTATACTAGTCTAGTAATCAAAACAATATAGTACTGGCATAAAAATAGACACACAGACCAATGGAACAGAATAAAAAGCCCAGAAATAAACTCACACATGTATGGCCAAATAGTCTTTGATGAAGGTGCCAAGAATACACATTGGGGACAGAATAGTCTCTTCAATAAATGGTGGTGGGAAAAATGGATATCCACATGAAAAAGGTGAAACTGGAACCTTATCTTATACCATACACAAAAATCAATTCAAAATGGATTGAAGACTTAACATAAGACTTGAAACTATAAACCTTCTAGAAAACAACAAAGGGGAAAAGCTCATGACATTGGACTTGGCAATGATTTTTGGATATGACACCAAATGCATAGGCAACAAAAATAAACAAGTGGGACTACACCAAATTAAAAAGTTTCTGCACAGCAAAGGAAACAGTCAACAAAATAAAAGGACAACCTACGTAATGGGAGAAAACATTTGAAAACTATACACATGATAAGCGGTTAATATCCTAAATATATAAAGAACTCATACAACTCAACAGCAAAAAAAACAAATAACCCAATTAAAAAATGGGCAAAGGACCTTAATGGACATTTTTCCAAAGATGACGTACAAAATGACCAACAGGTATATGAAAGGTGCTCAATGTCACTAATCATCAGAAAAATACAATTTTTTTTGATACATTCTCACTCTGTTGCCCAGGCTAGAGTGCTGTGGCATCAGCCTAGCTCACTGCAA
>VBSM01003169.1:14880474-14902347 GCA_008086735.1 Cheirogaleus medius
TGGAGGTTCCTCAAAAAACTAAAAATAGAACTACCATATGATCCAGCAATCCCCATTCCGGGTATGTATCCAAAGAAAATGAAATCACTTTCTCAAAGAGATAACTTCATTCCCATGTTCATTACAGCATTATTCACAATAGCCAAGATATGGAAACAACCTAAGTGTCTACCGACAAATGATGGATAAAGAAAATGTGGGGTGTGTGTGTGTATATATACATACACAATGTGTATATATGTATGTATATATTCCATATATGTGTGTGTGTGTATACACACACACACACACACACACTGGAATATCATGCAGCCTTAAAAAAGAAGGAAATCCTGCCATATTTGACAACATGGATGAACCCGGAGGACATCATACTAAGCGAAATACACTGGACACCTAAAGACAAATACTAAATGAGCTCATTTGTGTGTGGAATCTAAGAATGTTGAACTCATAGAAATAGAATATAGAACAGTGGTGGCTGCCAGGGGCTGGTGGAAATGGAGAGAGATTGGTCAAGGATATAAACTTTCAGTTATAAGATGAGTAAGTTCTGGAGACCTAATATACAGCATGGTGACTATAGTTTATAATAATGTATTATATACTTGAAACATGCTAACAGAGTAAATAGATCTTAAGCATTCTCATCACACACACACAAAGGTAACTAAGTGAGGTGATGAATATGTTAATTAGCTTCATTATAGTAATTATTTTACAATGTAAATATATATACCTTAAATGTACACAATTTTTTCTTATTTTTTATTTTTGGTTTTTTTGAGATAGCATCTCAGTCTGTTGCCCAGGCTAGAGTGCAGTGGCATCAGCTTCACTTACAGTAACCTCAAACTCCCAGGATCAAGCAATCCTCCTGCTTCAGCCTCCCAAGTAGCAGGACTACAGGCACACACCACCAAGCCTGGCTAATTTTTTTCTATTTTTAGTTGCCCAGTTAATTTTTTCTATTTTTTTTTTTTTTAGTAGAGACAGGGCCTCACTCTTGCTCAGGCTGGTCTTGAACTCCTAAACTCAAGCAATCCTCCTGTCTCAGCCTCCCAGAGTGCTAGGATTACAGGAATAAGCCATCACACCTGGCCCACAATTTTTATTTATCAATTTTACCTCGGTAAAGCTGGGAAAAAATTAAATAAAAAATAAAACCCAAGCTTTCAAGAGTGATGTCATGCAAAATGAGACAGCAAGAAGCTCCAAGAGTTCTCTCTCCACTGAAGCAAGCACTGAGCTGGAAGGAACAATCAGAATCAACTATCTAGGAACTCTGGAACCTACTAGACAGTTACAACAATGGGGGAGGGGGCTGATGAACGGAGAGGCTGTGATCTTTCCTAAGAGAGCAGCTAGCATTCCCCACTCCTCAGCCCTACTACCACCATGGGGATAGCAGCCCACGCTCCTGAAGTGAGGGCAGGTACCAGGAGGGGCAATGGGGACCTCCTCCTCTAACAATTGGTGTTATGCATTTTGGTTGGTCTGGCAGCGTCTGAGGGATTGATGCAGATGCCTGACTTGGTTTGGGCCCTCTTGGCAGCAGCAGTGTCCCTAAATAGCATCCATAGGAAAATATTAAGCAACCACCCCTCTCTCCCTTTTTGAAGCTAGACATTTAAGGAAATCTTTTTCGGGTCACTGGCTGACCACAGAGAGAACAGAAACTTCAGTGACCACACAAAACGAGAAAGATATATTTGCAAAAATAGTTTGAAAAAGTCACAAACAGCACCAGCCCTAAAAAGTCATCAATTCCTGAAAAGTAGGAAAAATGAGATTTTTAGAGTTATTACATTATAATACTCAGAATGTCCCATTTTCAATTAAAAAAAAAGACAAAGCATAAAAAGAAACAGGAAAATATGGCCATTCACAGGAAAAAACAGGAATTTGTCACAAGCCATTAATGAAGAAACCCAGACACTGGAATTACTAGGCAAAGACGTTAAATCAACTATATTAAATATGCTAAGGAAACCATAGACAAAGAATTAAAGGAAATCTGAAAAACAATGTATTAACAAAAAGAGAATGTCAATAAAAAGACAGAAATTATAAAAAGGAACTAAACAAAAATTCTGGAGCTGAAAGGTACAATAACTAAAATGAAAAATTCACTAGCAGGGTTCAAGAGCAGATCTGAACAAGCAGAAGACAGAATCAGCAAACATGACGATATAGAACAATTGAAATTATCCAGTCTGAGGAGCAGAAAGAAAAAATATAAGTAAAGGTGAACAAAGCCTGAGGGACCCGTGGGACATCATCATCCGGACCAACGTGTGCACTGTGGGGACCCAGAAGGAGAAGAGGGAGAGAAAGAGGCAGGAAGAATATCTCAATAAATATATGCCAAAAACTGCCCCAAATCTGATGAAAGACACATGCAAAAAGCTCAATGAACTCCAAGTAGGATAAGCATAAGATAGGCTCTTCTTTCTTTAATAAGATTTCTCAGAGTACTTTGATATCAAAGGCATCAGAGTATAATAGTTAAGAAACAGCCTCTGGGCTACCCTAACCAGGTTTGAATTTGGCTCTGTTACTCACTAGCTGTGTAACTTGGGGCCATCTCTCAAAAACTTACTTTATTTGTATAATGGAAATAATAATAGTACCTGCTTTATTAAGTTGGTGTGAGGAGAAAATGGTAATACATGTAAAACATTCAGAACAGCTCCTGACCCATAAGTAAAGCTTTATAAATATTTGCTTTCATTATAATCATATAATCACCTGAAGATACTCTGGGAGGCACAAATGAGGTTCTACCAAGGTCTATGGCTACAGAAATAAATAAAACTAAAAATTATTTACTCAATTTCACAATCTACTCAATTAACCCACTTTCTTATCAGATGCAGACAATTTTTATCTAAGATCTAGGACAAGTGTAAAGTCTAATCGATATTTTAGTGCTTTAAAAAAATAAGTCTTCCATCAGAATAATAATTTAGTTAGTTCTGAAACTTTCTTCTAAACCAGCATTGAAGAGTCTGTGTCTTTCTGTCATTGCTGTTGATACAGGATATACCACAAGATATAAACTACTCCATACTGCTACCTAGAAAGCCAAAATGTTTAGCCATATGAGATTTTGCTCACCACGCATCAAGACTAACCCAAAGCCAGCATCAAGCTGGGCTTTCCTCTCTTCACTGCATTAGGAGAAGCACGCCTGCCCTGCTGGAGAAGGCACTTACGGAGCTCATACAGAGGGTCTTTCATAGCACACGGTCTCACTCCCTGATCACCCCGGGTCCCGCAGTGAGAAGCCAGCATACAGGAGTCGCGTTATGCCACAACCCACGCCAAGTGCTCTGGGTGACATCAAGCTGGAGCTGGGGAACAACTCGAAAGTCACCTGAGAGGTATGGCTTCTCCCTGGCTTCCAGTCCCACTGCAGCCTACAGACTTTTTCTCTTTGACTTTTTAAAATAAGATTCAAGAAATCACTTTTCCTGTCATGGTTTAAGACCTGAGAACTGTTTGAAGAATTATCCCTCTTCCCCACTGAGGACATCTCTGTGAGGACAAGAACTATGGGCTCGATCATCTTTACCTCCATGACATCCAACACAGAAACTGGCCCAAGGAAAGGCTGTTGAATAACACATAAGTAAATTCCATTTTTACAGTGTCTACTACTAAAAATCCCCCATTAGAAGTTAAAAACCCTATGGTAAACATCTTAAGGAAAACAAATTAACTGCAAAATCAATTATGTATTACAAACTACCTTAGATTTTATGGAAGTCGGCACTACCTCAAAATTCAAGAAATGTACTATAAAATCTGCTTTGTTATTCGTTCATTCTTGTGAACACAGAGCCAATAATCGATTCTAGCCCTCACTAGTATAGAATGCCTACTGTATTTTCTCATTTATAAAGAGTAAAAATAACAGCTACCTCATTGCATTTTTGTGAGGATTAAAGGAGTTAACACATGGATAATACTTAGAACAGTGCCTGGCACATAATGACCACTTAAGAAACGTTAGCTAGTATTACTGCTGTCATCAGGCACTGGCCTGGCTAACACTGTATTAGACCAAGTCATACAGAAGTTCATTTGGTTAATCGGCCCAGAAAAATATTAATAGAAGAGAGATGCACATATAATCTATCCCCTTGACAACAAAATTTGCCCCCAGAGGTTTAGATGCCTTCTAAAAGCCACTAATGGATTCTCAACATACAAAAATTGTCTATAAGTTGTTTATTCTTTAAAATGTGATTTCCCCTTGAAGCAAAAAAATATATATTTAGCAGACCCTAAAATATGCCAGAAAGAACTGAACTGAAGTTTCCCTAAGAGGTTCCTTTAAAAAAAAAAATAAAACAAGAAAGCAATTTTTACCTTCTCTTTAGGCCAGATGATGTTTCTAATCCTGCAAGGTTTGGGGCACTTTTATCTGATAAGAGCCCATGAGTTTATGAAAGCTTCAAATGACTACTGCTTGGGTTAAAAATAATCACTGAGAAACAAAAACTGAGAAACAAAAAGCAGAAGTATTTATACAATTGCTCCATTCGCCCTCTCCCACTGTGGGTGCTTTCCTGTTATCAGATCCCTGTTCTCAGTCCAGCAATTCCCAAACCGGTGTCCTGTAGGCCACTAGTCCCCAAGATGCTGGGCCACGCAAGGGTGCTGTGGTCAAATGAGTTTGGGAAATACCTACTACACTCCACACTTGGAAAGCCACAATGCACATTAACATGGTAAAGGCCCTGAGCCCCTTCCAGGAAACCTGTTTCGTGGTACTTAATCCACCGTTTGAAAATTTACTTAACCACACACTCCCTTTTCCAAGGAACACCTACTAGAATCTAGGCTTTGGAAATGCTGAAACAGTCTAAATTAATCACTTCTTCCCATCTTAGGAATGAATGCAGGCAGGGCGGGTGTACTCACATGGCCTGGCAAAGTCAGCACTTAACTAAAAGCTGATGGGGATGAATGTTAACCCTATGCATACCCACGTCCCCTGATTCAACACACATTTTCATGACGAGGCATATCTTGGATCAAGGTAAAAAGAAGCTATCCTCAGGATCCATCTGAGGTGTGTCCTACACCCAGGAAATGCACCAATAATTCATAGGAATCACGGGAAGCATGATTTCAGAATGTGAAATTAAATAATTCAAATTTAAAATAATTCAAACTTAAAGCCTTGAGAGGAATGTAGCTATGCAGCCTGAGTCACAAAGCATGCAGCTGCAAATTCTGCCCTTTCTTCTCTGAAATAATTAGGAAGACCAAGCAGTGCCAGAGATAAGACCCCCTTGGATCGTTGCTCCTCCTCGGAGTAATAAAGTAATCTTCCTTGGAATGTAGCAATCTGAAACCAATCAAATCACTGCGGTGTGCGCACTGGTCTTGTATGAGAACTGTGCTAATCCTGCTGAACTCTGACTCTGCGTATAGAAGTGAAACCTTCGCTTCTCCACTTTGGAACTCTGACCCCGTTCATTTGGAGCAGGTGTTTCTAGGTGGCCGTCCTCAAGCTTTGCACTTGAATAAACTCCATACTTAATCAGATTCTCTGAATCTCATTACTTATGGCTGACAAGAAGATTGGGAGGATAATAAAAAGGAAGAACACAATGCCACAAGAGCAATCCTGTCAACAAAAGGAATTTAATTCTATTTTTTTTAAGTCAAGGAGAAGAATGCTGGAACATTCTCATGATCTAATTGGAATATGTCCAAAGTCACCAGGGAGAAACCCGCTGATGGCAGATTAATGGGGTCACAAGCAGAAAGGAATGCTGGGGGCAGAGGGGTCCTTGATAAACTGTCACCAAAGACTCCAAAATCTCTAGAACATTATCTTAGTTCTATAACAGGAAAATTTTTCCAGAATCTTCAACGTTTGTAATATTAAGTTTCCTTTCTTCTAGCACCCAAACTCCACATAAAATTAGGGATGTAGGGAAGTATTTTGCCTCCCCGCTCAGGTCACTGTGACAGTCACTGCACCATAACTGTCCCGTGTGGCCCCCTACTGGCCTCCCCCAGGACCATACCTACCACAAAGGCTCAACATCGCAGAGAGGAAGCTGGAATTTCTGAAATAACAATAACAAAGAATAAAAGGGTCCTGGGTTATACAACTCTTTGTTTCCCAGGAACTAATCCACTGAAGTGTCTTAGGCCTGACTATCCCCCACGGAGGGAAAGAGAGGTGCTGGGAAGGTACACAGAAGACACACATCTCGCAGGTCTGCAGTTGAACCAAGTCACATAAAAGTGTCCCAACATTTCACCCTGGCACTACGCAACAAAACTCTCTACGATGATGACCATGTTCTGTATCAGCACTATCCAACGCAGCAGCCACTAGCCACAGCACTTGAAATGAGGAACTGAATTTCTAATTTTAGTTAATTTTAATCAATTTTAATTTAAATAACCACACGTGGTTAGTGCAACTAGCCTACACACCCAAATTTCCTTCGACACGAACTAAAACAGAAATGGAAGGTCTTCTGAGGCTCTGGAAAACAGACAATTTTACTTCCCAAAGGAAGTAGGGAAGAAGCGAGCCCACTATCTCATTAGTCTTAGTGGCTGAAGATGAGCATCATTCTCATTTCACCAAGCAGAGAAACTGAGATACGTATCAGTTAACGGATACAAACAGCAACTGCTATTTGTGGAACCTCTATATGTCAAAGGGTTTTGTATGCAATCTTTACAGCAGTCCTCCAAGATAAACACTATTCTCTCTCTTTCACAGATGTGGAAACCAAAATTCAAGGAGGTTAAGTCACTTAGGAAAGGCCACACAGGAGGTAGCGCTAAGATTTGAACTCAGATCTACCTTCAAAGACTAAAAACACAGTTGAGGTCTTTAGCAAAAGTAAACTTTCCTTTCTAGATTTAGTCAACAAGTATTTTTTTGAGCATCTGTTATATGCATAACACCGTGCTAAGTGCTAGGGAGGGGGAGAGTGGGGATACAAAGATAAAGAAGGAAATCTATCACTACACTGAAACTCAGAGTTATGTGAGCCTATTATTCTTCCATAACAAAGGTATATTAATTATTAAGTTACTCACAGCTAGATCCTCTTGCATATTACAGCAACGAACTGGCCCAGAATAAAAATAAGCTAATAATTTTAGCAATTCAAAAATACATAGAACCAAAAGCACAAGTGACAAGAGAAAAACATAAACTGGACTTCATCAAAATTTAAAACTTTTGTGCATCAAAGGACATCATCAACAAAGTGAAAAGAATCCACAGAATGGGAGGAAATAATTGCAAATCATATATCTGACAAGGGACTAAACTACGTATTTTTTTTAAAAAACTCTTACAACTCAGCAATAAAAAGGCAACTACTGTAAATGTTTTTGTGTGGAAGTATGTTTTCATATCTCGTGTGTCTATAGCTGGGATGGGATTGCTGGATCATATGATAATTCTATGTTTAACATTTTGAAGGAGTACCAAACTGCTTTCCAAAGTGGCTGCACCATTTCACACCCCTACCGGCAGGGCATTAGGGTTCCAATTCCGCCACAACCTCACCAGCACTTATTGTCTTTTTTATTTTAGCCATTCACATGGGTGTGGAGTGGTATCTCATTACGGTTTAATTTGCATTTCCCTAATAACTAGTAACGCTCAGCATATTTTCATGTGCTAATATTGGCCATCTATGTATCTTCTTTGAACAAATGCCTATTCAAATCCTTTGCTCATTTTTAAATGGGTTGTTTTAATTGTTAAGTTGTAACTGTTCTTTATATAACCTGGATACAAACTCTCTATCAGATATATATATGATTTGCAAGTGTTTTCTCCTATTTTAAATCTCTTCTGAATCAAGTCAGGTTCTCCAGCAAATAACGCTTACGCAAGAAGGAAAATATCAGCTGAAAACACAAACTTCAACATTTTTAAAAAGAACACATCACTTTCTGATGAGGAACAGCTGAGGCACCCTCAGCCCACAGCATGGAAGGGGTACTAGTGACCTGAAAGTAATCATGCAGACTGCAGGACAGAGCAGACTGGGAAAGAAATGTTAGGGCTGAGTTGGTTAAATATAGATTTTAAAATGAAAAAATTGTCCATCTTTTTTCTTCCTCTATTTTGTTTTAAATCCCTGTTTGTCCCTTTTTTTCCCCCTAAATGAATCTAAGTACTTCACAATCATCACTCTATAAGCTATACAGAGCAATAATTTGGAGAGCCTGACTTGACCCACAAAGAAGCAGAAATGTGTAATAATGAGCCACATTACCCCAGCACCAGGAGGGACATGGAGGAGTACATGGACACACATGCAGACATCTGGGTGGCTTTAAGCCCTCCCATTAGGTCTGCCTCCTACACAGCTACTATCATTATGAACTAGCCCAAATCAAAATATATCTGGGTAGGGAGGAGATCCAGATGGGCAGGAATGAAATATGCAAACATCTCTCTCAATAGAGAGAAAGACCAAGAAAGGGGAAGAAACCAGATTCAAAATGATCCTTTAGGACAAATGCTGAGGAAAGCCCAACAGAATAAACACAGTGAGTTCTTAAAAGATGCTATTAGTGTTATCATTAATATTAAATGATATTTTTTAATGCTTTATTTCTATGGAATGCTTTCATAGCCTTCTTTTCTATAATTTCAGCATATTATGGGGGTACAAAAGTTTAGGTTACGTGTGTTGCCTTTCTCCCCCTTCCCCCTGGAGACAATAATATTAACTATAAATTCCTGCATTTACATACAAAATAGCAGTTACATAAGAAGAGATAAGAGAACTGGCTTGGTCAAAATCCACGGGAGGAAATAAAAGTGAGGTTTTGATTGACCGAAAGCTCAACAAGTGCCAACAGTACAATGCAGCTGCTAAATACCACCACCAGGCAGTCCTTGTCCACATCAAAGGAACTGACGGAATCACTACCAGCCCAGCCAGATCTGATGTGCAGGTCTGGTTTGGGCACAAAAGGTACAGATGATCTCAAGCATATCTAGCAAGGAGTGACTAGAATGGTCTGGAATCCCAATTAAATACAAAACAGCTGACAGAACAGGAAGTATTTGTAGAAGTAAAGGTTAAAGGCTGCAGTCCTCAACCCCTGGGCCACAGTCCTGTACTGGTTCCCGGCCTGTTAGGAACTGGGCTGCACATCACCGCCTGAGCTCTGCCTACCCGGCCCCCCCACCTTCCATGAAACTAGTCCCTGGTGCCACAAGGTTGGGGACTGCTGGTTTAAGGTACTCTTACATATTTGAAGAACTGCCAATAAAGAATGGTGCTAGCTGTTCTGTGTTGCCAAAGGATGAAAATTACCAGGGAGGCTAAGTTAGGCTCTATATATGAAATAATTTTCTAATACTTAAAATTTTCCAAGAATTGATCCCACAGGCTTGAAAGGTTACAAGCTCTCTTTTGTTGGAAGTGCCCAGGAGCCAAACAGAGGGTTTTATGCCAATAAGAGCAATCTAAGGATTCCACTGGTTGGTGAAAGGATATACTACAAAGTTTTAAGGTCCCTTCCAACATCAAGAATCTGCAATTCTATGATTCTATGGCTGAGGTTCACCAGATTAGTAGATGGAGCCCAGTGTTAACCTCTCCTCCAACCCATCTTTGTATGACCAATGGTAAATACTTTAAAATATTCTTGGTAGACCCTGGAAAAAATGATTAAATAAAACTTGTGTCTCTAATATTAACTACTGATTTTGTAACTATTAATATTTATGTTCACTTCTACTCTACGTAAACCCTTCTATTTCTTATCTGCAGAAGGACCTAAATGAGATCATCATGGTAAATAAATTCTGAAAACCTTCAAAGCAATGTAAGAAATATTAATCATTATTGATGTTTATCAACAAGTAGAGAAGCACTCAACTTTTTTAAAAAAGAAAATATTTCCATTGTAAATTGCTGAGGTAGGTCTGATTTCACCTTCCATCTCAAGATTTGGTAACCAAAGTTACCAAAAGCCTGAAAAGTTACCAGAGGCCTGAACACACAATTTTAGCAAGATGCCCATCACAGAATATCAGCAAGAGAACCCAGAGGCTGGGCTTTGCCTTTTGTCCTCAAACAGGAATAAATGCAGGACTCAGGAGGAAAGTGAGAGTAAAAATTGGGACATCTGAACTAAGAATAAACCAAAGAGACAGGAATATTTGGGTTCTAACAGGCAAAGCCCAAGCATAATCTAGAAAAGAAAAAATTGTGCTTTTCAAGAGTCAACATTAAGAAAATGAAAGACAAGCCATACATGGGAAAAAAAATTTATCAGTCATATCTGATAAGGAAATTGTATCCAGAATATATAAAGAATTCTTACAAATTCTTATAGCTCAATAATATTATAAGAAAAAGAAATCAGAGCTCAATTTAAAAATAGGCCAAAAATTGAATGGCTATTTCACCAAAAAAGATATATGAACAGCCAATAAACACATGAAAAGATGCTTAACATCATCAGTCATTAGGGAAATGCAAATTAAAACCACAATGATATAGCACTACTCACCCACTAGAATGGCTATAATCAAAAAACAGACAATTTCAAGTGTAGGTTGGGATGTGGAGCTACTGGAACTCCCTCATACCCCAGTGACAGGAAGGTAAAATGCTGCAGTCACTTGCAGAAACACTGTAACAGTTTCTCAAAAGATTAAATATGCATGTACCATACCTCCCAGCAATTTTAATTCTAGGTGTCTAACAGAGAGAAATAAAAACATTTGTCCACACAAAAACTTGCACACAAATGATCATAGCAGCATTATTCGTAATAGCCAAAAAGCAGGACTCAAAGGTCCATCAACTGGTGAATGAATTAACAAAATGTGATATATCCATATGACAAAATATTATTCAACAATAAAAAGGAACTACCAATGTACATAACAATGATAAATATCAAAAACATTATGCTAAGTGGAAAAAAAGCTAGACACAAAAGACTATATATTGAATGATTCCATATATATGAATTTTCCAGAAAAGGCAAATCTACAGAGACAGAAAGGAGATTAGTGGTTGCCTAGGGCAGGGGGCAGGAGCAGAGACTGAATGTAAATGAGCACAAGGTAGATTATGGAGATGGTTGGACAACTCTACAAATTCACCAAAAGTCACTGAATTTATAATAGATGAATTTTATGGTACAGTAAAGTTCTTTTAAAAAAGGTATGGCCTCAAGACACATGAAAATGTGGGCCTGGTTCAGAGGTCAGATCTTTTAGTTGCATTCCTTATATAAATCATGTTCAGTCCAAAGATACAAACACAATGAAGACGTCTATTTTATTTATCAAAAGCCATGTCTTTAGGTATCTCAAAACTTAAAGCTATAAATACCCAGACTCTCTTATAGTATGATTTTGGAGACAGTTTTCCTGGAGGTTAAAGGTGGGGACCGTTGACTCAACCTGTGTCTAAAATCCACCTCTCCTACTTTTTAGCTGACCTTGAGCATGTTACTTAAACTGAGCCTCAGTTTCTTGTTCCTGTAAAACAGAATTAATAAACACCACAGAATTGTTTACACTAACATGCTATCTAGCACATGATAATACTCAGTAACACTAGCATTTGTTATCAACACATCGTCACCATCACTATGACCTGAGTTCCCGCAGGAGACTTGAAAATTTGACGGATATGTACGTGAATATTTTCAATGTACACTTAGTGTTCTGTCACTGCTATATTCAGTTTAATTCACTGCCCAAATGCAACCAAGTTCCCTTATAACTCTCATTCATTATCTCAGGTGCTTATACTTTGAAGTCGCCACATCACTTCACTGGATAGAACAAAAGCTGTGCTAACCTCAGCCTAAAGCAAGATATTTTCCAAATCAATAAAAACAAAAAAAAAATTGTAAGTAAGTACATTTTTGTTATTCGTTTCTGGGAGAACTGGACAAAGAAGAAAATGTCAGCATCTCCTCAGACATGCCTGGCAAACAGGGGAAATAACACTGGAGAAATACAGCCATCCGCCCAAGGAGCTGGCACAGTGACACGATCCCCAGGCCCTGCACCAGAGAACCGCTGTCACCCCCAGAGCAAAGCAAAGGGACTGGTACAGCACTGGCTGCTTCCTAGGTGACAACCGAAACCCAGCCAAGTTCAAAAACCTCATGCTGTTATTTTTAGTCTGTGTGAAAAGGGAAGGGAAACTGCATGGGGTGAACTCTCTCTGCTGTCAGACAAGCCTTTCTGGTTCTCCTTTTCTTTTTCTTGGTCAGGGGGTGAATGGACAGAAGCCTGGAAAAATATCTGTGCTACCAGGCAGGACAACCCCATCGCTGATGTCAGGACAAGCGCAGCGGTCTCCTCTGGCTTGCCCAGCCCGCCCCCTAGCCCACCAGCACACACTGCAGCTAAAGAACCCCACTCCGCCAGACACACACCTCAGAGAACTTCTAGGAAGAGACGCAACAACGTGGCAAGGGGCCGGGTGCCTGCACCAGGGAGGGACACGTGCCCGGCAGTCCCCACACTCGCTAGTCAGCCACAAAAGCCCCCATGACCTCAACACATTCCAGGGAAATATGTCATGAGATTGACATGTCATGAGGACTGCTCAAAGTTAGCCTCCAAGAAAACCTCACGGCCTCTGTGGGGATTTCTCCTGGACACCACCTAGCTCTGACTCAGTAAAATGGGAGAAAACCCACTTCCTCACAGAAATGCCTATTAGGGCCACATGTAAGTGCGCCTGAAATCAAATCAAGCGGGTAATGTTAATAATGTGCCTGTCATCCTGGGTCTGTCCTTGAACGCTGCCTCTGTTCCGCTTCTTCCACTACAGAGTCATAGACCTTGAGAGCTGAGAAGTCCCACAGGGGTCCAGAGAGGTGAAATAACTTTCCAAAGGTCAGGCCGGGCACAGTGGCTCACGCCTGTAATCCTAGCACTCTGGGAGGCCGAGGCGGGCAGATAGTTTGAGCTCAGGAGTTCGAGACCAGCCTGAGCAAGAGCAAGACCCTGTCTCTACTAAAAATAATAGAAATAAGTTAGCTGGACAACTAAAAATACATAGAAAAAATCAGCCGGGCATGGTGGCGCATGCCTGTAGTCCCAGCTACTCGGGAGGCTGAGGCAGGAGGATTGCTTGAGCCTAGGAGTTTGAGGTTGCTGTGAGCTAGGCTGACGCCACGGCACTCTAGCCAGGGTAACAGAGCAAGATTCTGTCTCAAAAAAAAAAAAACAAAGGTCAGAGAGCATGAAGTGGCCAAGCCAGAAGGAACACCCAACTTTATCCAGAAAAACATTAACATAATTCTCTGGGCAGTGGGATTAAGGTTGACCTTTGTAGTGTTCTTTATTACTTTTATTTCCCAAATTTTACCCAGCAGACACATATTGTTTTAGAAATCAAAATAAATGTAGGTTTTACAAGTTTTTTTCTAAGCAGAACTTGACCCCAGGTCAGGTCTCAAATGGCAAAGGGCTGTCACAGAGCAGCTGCGACAAGGTAGTTGGAACCCGGAGAAGCAGGGCCTTTGTGTTTGGGAGGAGACCGAGACTTGGGGACAGGGGACCTTCAAACCACCGGGCTAATGTGAAGATGAGCCTGAGAGTACCAGGCCAGGGAGGGGCTCTGTAAAACAGGCATGCATTTCAAAAACAAAAGAACATAGGGGTGATGACTTCAGCAGTCCCTAGTTTAAATGTAAGAGATTATCAAGGCCCAGAAAAAAGAGAAAGGAGAATCCTGGAGAAAGCCTATCAGCGGACATCATTTTTTCCCCTGGCTGAGACAAAGGATCAATCACCAAAACTAAAAAGCAAATGGCTGAAAAAAGAAACCACAGGTCCCTCCTGGGGACAGGCTTGGACAGGCCATTGGATGGTGTAGTCTCTAGGAATCATCCCCTGTCCCCAAGGAGGACCAGGAACTTCCTTCTTTTGGGCATCCAGATGGGAGAAACAGACCTGCAGACTCTCAAGTCACTGACAGACACAAACCAGAGCCCAGAGAACACTCCCCATGGGGGCTAAGGAGACCGAGTTCCCCTGGCATCTTTCGCTGCAAAGCTTCCCGGCTTGTCTTCAGTTCCCACCCCTCCTAGTTGGAGCCCCCTCATCTTACCTCTTTTGCAGAGATTCCTTGTAGCTCGTGTGAAAGCACAGACAGACAACAGACAGAAGAGGCAGAACAGACAGCAGATCGCAGTGCCGTGGCTGGCCCAGCTCCTGTTCCAGGCCCCACTCTCCTCTGACAAGCACGTGAAGGATTATCCAGTTCCCCTATTTCACAGATGAATGAAATGAGACAGAAAAGGGGGACTCTGTGTCTGTGCCTATCAAAGCCAGATGAGATGATGTACTCTCTTAAGACCATCTCATTCAGGACCTTGCCTGACGTCACAAATCTTTGCAGTAATGGAGTAGGACAAGAACGTACTGTCCTAATGACTGCCCCCTCTTCCAGCACTTCAGGCTGTGAGCCTGACTGCCCTCTCCCCTGCTTACTAGAGAGAAGAGGTTCCAATCCAATCCTCAGGAGCCTCCTGAGCAGATGTCAACATATAAAATAATGCAGAAGACTAAATCAAATTAGGGTAGTGGACAGAGGTGCCTCTTCACTTCTTCCAAGGGACCATTTTTAATAGGAAACACCTCAATCAAAGAAGTGACCCTGGCCAGGCGTGGTGGTTCATGCCTATAATCCTAGCACTTTGGGAGGCCGAGGTGGATGGATCGTTTGAGCTCAGGAGTTCGAGACCAGCCTGAGCAAAAGCGAGACCCCATCTCTACTAAAAATAGAAATAAATTAATTGCCGACTAAAAATATATAGAAAAAATTAGCACCGCATGGTGGTGCATGCCTGTAGTTCCAGCTACTAGGGAGGCTGAGGCAGAAGGATTGCTTGAGCCCAGGAGTTTGAGGTTGCTGTGAGCTAGGCTGACACCACAGCACTCTAGCATGGGCAACAAAGTGAGATTCTGTCTCAAAAAAAACAAAGTGACCCTACAATGTGGGCTGCCAGGACCTATGGTGAGCTGGAGGAGGTTGGCACCTACTCCACCCCATATCTATGTGCCTACTCAGCAGCCCTTTCTGTCCCTCTTGAAACTAGGTTTAAACCTGACCTTGGGGAGAACGGGTCCCTCTCTCAGCCTCAGAAAGCGAATCATGATTGGATTCAGCCATCTCTTTGGTTTTCTCCTTCCCTTTTGTCAGTGACTAGTCAAAGGCCAGTATGACTCAGGTTTGACTAAATAGAAGTACAGGAAAGTCAACTGGGAAAGGCTTCCCAGTAGAAAGACACAGGTTTATGCAAAGGAAGCCTTTTGTCCCTTCCACTGCCTTAAGCACTGCCTCAGCAGCCATCCCACACCCACAGGGAAAGGGCCAGAAGGGTCAAGGAGATCTCAGCCCTGAGCCCTAACACTGTCTGCTCTACTGAGCCAATGCCAGCCTCTACCTATCCAAGGACAACTACGTGACAAAAGTGGACCCCTGCTTATGTACACTACTGTTGGTCAACTGTTCTTTAGCTTATAGCCCAAAGGCAATCCTAATACATCAACTATCCATGCTTTTTCTCATTAAAAAATGCTTAAAATAATTTTTCCCAAAAAGTTATCAAGTAAAAGTTATATCCAATAGCAGTATGACCCATGGTATTGTTTTATACACACACATGAATACAGAAATATAGATGTGTTTGAACATACATAAAATTTACATATACATGTGTGTATGTGATATATATTTCCTAGCTTTGTCCACCCAGACAGCCCTGAAGCTGTGATGTCCCAGTAGCAACGAGTACACCGCGTGTCCAGATCTTAGTTTCTAAATACCACCCTCCAGTAATACAAACCAGGGCTCCTCGAAGAAAAGGCCAACTAGAGAGCTGGAGCAAGGGAACTACGAGATGAACCTTAGCATCTTACAATGCTAGAAAGTAAGGAACTGCTTTAAAAAGAAGGTGAGGGGAAGAAGAAGAAAAAAGAGGAAAGATGCTGGCATGTTAAATGGAAATATGAGCCAAACTGAAGAATTCCCAGCAGACAAAGCTGAAACAACTGGAACAACAACAAAAAAATGACAATAGTATATGATTATAACCCAAAGAATAAAAGAACTATCCATGAGCCCATGCTGATATAAATACATGACTGAATAAATAAATAAATGTAGCAGAACAGATCTTCTTTATAAAAGAATTCCAATTAATAAATGTAAAAGGAATGAAGGAAATATAAAATCATCATTATTTCACTGGAGCAGAAATGTTTGCTCTGAAGAAACATCATGGCCTTCAATCTTCCCTGGAATGACTAGCTGTTGTACTCTGGGTGAGAGCAAGATCATGGACATTAATACAGAACTTTACAGTTTACAAAAGGAAAAAAAATAAAGTTACCATTAGAACACCAGAACACCACAGTAATAACTCTTCACCAAGATCCAATGACAAATGCTAAAACTGGTGGGTGAAAATTTATGGAGAAACAGATTATTTGCACAGCCTTAAAATATTTCCCCCAAAAAAGTCAATAAATATTAATAAGAATATTATTGATTACTGTCATGGTCTTAAGATATGTCCACAAACTCTGTGATATTCCTCCCTCTGGGAGGTGGAGCTTATCCTCCCCACCCCTTGAATGTGGGATGGACTTAATGATTCCTTTCTATTCAATAAAATATGGAAAGGGAAAAATAGTAACTTTATAGTAGTGAAACCTGGCAGACACTACCTTATAACCAAGTTATCAAGGTTAATGTCACCAGTTATAAGGCATGTTGATAGCAGGTATTCCTTGACAGGATGTAATGGGAAGGGCATATCATCTCTATTGGATTCATCCCCCAAATCCATAACTTTAGTCTAATCATGAGAAAACATTAGACAAACGCAAATTGAGGGCCATTCTACAAAGTACCTGAATACTACTCTTCAAAATTGTCACGGTCATATGTCTCAGTCCATTTTGCATTGCTATAAAGGAATACCTGAGGCTGGGTAGTTTATAAAGAAAAGAGGTTTATTTGGCTCATGGTTCTGCAGGCTGAGCAAGTAGCATGGTGCCAGCATCTGCTTCTGTTGAGGGCTCTGGGCTGCTTCCCCCCAGCAGAATGCGAAGGGGAGCGAGTCTGTGCAGAGATCACATGGCGAGAGAGGAAGCAAGGGGAAGGGGAGGCGCCAGGCTCTTTTTAACAACCAGGTCTCGTGGGAACTAATAGAGTAAAACCTTACTACCACGAGTATGCCACCAAGCCATTCATGAGGGATCCACCTCCATGTCCCAAACACCTCCCATTAAGGCCCTCCTCCAACATTGGGGATCAAATTTCAACATGAGATATGTAGGAATCAAATGTCTAAACTATGGCAGTCATGTCAGACAATTGGGAAGATAAAACTGTCATACATTGGAGGAGACTAAAGAAATACAACAATTAAATGCAAAGTAGATTATATCCTGGAACAATAAAGAACATTAGAGGAAAAAATTGGAAAAATTTAAATAAAATCTGTGGTTACTAACATTAACAGTATTGTACAAATGTATATGCCTTAGTTTTGATAAATGTACCATGGTATTTAAGATACTGATGGCAAAGGAAGCCAAGTGAAAAATATGCAAGAACTCTCCAAACCATATTTGCAACTCTTCTGTAAATCTAAATTTACTTCAAAACAAAAATGTTTTAAAATGAAATTTTTTTTAAAAAGTGATGCTCCAGGAAGATGCATCATATTTATCCTAAGGCTTCAGGTCCCAATGAAACCCCTAAGGATGCCCAGTCACCCCCAGTTTGAGAAGCATCAGAGCATCTCTCAGTTATCAACTATTTCCTAATGAATGCCATAGCCATGATGATTACACATCAAGAAGGAATGGCATGTATTATTAATAATACCATCTTAATTATTCACTTGAGTCTGTATACCAAGGATCTTTTCTAAATCCCACTCCTATGGGAAACTGGGTGAAAACAGTGATAAGCCTCTGAGCATGGCAAGGTTCCAGCCTGTTGCTTCTGGCTGTGGTCCCATCACTCAGCACTTTGCTAGGACCTACAGAGGATGAGTTACCAGCACACCCAGAGGACAAAGTTGAGAGTGCATCAATATTAATTCATTTTACAGAGAGGTTTTGCTTTTCCCTCTCCTTCTAAAACAGCTTGATTAAATGCTTAGTGCTACCTCAAGAGATTAGCTATCACTAAACTCTCAACTAGTCATAAACAAGAAGAAAAGATAAAATCTTCCCAATAACCTTAAAGGAAAACATTTATTTAAAAGTTCTCACACCTAAACACATGCCTTTTACTTCATAGTTTATTTCTATAATCTTAGGCTAAGGCTTTTTGTTTTTGTTTTTTTCCTTCAGATGAAGTAACGGACTGCTTGCAAAAGTGGCCCCAAATCCTGCACCCCAGCCCATACCTCTATATCCACATCCTTTACTCTATATGATTATGTGGCTTCTTTCATCAAGGGGGAGAGTTTGCTTACCAAACCTTGAAGCTGGGCTGGCCATGTAATTTGCTTTGGCCAATAGAGTGTAGCAGAACTGACAATGTGCCAGTTCTGAATGTAAGCCCAAGAGGCTTTGTCCACTTTTGCTCACTCTCTCGGAACCCTGCTCCACAGCCATGAGGACGAGCCAGAGCCAGCCTGCCGTAGGGTGTGAAAACATGTGGCATGAAGATGAGCCATCCCAGCTGACACCACCAGCCAGGCCCCAGCGCTGACTCAGTTACATGGGTGATCTCGGCCAGGAAGAGAACCTCCCACATGAGCCCAGCTCACATTGTTTGCTCGCAGAATCATGGGATAAATAAAAGTTAAGTCACCGAATTTTAGGACAGTTCGTTACACAGCACAGTCTAACTGATACAACTGATGTGCACAATTCTAATGCTATTAATTTTTCTGATCTTAAACTAGTATCTACTAATTGGAGAAAGGTCAGAAAACACAGAAAAGGAAAAAAATTGCTCATCATTTATTACTAGAATAAAACAAATATCCTGGTGTATTTCTTCTCAATCTTCAGTGTATGAATGTGAGTAAACAAAAATGGGATCCATTTAGTTTTAATTATATAGCTTACTTTTTTTTCTCTACTAGAACATCCAACAGAGGGTTTTTCTTATGCCATTAGTCTCTGAAAACACAAGTTTAATGGTTTCACAATACTTTATTATGGATGTACAATAATTTAAACCACCATATATTTTCTGCAGTTTCTATAACTACTAATGAAGTTATTTTTTTAATTATTTAAAAAATTAAATAATTGTTTAATTATTAAAAATTTAATAATTTTTAAAGGGGTACAGAAAGCTATATCCAATTATGTGATTATTTGTTTAAAATAAACTTCTAGAACTGAAATTCTTGATTCAAAGAGTATGGACTGCTGGTCACCTACTCAAAGCCAGTCACCCTAAACACATGCGTGCACACACACACACGCATGCCCACACACACATCTTGTTCCTATGCTTACCCTTATGCTCTATCATGTGCTCAGGGTGGAGGGGGCCCTCTCCCCAGCAAAGGAGAGAGGAGAATTTTGATTAGTCTAAGCTGCATGCTGAATCTAGCTTGACACCTATTTTTATATGGGCCATTTCACGCAATTCTGGCCAGTGAGACATAAGAAGTCTTTTGGGGAGCTTTTGCAGAAAGTCTACTGTATAAATACCCATGCAGGAATAATGGTCCCTTTTCTCAACTCTAGATATACATGTATGAAGATGTGATGCCTGGGATGCAGCCATCTTGTGACTACTGGGAGCTAAGCTTGACGGGACAAGACAAAACACTGAGGATGGCAGAGCAGGAAAATGACAAAAGCATGGCCTTTGTGATGTTGTTTAACTGCTAAATTCCCTGGAAACACTCCACCTCTGGACAGTGAGATGGTAAACCTAAACCTCTTATTGTTTTAAAGCATCTTTAGCCAGGTTTTCTATTCCTTGCAGCCAAAAGGACAGAGACTCTTTCAAGACTTTCCTCACATATGACCAAACATAGCTCCCAGGAAGACTGCAGCAATGAACCTTTTCTGCAGCACTATATAGGCTTACATAAAATTTACAAAGCAATTTGGAAAAAAATGACAAATGTAAAATATTCAATATCCTAACATCCAGAAAGCTGATGCAGTTCTCATTTACCCAAAAATTTTTAAAATATCTCCTAGTAAATTCCTTTGTTTACATAGTGTAGCAATGTGTTGTGAGAGTTCTTCTATGGGTTTTATGCTTTTTGCTGCTATTGTGAATGGGAGCCCTTGCCCCATTATATCTAACAGATTGTTGGTGGTGTATAATAAAGCTATTATTCTTCATGTATAAACCCACAACTTTACTGAGTTCTCAGTAATTCTAGGAGTATTACCATATATTTGCTTGTTTTTATTGGTAATTATGTTATTTATTTTTAAAAAACCTTTTCACTTACTACTATCAGCTATACTTTACATGTTTCACGCTTTACTGCACTGGCAAGAAATTCCAGAACAATAACTATTATCTTGGGGTATTTTTTTTCTTTTCTTTTCTTTTTTAACTTCTGTCTTTATATTGAGGCCTTTCATCTTGGGGTATTTTTTAATTTTAAAGGGAAATCTCTACTGTTTCACTACTAAGTATGATGTTAGACGTTGGTTTAAGACCGCAGTCCCCAACCCCCAGGCCAGGGACCAGTGCCAGGCTGTGGCCCATTAGGAATCAGGCCACATAGCAGGAGGTGAGCGGTGAGCCAGCTGCATTTGTATTTATAGCCGTTTCCCATTACTCGCATCACCGCATAAGCTCCGCCTCCTGTCAGAATCATCCCCAAACCATCCCCCTCACTCCTGGGTCCGTGGAAAAATTATCTTCCATGAAATTGGTCCCTGGTGCCAAAAAAGCTGGATACCAGTTGTAAGAAATACGTATGTGTATAGGCGCACATACACACAAAATTTATTTTTTGGTTTATGATATACTTAAATCATGTTAAAGAAATATCCTCTTTTTACAAGAATTTTATTTTTCAAATTAAGAATAGGTATCAAATTATCAAATGCCTTTTAGGAATCTACTGGAATCATCATATCTTACTGGAACTGATCAAAGGGTCTATTCAGACTTCCTAAAAAACATTTGTATTCCTGGAATAAAATGTTACATCAACATCCTGAATGATTTTTTTTTCCTTTTTTTGAGACAGGGTCTCACTCTGTCAGGCAGGCTGGAGTGCAGTGGCACCATCATAGCTCACTGCAGACTCAAACTTGTGCTCAAGTGATTCCAGGCACACACTACCACACCCGGCTAATTTTTCTACCCTTAGTAGAGATGGGGTCTCACTCTTGCTCAGGCTGGTCTCAAACTCCTGACCTCAAGTGATCCTCCTGCCTCAGGCTCCCAAAGTGCTAGGATTACAGGCATAAGCAACCTCGCCCAGCCTACGAATGATTCTTTTATTTGCTTTTCTTTTTGAACTTTTTCATGTGCTTTATTATTTTAATCATATGACTAGGATAATTCTTCTACTTGAGTGTGATAGCAATTATACAACAGGGGAAATATCTCATATTTGGAAATTTAAATAAGCTCGTTAGTAAAACTGTAATAGCAACCTATGGTAAAAGGCAGAATCCCAACAGATCAAGTTAAATGGTTTGCAGAGGAAGGGAGTGCTATCCTTTGAAATGCTAGTATTGCTACTGACATTTCTGACAGCTTTGCTAGATACAGTCCTGGCCTAAAGCTTTGCTTTTCCTTTTTAGCACTTTGCCAACTATGGACTACTTTCCTGATTCTGGGACTTGGCCCCAGCTGGGTTGTTGCTGTTTTTTGTTGCTGTTTTTTTTTTCCTATT
>VBSM01003169.1:14905624-14938475 GCA_008086735.1 Cheirogaleus medius
AAAAAAAAAAAAAAGAATAACCTGAGGGGCTTCAAGACAGCTGACTAGAGGCATCTGGTACTCAACTCACCTCCTCCACAAAGAACCACCAAATTGGTGAGCAGATAATCACATGTTGAATAGATCATCTGAGAGAGAACACTGGAATTCAACAGAGAAGTGACAGGAAACGCCTGAGGCAAGGAAGGAGCAGGGAGGGAGGCAGCCTGGAGGCCAGGATCAGCTGGGAGCCTGGAGAGACTCCCCAGTGCAGGAAAGGGTAAGTGAGAGACCCTGAGCGATCCACATTCCCACCACACACTCCTGCAATCCTGGCCATAAGAGAGTCCCCCCTCAAACCCTACGGGCCCCGAGACCAGCATAGGGAGCTTCCTGGAGACCATGCAACAGCACTGCTCCGGAAAGGGAGCTCGACCTGTGTCCCACACACCCCAAGGGCTAAGCAAGATGCCATACTGAGAGCCCAGCCCCCACCAGGCCAGCCCCCAACAGCCCCTGACACATCCCTGGAGCCCCACTGACATTCCCACCCCAGCTTTGAGGGCTGAGGCAGGAGCGACTGGCAGTGACCCCTACCCCCAGCAGAGGGGGCGCCATGCATTTTCACACTCCCTGGGGACAAATTCAACTGCTGCAGGCTGCTGTGGAGCTGAAGGGCAAGACAAGCAAGCACCCCCAGCCACCTGCATACAGCTGTTCCCACTGTCCAGTACGAGGGCCACAATGCAGCTGCTGCCACTCTCCCTGAGCATCCGACAGTGGCCTGGGGAATCACCCCACCCCTGCCTACCAGAGTCAGCGTCTGCATGCACCACCAAGAGGCCAGAGAAAGGTCTGCCCTGCCCAGTCCCACTCTGATGTCATATGTGAACATGCTGTACACGGGCCTGGGGACTGCCCAGCCCAGTCCATCACCACTGGCACCTGAGCACTCCTCCTGGGGTCTGAGGTCAGGCCATACAACCTGCCACTACCACCACAGCTGGCACACAAACCATCTGTGGGCCTGAGGACGGGTCCACCCAGCCTGTTGTAGCCACTGCCAATACCAGCATGGACCACTTGGGTCTCAGAGAGTTGTTCCACCACTGCTACTGCCATCACCCATGCCACACACCATGCCCAATGGCCCAAAGACCCACCCACCTGCCTGGCCCACTACTACCATTCCTGGCAAGCCACCTGGCCTGTGAGCAAGCCACCTGTGCAAGCCACCTGGAGGTCCAAGAATCAGCCTGCCTGCACCCACTAACACCAGTGCCAGTGTACCTGGGGCCCAAGGACCGGCATGCTCAGCCCACCACTGCCACCACTAGGGCACAAAGACCGGCCCACCTGACATCTCAGTGCCCAGAAAAACTGCACCACAGCCTCCACTAATAACTGTACCCTAAGCCACTGAGGAAATCACAGATACCACTGATGCTGTTTACAGCTAAAGAAATCATATAGACTACACTATGGCAGGCACCCAGAATCAAAGCCAAAGTTCTCTACCCAATCAACACTATAGATAAATCTTCAGGAAAAATCCTCCCCCATGAAAGCAAACTCAAAAAATCAAAAGAAGCAACTGTTATAGTAGATGTACAGATATCAACATAAGGACACAGAAAACATGAAAAATCAAGGAAACATGACACTTCTAAAGAAACACAATAATTCTCCAGCAACAGATCCCAATAAAAAAGAAATTTATAAAATCCTAGCAAAAGAATTCAAAATATTAATATTAAAGAAGCTCAGTGAGATGCAAGAGAATACTGGGAAACAATACAAAGAAATCAGAAAAATAATTCAGGATATGTATGAAAAATTTACCAAAGAGATAGATAACATTTAAAAAAGAAAAAAAAAAACCAAAGAGAAATTCTGGAACTGAAGAATTCACTGAGTAAAATATAAAATATATTAGAAAATTTCAACAAGACTAGATCAAGCACAAGAACAAATCTCAGAACTTTAAAACAAGTCTTTTGAAATAATCAAGTCAGACAGAAATAAAGAAAAAAGAATAAAAAAGAATGAGCAAAGCCTACATGACATATGGGACACAACGAAGTCACAAAATATGCGACCAAATATTTGAATTTTTAGTGTCCCAGAAGGTGAAGAGAAAAACAAAGGGATAGAAAACTTACCTGATGAAATAACAGATGAAAACTTCCCAAGTCTAGCAAGAGACTTAGACATCCAGATAGAGAAGGCTCAGAGATCCTCAAATAGATGTAATTCAAGAAGGTCTTCACCATGGTACATTATAATCAGACTGTCAAAAGTCAAAGACAAAGAATTCTAAAAACAGCAAGAGAAAAGCATCTAGTCAATTATAAGGGAACCCCCATCATACTAACAGCAGATTTCTCAGCAGAAATCTTACAGGCCAGGAGAGAATAGAATAATACATTCAACATGCTAAAAGAAAAAAAAAATGCCAGCCAAGGATACTATACCCAGCACAAACCTATCTTTTATAAATGAAGGAGAAATAAAGTCTTTCCCAGACAAGTAAAAAGCTGAGGGAATTCATCACTACTAGACCAGTCATATAAGAAATGCGTATGGGAGTCCCACACCCAGAAATGAAAGAATGATATCTACCACCATGAAAACACATGAAAATGTAAAAATAACTGGTAGAGCAAACACACAAAAAAGAGAAAAAACTCAAGTGTTACCACCACAGGAAACAATCAAACCACAATGATAAACAATAAGAGAGAAAGAAAGGAACAAAGGATATATAAAACAACCAGAAATCAATTGTTAAAATGACAGGAATAAGCCCTCACCTATCAATAATAACCTTGAATGTAAATTGATTAAACTTTGCACTTAAAAGATACAGACTAGCTAAATGGATTTTTTTAATGACCTAACTATATGCTGTCTACAAGAAACTCATCTCACCTGTAAAGACATACCTACACTGAAAGTAAATGTATGGAAAAGTTATTCCATTCAAACAGAAATCAAAACCAAGCAGGAATAGCTATACTTATATCAGATAAAACAGACTTTAAGTCAAAAGCAGTAAAAAAAGATAAAGAAGATTATATAATGATAAAGGAATCAATTCAGCAGAAGATATAACAATTCTAAACATACATGTACCCAAAACCAGAGCACCCAGATGTATAAAGCAAATATTATCATATTTAAATAGACAGACTTTATAATACAATAATCGTTGGGAACTTCAACATCCCACTCCCAGCATCAAACAAATGACTTAGACAGAAAATTAAGAAACATTTAATTTAAACTGCACATTAGACCAAATGGACATAACAGACATTTACAAAACATTTTGTCCAACAGCTACAGAGTACACATTCTTTTCAACAGCACACGGAACGTTCTCCAGGATAGATTATATGCTTGGACATAGAACAAATCTCAACAAATTTTTAAAAATTGAAATCATATCAAGTATCTTCTCAGACCACAATGGAATAAAACTAGAAATCAATAACAAGAACAACTTTGGAAATTGTACAAATATATCAGAGACTATTATAAACAACTATTCTCTAACAAACTGGAAAACCTAGAGGAATGGATAAATTCCTGGACACATAACCTGCCAAGACTGAATGAGGAAGAAACAGAAAACTTGAACAGACCGATAATCAGATTGAATCAATAATAAAAAGTCTTCCAACAAAGGAAAGGCCAGGACCAGGGATGACTTCACTGCTGAATTCTACCAATTCTCCTCAAACTATTCCAAAAATTAAAAAAAAGAGAACTCTCCCTAACTCATTCTAAGAGGCCAGCATTACCCTGATACCAAGACCAGATCAGGATGTCCTCTTCAATAAATGATGCTAGGAAAATTGGATACTCATATACAGAAGAATAAAACTGGACCTCTATTTCTCACTATATACAAAAATCAACTCAAGATGGATTAAAGACTTAAACATAAGACCTGAAACTACAAAACTACTAGAAGTAAACATAGGGGAAACACTTCAGGACATTGGTTTAGGAAAGATTTTATGGCTAAGACCTCAAAAGCACAGACAACAAAAATAAAAATAGACAAATGGAATTATATTAAATATAAAAGCTCTTCACAGGAAAGGAATCAATTAACAGAGTGAAGAGAAAACCTGTGGAATGAAAGAAATACTTACAAACTATTAATATAACAAGGGACTGATATCCAGAATACACACAGAACTCAGCAGTAAAAAAACAATAATAATAATCCCATTAAAAAGAGGCAAAGTGGGCAAAGGACATGAATAGACATTTCTCAAAAGAAGAAATACAAATGGCCAACATGTGTATGAAAAAATGCTCAACATCACTAATCATCAGAAAAATGCAAATCAAAACCACAATGAAATATCATACCAATTAGAATGGCTATTATTAAAAAGACAAAAAAAAAATAACAGATGCTGGCAAGGATGCAGAGAAAAGGGAATGCTTATACACTGTTGGTAAGAATGTAAATTAGTACAGCCACTATGGAAAACAGTATGGAGATTGCTCAAAAAACTAAAAGTAGAACTATCATATGATCCAGAAATCACACCACTGGGTATTTATCCAAAGGAAAAGAAATCAGTATATCAAAGGGATACCTGCACATACATGTTTATTGCAGCCCTATTCACAATAGCAATGATATGGAATCAACCTAAGTGTCCATCAACAGACGAATGGATAAAGAAAATATGGTATATATACACTATAGAATACTATTTGGCCATAAAAAATGAAATCATGTCATATGCAGCAACATGGATGAAACTGGATATCATTATGTTAAGTGAAATAAGCCAGGCACAGAAAGACAAATATCTTATGTTTTCACTCATACGTGGGAGCTAAAAAAGTTGATTTCATGGAGGTAAAGAGTAGAATGATAGATACCAGAGGCTGGAAAGAGTCTTGGGGAGAGGGGAATGAAGAGAGGTTGGTTAATGGGTACAAATATACAGTTAGATAGAAGGTGTAAGTTCTAATGCTGGATAGCAGAGTAGGGTGACTACAGTCAGCAACAAAGTATTGTATATTTCAAAGTAGCTAGAAGAGAGGAATCCAATCTGCCCAACACATAGAAATGATAAATATTCAAGTTGACGGATACTTCAAATACTCTAACAGTCATTACAGATTCTATGCAAGAAAATATCATGTATACCTCATAAATATGTAAAATGTTAGTATCAATTTAAAAAAACTTCCACAACCAAAAAAAAAAAATTAATCAACTTTCCTTGAATTTCAGGACCAAGGATACTTCAATGGCCTTGGAACGGACCTAGAGAAACACAACACCTTTATCAGATCCAAGCCCTAGCCTTCCTGCTCTCCCTGGGGCTCTTTCACCAAATATTCAGCTTTCTTCTGTGTGCCAGGCACTGTTCCCTTGCCCTGTGACCGCTCACCTATACGTGCTGACAAAGAAGTCGACCTCACTTTGTGCCCCTAACACCCGGGTGCAACATTCCTCTGACAGCTACACAGACCTCTGCCACTCAGACACCCCTGGTCTCTGGCTTCTGGGCACTGTTGTTTCCAGCGAGCCCTGCAGCTAAGGCTAAATGATGCTCTGGACTGCAAAGCTTCCTGCAGTCCTTCTAGCATCATAAAAGGAATGCATTTGAGAGCAGTGAGCATTGGTAATAGCTTTAATAAATACAGTGTTGGCTCAATCTGTTCTATTTTCAATTAAGATTTTAGCTCTCATGCAGCAGGGCTTTAATAGAAGTCCTAAGCCTGGGAGTAGGTCACTGAGAATTTATAACACCTTTTTCAACGAACCAAAGAGCAGGACTTTTGCTGCCATTCCAGGTTGTTTTTGTTTTTGTTTTTTAAGCCTTCCTGGCTTCCATTGTTCTGATACACAATTGAAGATAATTCTTTTCCCCTCACAACACTATGTTACTCCCCACTTCAGTAATTACTATCTCAGTTTTTTATTCCCTTATAAAGCTTTTTAATAGGACTAGTAATCTAAGAGAGAAACTAATTAGTAAATGGAATTTTTTGTTCATTATAAAAGGCTATGGTCAAAAACATGCAAATTCTTACCAGGACACTGAGAAATGAAACATATATCCCAAGGAGACTCAATGTAGGGAAAGGGGAGATGTGATCTCTCTGCCAATACATCATGTTTCTCTCAAAATGACTTCTTCGGGTTTTGGCAGCAGGCTCTGGATAACATCACATCTCTATAAATCAGCTCAGTCATACACATGTGATTTAGTTATTTATCACCCACAACAATAGGATGTTGGTTGATTTGGATTTCATACTGGAGGTAATTGGGGAGGCCAGCCCTAGAGACCCTCATCTTGCTGACTACACCAAGGTGTTAGCTTCCTGGCTGGAAGTTGGCATTTCTGAGATATCTCCCATTAAAGAGATGAGCAGGAGACAGCAGGGCTCAATCAGGCCCTCGGAACCATGAAATGATGGAGGCAGAGGAGGCCACAGAGGTTACCAAGAAAGTGAGTTAAGTGGACACACGGATAGAATGGTGAATAGGACAGATACACATATGCACAAGTGCACAAAATTCCCAACTGCCCAGGTTTCTGATATGCCTCCTGGTAGGGCCTCTTCTCCATGTTTCATTCATTCACCTGTTCACTCATTCAACAAAGAGTGACTGAGTGCTTCCTGGGTGCCAAGTATTAGTACAAGTACTGGGGATATGGTGGTGAACTAGACATCCCTTCATGTAGCTTAAGTCTAGAGTTTATAGCTTAGTAAACAAACTTAACAACTGCTGCCCATTTTTTTAAAAGTATATCAAATGGTTGGGGAAAGGAGGATTTAATACATTAATTGATATTCTGGACAACTGAGAATTTCCATAAATACCATAAATGGAATCTCAATTTACAAATAAGTAGAATTACCTATAAGTAATCACTTATATATGAGTCAGCCAAAATGACAATTCTGTTCATTCCGAAATGTTTACTGAGGACCAGCTATGTGCCAGTCACTGTATTAAAAGCTTGGTGATAGAGATGACTGACAAAATTCCTGTCCTTATGAGTTCACAATCTAAATGCAAAGACGAAAAAAGTTAACATAACAAAGAGCTTCAATAGAGGTGACAAAGGTCTTAAGGAAGGATGGAAAGATTCTGTGAGAATGGGGGTGGGGCGGAGGGTATGAAGGGTGGAGAGAGCAGCACTTGGGACCAGAACTGAGTATAGAAGGAGGAGTGAGGCGATGCCAGGCGGGAAAGGGTTAAGGAGAACCTGTCAGATGGACGGAACAGCATGTATGTTCCCAAGTGAAAATAGTGCCTTCAGGGTGAGCAGGGTGAGCAGGTCTGGGCAGCAGCCAAAGATAAGCCTAGAAAGGGAATCAGAAGCCACATCTTGAAGTGCTCTGTGTGCCCAGACAACGTGGCTGGACTTTTACCTTGCAGGGAAAGGAAGGCCGCTGCTGCGTTCTGAGCAGTGGCGTGGCTAGATCTGCATGTTGGAAGCATCACTGTGGCTAAAGTAATAACCACGCACATCACGCATTACCAGAAATGTGGGTGAAGACATAAAGCCCAGGGGAAGGGGGGACAGTCCAGGTCAGTAGTGTGGTGCAGCGGCAGAAGGATAATAACCGTCATGTGTTCTATCAACTCTCATTCCAACGAAAGAAATGTATCTGAGAAGAGCTCATGCCTTACAAGTCAGTCTGGTCTCTTCATTAAAAAAAAAAAAAAAAGATTCAAACTACATTATAAGAAGAATAAAACTGCTTGACCCAGTAATTTCATTAAAGAATTCCCTCCAAAAAAAAAATCTACATGAGAGAAAAAAAACTTTGTTCAAAGATGTTTTTAACCATACTACTTAAAATAGCTAACAAGTGAAAATAATCCAAACATCTAAAAATAAGGGACAGTTATGCCAAATGTCATCCATCAACATGACCAAATACTATATAAACATTAAAATAACCATAGCCATACATGGGAATATGTAAGGAGAGCAAAAGCAGACTCGAGAGCATGATATACACAATAGCTACCACCGTAAGTACCTGCTACGTGTTTGGCCCCAGTGCTACATTCTGGGAACACAGAAACAAGCCAGACAAGGTCCTTGTCTTCTGGGATCTCACTGTCTACTGGGAAAGCCAGACTCACACAATTATAACAACCCGAGGAGTCCTAGAACAAAGCGTGGCACTATGAGAGCCCAGAAGAGGACTTGCCAAATTAGAGCCAATGCACAAACACAACACAAATGTGGACATTAAAACCTGTGGCAGAACCACTCACTAGTTACAAATCTTGGTAACCCCAAACATCTACCTCTTAATTTTGTTATAGTGTCCTGGACATGAAAATAGACATTGTAAAACTTAAGATGAAGAACACTCAAATCCTCCCCAAGAATATTTTCATGGAACCCTTAAAAAGGGTCCTTGGATCCTAGTTTGATAAACAAAAATCTAAAAGTAGAAGCTGCCAGTGGAAAGGGGAGAAGACAAAGACACACCCAAAGCATTTGGCTCCTGTTCAGAGTCAAGAGATAGGAAGAGATGATGTCAAAGTTTAAAGCTGCCACATCTGGGAGAATGGCAACAAGGCTCCCTGAAATAAGAAAACTCCACCCACAAAAAAAAAAAAAAAGATCAGGTGTGGGAGTAGGAATAAATTCCATTTTTCATATATTGGGTTTGAGAAACATTTGGGAGTAGGAAGGTAGAGGTATTTGGGTCTTAGCTAGAAAATTATCTCTGGAGATTTTGAGACCCAGCATCCAAAATCATCTTCCAGAGATAGTTGGAGCTTGAAATGGATGCTGAACAATAGGTATGAACACCTCTGACTGCATTACTAAATACAGAAGATACTCCCCTTTTAGTCCCTCACTTAGTTGTTAGGCATTTACTTACTACCAAAGGAGTACTTCCACAGAATTAATAAAAATAGGGAGATGGTATAAAGGATGAGGCTGCACACAGAGTAAATGCACTGGTCTCAGATTTTCCCATGGGCAAAATTCTCTACTATAGTGAATATAATTTGGAAAGATGATTTGATTTTAAAAGATTAATATTAAAGCTAACTTCTTCTGCAGTGACTTATTTCATGATCATCTTCCTTCCAGTCTGGGAACTTCTGAGATAAGGACTGTGGAATCATGTCTTATTTAATTTTCTAACAAGGTATCTGGA
Source organism: Cheirogaleus medius (assembly GCA_008086735.1). Classification (NCBI taxonomy): domain Eukaryota; kingdom Metazoa; phylum Chordata; class Mammalia; order Primates; family Cheirogaleidae; genus Cheirogaleus; species Cheirogaleus medius. The sequence continues at coordinate 14,914,793 of VBSM01003169.1, forward strand.
AAATAGTAAATACTTAATATTTGTGGTAGGAATTTTGCAAATAGAGGAATGCTTTGTTATGGCTCTCAAACAGCACGAAGTTGCAGAGTACTACATAAGAGCATTTGTGTGTATGTACATACTAGCGAATTCTACTGTCGAAAACAGTCTGGGCTGCCAATGTGGAGGTGGATGCTTTCATTCATATGAAATCTACAATTACTCACATGTAAATTAGCGGCAATGAAGAAAATGTGAGAAATTCAGAATTAGTTTATCTTTCTAGTACTAGTGAGATTCTTTTTCTGTTTGTGATCTGTATGTGCCAATACTACAATTGTGTTATTTCCAGAAATAACTCGAAAAGGCATTTTCAATGATGAGTTCTGAGTAGCAAAAGTGGAAAGGATATTGTCAATTTGTTGCACATTCATGATGTGCACAATCTCAGGCTTGTTCTTTAGCAAACATGCTTCAAGGCACAGAAGAAGGTGAAAACAACACTAGATCTCAGAGCTGCACTGGTGAAGGAGGAGAAACACAATTTGGGTTCATACACTGGGTTAGACAATGAAACACCAGCTCTCTCTCTACTACCACCTACTGAAACAGATGTTCACAAGAAGATAAAGTGAAGCGAATTCTCATTCTTCCTGACCCTCTCTCTTCCTATTCCCTTATCTGTCCATGAAGACAAATGGTATGAAATTTTAGGGGAAAAGTCCAAGCTAGCATTAGAGGGAAGAATTTGGTTTACTTAAATCTATTTCACATGAAACACATCAGAGCTTCCCAAAACACACAATAATTACCTGGGAAATCTGTTAAAAATATAGACTTCTAGGTCCTCTCCCAGAAATTCTGATTCTGTAAATATGGAGTGAGTCTGGGAATTTGTAATTCCCAAAGCCCCACCCACTCCCACAATTGATTATAGTAACCAGCCAGGCTTATGAACCAGGAACAAGAGACCACACTCAGACTTCGCAAATAATAGTAATGGCTTTCAGAGCACTTCAAAGTTTACAAAAACAGCCTTCACGTAAACTATTTCGCTCGATTCTGACCAGTCAAGTGCTTGTCAATCATCCTATTTCGCAGATGAGGAAAATAAGTCACAAGCCTGTATGTGTCAGATTGCAGTTCAGATGTCATAGCTGCCTCCACCACACCATTATATGGGCACCAAATTTCCGAGCACTTGTGAACTCTAACCAGATCTTGGGTCTCATCTCACAGAGTATTCATGCAATCAACCAATAACCATGGTGCGCCTGAACAATTCTTGCACCTGTCTGTAGTACAGAGAGACCCTCTGCAGCCCATGTAACCAAAATGCACTATATAAGCACTAAAAAAAAGCCATTCAAATGGAACTCTAATAAATTTGTAGTAGAGCATACAGTTTTAACACTCTAATTTCATTTTATAACCTGTAATGAGAAATTATCTGAAGATGAAGGAAAAAAACAAATGTACCTTTCCAAACCCACTTCTGTAAAGAAAGCAATGTCTTTGCCCTCATTACTAACTTCTGTAACATTCTGCCGAATGTTAACTGCTTTATTTTTGTTTCAATGCATTATTCTAAGTTTCTGACTAATGTAACCTACCAGGGTCCCAAACAATAGGAAAAGACCCCTTGTAATCAGGAAAGGGTGCCATGAGCATCAATTAGGGGTAAGAGAGAGAACGAGAGCAAGAGACTGTGTGTGTGTGTGTGTGTGTGTATGTGTGTGTGCGTGCGCGCGCGTGCGTGCGTGCGTGCGTGTGTGTGTGTGTAGCAAATGAGGCAGGGGACTAAAACATCTTCTGGTTTGGGGTGGGCTTCTGGTTTTCTGCCCACGTAGCTCCACATATTCCTCTGAGCATGAGGATGGGCTGTGGCAGAAAAGGATGGCTCGCATACTGGAAAACAAATTGCAGGCACACCTTGAACACATTAGGGGAATCTCTAATGCTTTACGGCAGGGAGCAGCAAATAGTCCACAGGACAAATCCAGCCCACGACCTGTTTCAGTATGAACCCCAAGCTAAGAATGGTTTTTACATTTTTAAATGATTGGAGAAAATCAGAAGAATAATTTTGTGTGACGTGAAAAGTATAAGAAATTCAGATTTCAGTGTCCACAAATAAAGTTTTATTGGAACACAGCCACATCCATTCATTTCATGTTTTGTCTACAGTTGATTTCACATTTTAAGGCAGAATTAAGCAGTTGTGACAACAGACCATATGGCCCCACAAAGCCTAAAATATTTACTATCTGCCTCTTCACAGAAAAAGTTTGTCAACCCCTGCTTTAGGATGGGGGTTGGGGGGAAATTATTAGGTTGCTTCCTGAAAGCAGACTCTGATCTAGCCTTCGTTTGCTTGAATATGAAATAAAATACTGAACTTCGAATTATATCAAATACATTTTCTTTGATATTGACCTATGAAGCATACCACAGTCTAGTTATCTCTGCCTGAGCATCCCAATATTGAATTGAGACTATCCTGTGGCTTCCTACCCCAAAAGCGGAGGCAGGGAAGGGCTTCTGCACATTCATCTCATTATTAGAATGCTGAATGCATAAAAGGAGGCAGCCGAGCATGCTAACCCAGCAGAGCCCTCGGCTGCGTTTGAGCCCTCTTTTTATTGAGGAATAGGTAGCTTTACCCTGTGAACAAACATCTCAAGCACTGTTGCCATTTTCCCAGCATCAATATCCACAAATCAGAACTGCAGCTTGTAAGGCATAACTAAAAGTGGAGTGGCAGGAGCCGCTGCTCTCCCTTCCAGAGAAGGCAGGAGGGAAGCCTATCAGAGTCCAGACAGTTCTGGTCCATTATCCGGAACCTAATTTCTGCCATCTCTGAAGGCCACATAAATTATAAAGCATTTGCTACTGTTGTACCAGTCAGCTAATTCAATTGTCAGACATTTCAAACCCTGTAATTTGGATGGGAAAGAGAGGGGCAGCCTTGTTCTTTTGAACTGCCTGTTGGACTATTCCATGTCACAGCTTGCGTGGGGGTGAGAATAAGAAAATATTCTCCATTAGGAAATCAATGTTTGTAAATACCCTGGAAAGCCAAATAATAAGCATAATGGTTCAGAATAAAAGTAACCAGAGTGGTTTATTATCGACATTGCAAGTGCATATTCTAATTATGGCTTTATCACCCATACTGATTTTACTCACATTTCAAACTACACATAATCCAGCCTCTTTCCCAGTGTTTTCACCTAAACCCTTTGTGAGTGATATTTTCAAGTTTCATAACATAACTAGTTCTTGGATTCCAAGGTAATGAAGAAGGTGTCTTTATACCGAAGAGCTCCGTGAGCTTATTTCCCCGTTGAAAACTTGAACATGCTTTAATGAGCCATTACACTAGTTTAAATTCCAGCTCCCCCAGTGACTAGCTGAATGTGTCTGGGTACAGCGCCTCAGTTCCCTGAGCCCCAGGCTCGACCTGAGAAAATGGGGTTAATACCACTACTTCAAATGATAATTTTGACTCAGTAAATTTATTAAAAATCAGGGAACTATACACTTAAAATGGGTCAATTTTACAATATATAAATGATACCTCAGTAAAGTTAAAATTTTAATTAAAAAAAACTGTAGTTAAAAGAAGGAGGCATCAACAAGAAACCATCAGGGAACAAAGCAAGATAGGACTGTCTGCAAGATGAAGAGTGCAACTGTAAGGTACAGCAAGATGTGCTATTTGAAAAGGAGAGACCAGGGGAAGGTAGGAGCAGCTGAATAAAGCTTGAGAGAAGAGATGGGACTTCAGGGCTGTCCCATCTTTATGTTCTTTATGATTCACCAGGGGTCACGACCTATTTAAAATCAAATTCCCCTGACATCACAACTCCTCTCTCCTGTCCCACAAAATTAATCTCCTTTTTCTCTAGGCTATATTTTGGATATGCTTTTTCTAATACAATCATCACACTGCAAGGTAACTATTTATTTAAAAATCTGATACTCACTGAACTGTCAGTTCTTGGAGCTCAGGGACTATGTATTTTGGCAGCCCTAGACCCTAAACTCAGCCCAAGGGCTCAAGAATTTTAAATAATAGAATGAATAAATGCTGCTTACTGCAAAAAGGAAAAAGAAAAAAGATGGTTTTGAAGAGTCATTTAAACATATATACATATGTGAAAAATATGTGTGTATGTATTAACACAATGTCTTGCACATAGCAAGCATTAGTTAATGATGGCTCTTTTTATTAACAAAACATGCCAAGAACTATGCTACAGAAAGAAGTGTATTTTGAAGCAACTCTAGTCTAAAAAAAAATGATGTTCAAATGCATGGAAAATAAGTAGACCTAATTTTAGATGATCCCCTGCCCTGTATCCAAGGCTTAAGGGCCCAGATATTGGCCAGACTTTAAAAGACCTCACAGAGCTATCTACAATCCTCCACATTCACAGTTAGCAACAACTGCAATACGGAGTAGCAGTTGATGGGCTTACTGAGGATCCATTCTTCAAGATTCTGGTCTGAATAAGAAGAGAGGAAATGTATAAATTCCTGGACATACAACCCACCAAGACTGAAAGAGGAAGAAAGAGAAAATCTAAACAGACCAATAACAAGAAACAAGATTGAATCAGTAATAAAAAAGTCTCCTAACAAAGAAAAGCCTAGGACCAGATGGCTTTACTGTTGCATTCTACAAAACTTATAAAGAACTAGTACCAATTCTTCCCAAACTATTTCAAAAAACCGAAGAGGAAGGAATTCTTCCTGACCCATTCTACAAGGCCAGCATTACCCTGATATCCCAAACAGACAAGGACACAACAACAACAACAAAATACTATTGGCCAATATTCCTAATGAATATTCAGGTCATTAAATATGAAATGTCTGATTTCAAATCAAAAGTGTAGCTTATTATAACTCACACAAGAAGCAGTACAATTAATCAAAGTATGAGCCTAAACTATCGACACAGCTTTGCCATCTTAACAGTAGCTTGTTTATGCCAGTAGCGAAGAAGCCTGGAGAGCGAGTGGTGATGAAATTGCGAAAGGCATTTTCCATGGCTTGTTGACAACTGAATATTTTTCCTTGCAAGAAGTGGTCCAAAGCCCGGAATAAGTAATAGTCAGGTGGTGCAAGTTCTGGTAAATACAGTGGATGACAGAAAGTCTTCAAGTTCAACTTCTATAGTTTGAGCAGCATTGTTTGTGCAACATGTGGTTGAGCGTTATCTTGCAAGAGGATTGGCCTGTCTCTATTGACCAATCTCAGCTGCTTAATTGCAAGCATCCTCATCATTTCATCTACTTGGAAGACATCTGCTACCATCATTTCATCTACTGGTAGACATCTACAGTAGACATCTGCTGTAATCGATTGACCAGGTCTCATGAAGCTGTAGTGCATAATACTAGTGCTGGACCACCAAACTAACACCATAAGCTTTTTTTGATGAATATTTTGTTTTGGACTGTGTTTTGGCACTTCGTCTTTATCCAACCATTGTGCCAAATGCTTGCAATTGTCAAAAAGGATCCAGTTTTCATCATATGTAACAATATGGTGTAGAAATGTTATGTTGTAAGAGCAAAGAAAGGCAAACTTCAAGACGATTTCTCTTCTGACTCTTCTGACACTGTATTGCTTCTTGTGTGAGTTATAATAAGCTACACTTTTGATTTGAAATCAGACATTTCATATTTAATGACCTGTATATTCATTAGGAATATTGGCCAATAGTATTTTGTTGTTGTTGTTGTGTCCTTGTCTGTTTGGGATATTAGGGTAATGCTGGCCTTGTAGAATGGGTCAGGAAGAATTCCTTCCTCTTCGGTTTTTTGAAATAGTTTGGGAAGAATTGGTATTAGTTCTTTATAAGTTTTGTAGAATGCAACAGTAAAGCCATCTGGTCCTAGGCTTTTCTTTGTTAGGAGACTTTTTTATTACTGATTCAATCTTGTTTCTTGTTATTGGTCTGTTTAATTCATGCGGTACCCATCTATCCACCTTCTCTACCTTTCTGATTTGTTTCAAATGATCCAATATTGTTGGAATAGAAATGTCAAACCTTGCTGCTAATTCACACATAGGCTGAGATGGATTCACTTCCACTACAGCTCTCAGCTCACCATTATCCACCTTGGTCTCATGTCACCCACGTGGCTCATTTTCAAGATTAAAATCACCAGAACAGAACTTCTCAAACCATCGACATACTGTGCATTCATCAGCCACATCCTTCGCAAACACTTCGGCTGATATTTTGAGCTGTCTACACTGCATTGGTTCCATGACGGAACTCATATTTGAAAATAACGCAAATTTTTTACTTATCCATGGTTTCACAAAAATTGCTCTAAAAAAATTTTAAAAGATAATTACAAGCTAAAACGTGTGTTTGGAAGACTGAGGATGTGCCTAAACAATAAAAATAAAACAAGGGTCAAAGTGAAATGTCAGAGATATCAACTGTCAAACTTAGTAGTTAAGGAAATCGAACATTTCATAGTTAATAACTTAACAGATGCAAAAATTCTAACAAAATACTAGCAAGCCAAATCCAGCAACACATGAAAAAGATAATACACCATGATCAAGTGGGATTTATCCCAGGGATGCATGGATGGTTCAACATTTGCAATTCAATACATGTAATACATCACAGCAACAGAATGAAGGACAAAGATCATATAATCACCTCAATATACACGGAAAAAGCATTTGATAAAATTCAACATCCCTTCCCGACAAAAACTCTCAACAATTTAGGCATAGAAGAAACATATCTCAACCTAATAAAAGCTATATATATAACAAATCCACAACTAACATCATACTAGAAGGCTTTTGTGAACTCCAGACTAGATTAGGAACTTCCACTATGATATCCTAGTAATTTATCCTTTCTTTGCAATAGTATATGCCACATTCATGGTACTGCTAAAATATCTTCCCAGAGAGACCCATCCATGAGATCAGGCCACTCGGAGCTTGCTCACTCACGGTGGATTCCTAGCACACAGGAGGAAGTCAATTTTAAATTTTTGATAAGTGTTACCACATAACATTTAGTCTAAATGCAAACTACACCTATGAAATGACCTCAGTTCCTTCCTCCGATTTGGAGAAATCCACAATTCTAAACTCAGAAAGTTATACATTATCTGCAGTATTTATATTTTGCTCTCCTGCTGCTCTGGCAAACATTGTCACCACCACCAAAGCAGTCCATCAAAAGAAGCAACAGATGGCAAGACTTAGAACTAGCCAGGCTTAATTTTCAACTCTTAAAAGAAAAAAGCCCCATGTATTTATTTTCAACAGTGTCTCACCTCAGTTAAAAGGGAGGCACAATGACTGAAATCTTGTTAGAATTACAATGATCGAAGCGGAAAGGCTTCTGGCAAAAGGACTGAAAAGTTTAAATTTTTGGTGTGTGCTGGGATTTTCGACCTTAATCACTGCTGGGTGTACTTAACTGCTGCCAAAGATGGAGGCTGCCTGTGAGTTCGCTAAAAGTTTACCTAGAGCAGAAGCTCTCAATTTGAAATCCCCAACCCCCATCCCTTATTTCTTTGTTTTAGTAGAAACATTAAGAGCACAAACTCTGGTGCCAAAATGCCTGGTTTAAAATCTCTGCAACATCATTTATTAGCTATGGTACGCCGGGAAAATTACTTAGCCATGTAGTGTCCAGCTTCCTCACTTGAGGAAGGTTTGTTGTGAGCCTAATTACATGTAAGGCACTTAGGGTAAGGGCTCGGTAAACACTAGCTATCCTTATTAGTAGACATATCTAGGGGCATGGGAGCAGGTTTGGAGGAGAAGAGGCATGAAACAGAACAGAGAAGACACACAAAAGTAATCTGCTATGTAATAATAATGACTGAGCACTCTCCACAGATTATCACAGGCCTCAGAAAAACCTGTTAGTGCAGGTTCATCAGTCCCGGTCACACAGCTAGTATTAATAAATAGCTGCCCTGGACTTGAACGCAGGCAGTTTTTCTCCAGAGATCAAGGCCCAACCCACTAAGAAATACTGTCTTCCACCTTCTCACCTTCCCCGTTGGGGAGTGAATTCCTGGGTTGTAAAGGAGAAAGTGAACCCAAAGGATGTAAGAAATGAAAAAGAAGAAAATATAAACAAAATAAGGCCAGACTCATCTGTTCCCTCCATTTACATGAGGTAAAATGAGAGGTTTCCCTTTATCGTCTCTTCACAGCCAGGAAAGAGCCCGCTGTCTTTGTGGACACTTTGATTTCCAGGAGGCCAAGTTGAAGCCAAAATCACTGTTAAAGGCTTCAAAAGACTGACAGATCCTTCTCAACCCAGTAAGATCCAAATGTGACACAGAAATCCCGGACGTGAATTATGAGGAGGGGCATTAGGAACACAGGACTCACACCTCTGTCTACAGCAGCAGGACAAGCCGGCGTGCTCTAGGGTCAGAAGGACCGAGGATTCAAATCCCAGTTTGGCTCTGTAACATCAGAAGAGCACCTTTACCTCTCCGAGCATCACTTTTGTCACCTGTAAAATGGGGTTAAGAACATCTGCCTCCCTAGGGATAAACCACTTTGATACAGTTTCTAAGAAGAAACAGGGACACAGGCCCTCTTACACTGGCAGAGGTCTGAATTGGTTCAGTCTCTTTGGAGGCAATCTGGTAATACCTCTCTCTTTTTAATTTAAGAAACTTATGTAGCACATAAAATGTGCCAGGCACTGCACTAGGCACTTTACAAATATTACCGTACCCAATTCTTGCGGTAGATTATTTGTCAAAATGCTGGCAATGATTCCCTTCACTGTATCCTTGTCTTTGCAGAGTCCCCTCCTGCAGAGACTGTGAGCTCTGCCACATGATTTGCTTTGGACAGTCGACAACAGCAAATGTGACACGAGCAGAAGTTTGAAAAGTGTGTGCGCTTTGCCCGCTCGTGCTGCCCAATGGAACCCTGACGCCGCTACGTGAAGAAGCCTGAGCAAGTCTCCTGGAGCATGAGAGATCGCATGCCGTCCCAAATGAGGTCCCTGAAGACCAACACATCTGTCAACCACCAGACACGTGAATGAGGCCATCCTACACTGTCCAGCTAGTGACCCACAGCAGACAACAGAAAGCATGAGAGAATCCAGCAGAGGTCACTGGCCTGGCCCAGACAAGAAGAGCCATCTCACCAACACACAGACTTGGAGGCTAAGCAAAATGGTTCTTGTTTGAAGCCACTAAGTTTTGGGGTAATTTGTTATACAACACAAACCAACTCACATACTCCTGATAATAATCCTACGAGGCAGCTACCATTATTAACTTATTTTGCAAATGAGGCAACTGAGGCAAAGCAGGGTTAAGTGACATGCACGGCTTGTAAATGGCAGAGCTGAGATTCTACCCTGAGCGATCTGGCAACAGGTCTGTACCCCCAACTCCTATGCTATAAGGCTCTATGTACCAAAAATAAAAGTATTCATATCACTTGCTCCAGAAATTCCACTGTAATGTATCACACAGATATATGTGCACACATATAAAACCAAGTATGTATAAGATTATTCACTGCAGCACTGTTGATAAGACCAAAATATCAGAAACGACCAATTCCAGTACAGGCATATCTCATTTTATTACGTTTCACAGATACTGCATTTTTTACTAATTGGAGGTTTGTGGCAATCCTGTGTCCAAAAAGTCTATCAGCACTATTGCCCCAACAGCATATGCTCACTTCGTGTCTCTGGGTCACATTTTGGTAATTCTCGCAATATTTTAAATTTTTTCATTATTATTACATGTTACAGTGATTTGTGATCAGTGATCTTTGATGACACTACTGTAATTGTTCTGGGGCACCATGAACCATGCCCATATAAGATGGTGAACTTAATCGATAAATGTCATGTGTGTTGTAACTGCTCTGCTGACAAGGACTATTCCTCTCTCTCCCTTTCTTTGAGCCCCTATATTCCCTGAGACACAACATACTGGAATTAGGCCAATAACTAACCCTACAATGGCCTCTCAGTGTTCAAGTGAAGGGAAGACTTGTACATCTCTCACTTTAAATCAAAAGCTAAAAATGATTAAGCTTAGTAAGGAAGGCAAGTCAAAAGCTGAGACAGCCTGAAAGCCAGCCATCTTGTGCCAAACATTAGCCAAGTTGTAAATGCAAAGGAAAAGTCCTTGAAGGAAATTAAAAGTGCTACTCCAGTGAATACACGAATGAAAAGAAAGAGAAAAAGCCTTATTGCCAATATGGAAAATGCTTTAGTGGTCTCGTTGGAAGATCAAACCAACTATAACATTCCCTTGCTAATCTACAGCAAGACCTTAACTCTATCCTGAATTAGGAGAGAGGTGAGGAAGCTGCAGAAGAAAAATTTGAAGATAGCAGAGATTGGTTCATGAGGTTTAAGGAAAGCAGCCATCTCTGTAACATGAAAAAGCAAGATGAAGCAGCAGGTTATCCAGAAGATGTAACCAAGATAATTGATAATTGATGTAGCTAATCTAAACAACAGATTTTCAATGTAGATGAAACACCATTCTATTGGAAGAAGATGCCATCTAGGACTTTCACAGCTAGAGACAAGAAGTCAACGCCTGGCTTCTAAGCTTCAAAGGACAGGCTGACTCTCTTGTTAGGGGCTAATGCAGCTGGTGTCTGTAAGTTGAAGCCGATGCTAATTTGCCATTCTGAAAATCGTAGGGCCCTTAGGAATTATGCCAAATCGAGCCTGCCTGTGCTCTATAAACGGACCAACAAAGCCTGGATGACAGCACATCTGTTTATACCATGGTTTACTGAATATTTTAAACCCTCTGTTGAGACCTACTGCTCAGAAAAAAAGGTTCCTTTCAAAATATTACTGCTCACTGACAATACACTTAGTCACCCAAGCGCTCTGATGGAAATGTACAAGGAGATTAATGTTGTTTTCATGCCTGTGAACACAACATCCATTCTGCAGCCTATGGATCAAAGAGTAATTTCAACTTTGAGTTCTTATTTTAAGAAATATTCATACAGTTTGCAAGGCTACAGCTGAAATAAATAGCAATTCCTTTGAAGGATATGGGCAAAGTAAATTGAAAACCTGGAAAGGATCCACCATTCTAGATGCCATTAAGAACATTCGGGATTCGTGGGAGGTCAAAAATAGCAACATCAACAGGATGTTGGAAGAGGCTGATTCCAACTCTCGTGCATGATTTTGAGGGGTTCAAGACTTCAGTGGATAAAGTAACTGCAGATGTGGTAGAAATAGTAAGAGAACCCGAATTAGAGGTGGAGCCAGAAAATGTGACTGAATTGCTGCAATCTCATGATAAAACTTGACTGGAAGAGGAGTTGTTTCTTATGGATGAGCAAAGAAAGTGGTTTCTTGAAATGGAATCTATTCCTGGTGAAGATACCACAAACATTGTTGAAATGACAACAAAGGATTTAGAAATTTACACAAACTTAGTTGATAAAGTAGTGGCAGGGTTTGAGAGGATTGACTCCAATTTAGAAAGAAATTCTACTGTGGGTAAAATGCTAGCAAACATTGCATGCTACAGAAAAATCTTTTGTGGAAGGAAGAGTCAACTGACACAGCCAACTTCACTGCTGTCTTCAGAAATTGCCACAGCCAGCCTAATCTCCAGCAACCACCACCCCAATAAGTCAGCAGCCATCAACACTGAGGAGTACCCTGCACAAGCAAAAAGATTATGACCGTAGAGGGGAAGGGCATGCCTCTGGCCCTTGCTAGGGAGAGGCAAAGACATAAAATGTAACCAAAATGTTTGTACCCTCATAATGCCCTGAAATAAAAAAAAGATTACGACCCACAAAAACTCAGATGAGTGTTAGCATTTTTTTTTTTAGCAATAAGGCATCTACAGTGTTTTTTAGACATAACGCAATTGTACACTTAACGGACTACAGTGTATTATAAACATAACTTTTATAGGCACTGGAAACTAAGAAATTCATGTGATTCACTTTATTTTGGTATTCACTTTATTGTGGTGATCTGGAACCAAACCTGCAATATCTCCAAGGTACGCCTATATACTCACATAAAGGTTTCCCATATACAGCTATAAAAAGACCTGGTAGATCTATAAACACTGATCTTATTGTACAATGGAAAAAGGCAAAGATGAAGAAGAGTGTTCGTATATGTACCATTTGTGTGTAAATAAAAACAAGGAAAAGTATGAATATATAACTGCTTATATATACATAGATTATTTCTGTAAGGACACAGAGATGGATTTAACATCAATTACTTCTAGGGAAGGGAACCAGCTGGCTGGGCAACAGAATAAGAGGAATAATTTTCACTGTAAACCTTTTTATATCTTTTGAATTTTACATTGTGTAAATGCATCATCTATTAATTTTCAACTTAAAAGGTTATTATGAAAATGAAGGGAAATAGTAGATGCCTGGCACAAAGAAAGCAATCAATAAATAGTAGCTACCATTGTAATTATTTTTCCACAATTGTTTTCTAACTCTTTCTAACATAAATAATTTTTTAAAGCAACCAATCCTCTGAAACTCCTAGCTTTGCATAGGAAAGAGCTCATTTTGGATTAAAAATGAAGAACAATTTTGAAATGAAGTATGAAATGAAAACATAAAGAAAGAACAAAACATTAACTAGCTTTGTGAAGAGGTAAAAGAAGACTCCCCCACATGGTTTCTCTGGTGCTCATTACAGGAAGTTCAAAGCACTGGGCAGCCCGGTAATACACCATGTCAGCCTCTTGCTTTAGTCCATTTAGGCTGTCACAACAAAATATCATCGACTAGGTAGCTTTTAAACAACAAAAATGCATCTGTCATTGTTCTAGAGGCTGGGAAGTCCAAGATCAAGGCCCTGGGAGATACAGTGTCTGATGATGGTCCACTTTCTGGTTCACAGGTGGTGTCTTCCTGTGTCCTCACATTGTGGAAGGGTCAAGGCAGCTCCCTGGGGCCTCCTTTATGAGGGCACTGATCCCATTCATGAAGCTTCTGCCTTCATGACCTGATGACCTCCCAAAGGCCTCATCCTTTAATATAATCACCTTGGGAGTCAAAATTTCAGCATATGGATTTGGGGATGGGAGAGACACGTTCAGACCACAGCACCTCTCTTCAGAGAAACCCAATTACTGGGCATCTTCTGTGTTTCTACTTTCAACATTCCCTATGTACCTTCTCTTCCATTATTCAAGGACACCAAATAAAAGTAATTAATTTTGATTCTAATGGTGTGTCTGCTCACTCTCTCTCTGCAGTTACTGATACCACAGTTGAAGGGTTGCCACATGCATCTGCCAGACTGCCAAATTATCTGCTTCTCCAGAACCAGAAACGGTCTGGGGCAGGAACAAAAGGTCTGTAGGCGGCAGAGTGTAATGGCATAAGCCAGGGCTTTGGAGTCTAACAAACTTGGATACAAATCCCAGATCCAACACTCAGCTGAGCATCCTAGAGCAACATACTCAACCTTTCAGAGCTTATTTCATCTGTAAAATGGTGACAGCAGTTACTATTTCACAGTATTCTTTTAAATGTTCGTACCACAGTAGGAGGTACACGGTAAATGTTCACTTAATGTTAGCTATTTCCATTATCTTTGGGGCATTCCAACTGAGGCCTAAACACCATCTTTTCTTCTCTCTCACTCACACACACACCTCCCCCCATTAGCAACCTTAGGTGTTCATAAGAGAACTCCTATCTCTCCCTTACTCTTACAACAGCAAGTTCAGTTGACTCTATCTCCAAAATACATCTTCTCTCTACCTCTCACCAGCACCTGCACGCACAGGTGGGATCCCTTTTCCACTACCATCCCCATTCCATAATCCATTCTACAAATGACAGCCAAAGTGACCTTCAAAAAATGCAAACCAAATTACATCATTCTATTCCTCTACTTAAAATCCTCTAAATAACATCCCTATGCATTTAGGCTAAAATCCAAATTTCTTACCATGGCAAACAAGGCCCTGTAAGGTTTGGCCCCTGCCTATCTCTCCACCCCCTACACACTCCACTCTGCTCCAGCCCTGGTGTCATCTGCTCCTGCCTCGGAGCCTTTGCATCCAAGCTCCTCAGTGTGGAACCCTCTTTCCCTGAACCTTCACATAGCTGACTTCTTTTCATTATGTAGTTCATAGTTCAAGTGCCAACCCCTCACAATGTCTTCCCTGATTGCCCCAAAGTCTCTCCTCTCTGACTCATGCCCCATTACATTATCTTGCTTTTATTTTCTTCACAGTACTCACCACTATCTAAAATTGTATTATTTGTATATTTGTTTACTACTTTACTAATTTCTCAAAAAGAATGTAGCCTCCAAGAGAACAAGGCTCTTGGGTGTCATGCTCCCCACTGTACTCCTAGAGCTTAGAACAGAACCTACACGTAGTAGGTGCTTAATACATGTCTTATAGGAGTGAGAGTGTTGGGGGTCAAAATGCAGATTGCTGAGCTCCAGCCCCAGAGTTCTGATTCAATAGGTATGAAGTGGAGCCCAGGAATCTGCATTTCCAGCAAGCATCCATCTCTTTCATCTTAAGGCAGGCAGTAGGCAAATCACATTTTAAGATACTCTGTGATCAACATCCTCCATCTCCTACTTTGATTCTCCCTCTTACACACCCTTAGACTTACAGATCCCATCCCAGCTGCTTTCCCTAATTACCCTGATGGCACTGAGGGTAAAGGAGTTTGCTGACCCTGAATTTGGAGTTCAAACAAGTAACCCCAGAACCGCCAGTTTCCATTTCCCCAGCTCCACCAATGCCAGGCATGTCTACCTAGCTGGCCAGCTTGGCTGGAATCCTGCTCTCTCCAGAAACACCTGAGCAAATCTGGACTCGCTCCAAAGGTAAGCCAGGTAAATTTCCATGTCAACTCACTGATGGACGTTCCAGAAGCAGCTGGGGCGGATTCATACTTGCTCAATAACCCCTCCAAGCACCCCTCCTCCCCAACACATATACGGAAGACTTAATTCTGGCACCACCAGCAGAAAGATAGGCCGGAGATCCCTTTGAAGCAACCCAGTAGCTGAGAGGCAGAATCTCGGAAAGGGCCACACAGGTGACCAAAGCAACAGGCACATACCTACCTTACAACAAACCAATCCCAAACTCCAAGCAGAGAAATGCATGGGCTCTGGAGGGAAAGAGTCTTGTCCTGTTTTTTTCCATTTCTTCTCAGCCTTATCTCTTCAGAAAACACCCACCCACCCTTTCCTGAGCGCCTAATCTGTGATCAGGGTTGGTCTTAGGAGGTCTGGGGGAACGTGGACGATACCTAGTAGGATTTCCTTAAGTTTCCTCTGCCTCTACCCTTCTACACTATTAAATGACGAGAGCCTGTATCTGATTAAAGCAGCCTCCATTCCCAAAATTAGAATCCAAACGGCACACTAAGACTGATAACAAAGTCACCGACACCTTCGTGCACATTCGCTCCCCCAAACAGGTAAGCTCTAGCTGAACTAGGGCCTGCGCGCTCTCAAGGGCTGACAGTAAGCAGCCCCGATCTCCCAGGCCGTCCCCTAGGTGAAATAAACCATGCAACTGAGCCTGTTTGTTTTTCGTTTTTCCACTGAGAGCTCTGGCTGGAGGGTGAGGGGTGAGCGCAGGGCCCCTGACACCTGCCGGGAAAGCAGCAGCAGCAGCAGCAGCAGGAGCACCCGAGGGCGCCCCCAGCCGAGCCGCGCGCGGGGAGCCGGCCTCGGGAACTTCGCGCCGTTCCCGTCGGCGGGCGGCGGGCGGCTCCCCGGGCCGCGGGAGACCCGCGCCTTCAACCGTCGTCGGCGAGGAGAGCGCACCACCTCCCCGGCCCCCACGCACGCCCGGCCTGTCGCCCACCCCACCCGACCTGGGGCTGGCCCCTGCCTTTCACCCCGCTTTGGGGTGTGCGCCTAGGGAGCCCAACTGACGCCCGGCAAAGTTTACGGGGCTCCCGAGGACTGCGCCGTGAAACGAGCAAAGCGGGCGTCGGGGGAAGGGGCGCCGGGGGAAGGGGTCCCCCAGAAGCCGGCGGCGCCGGGAGTCGCCCCCGGGGGGCGCGGGCAGAGGGCCCCGACGTGTCGCCGCCGCCTCCCGGAGCGCAGACTCTCCCGGCCTCAAGCAGGGGAGCCCCGCATGGCGCCCCTGCCCTCCCGCGCCGTCCCGGGGGCGCCCCGCTCCCGCCGACGGGCGGCCCCGCCTCGCCCTCGCCCTGGCCGCCCGCCTCCCGCCTCCCGGACCAGCCTCTCCCGCCGGCCCGCGCCCTCGCCACGCGCCCCTCGCGCCTCGGGGCAACGGCGCACTCACCCTCCGCATGGTGCCGGGCCGTCCGGTCCGGGCTCGGCGACGCGGGCGCGAGACGAGCAGGGCGGGCGGCGGCGCTCGGCCGGCCGGGAGCTCCGCACCGCCCCCGCCCGCACACGCGTGCGCCGCGGCCGCTGAGCCGGCGGGCGGGCTGGGGTGCGCGGGCCGCGGGGTCCCCCGGGCCTGCCCGGGCTGCGGCGGCGGCTCGGGGCCAGCCGGGGTCGTACGGAGCTCGCGGACCCCAGGCCCGGGCCCGTTTCCCCAGCGTCCCGGCGGGCCCGCCTTCTCGGGCCGCTTCGCCCCTCTTCTCCTCCCGCGAGTTCCCGCCCGACCCAGGGCGGCCCAGGTCTCCGGTGCCTGCCCCGCGGCCCCCGGCGCTGAGCCGAGACGGTTAGAGCTGGACGCCGGGGCCGACCCTGCCGGCAGCCAAGTTTAAAGAGCAGGAGGGGACTGGCGGAGAGCTGAGGTGGGAATTCTCACCTCCTTAAAAGTACTTTTGTTTTTTAATTTCAGAATAGTACGGGGGTACAAATGTTTACATTACATCTATTGCCTTTGCCTCGCCAGAGCTACAAGCGCGTCCGTCCCCCAAACGGTGCACATATACACAACTCAGGAAAATTAGCAAGAAAAAATTAAAAGGACTTTTGTTCTCCCTATTGGATGGGAGGGAAGCCCGCTAACGTTCTTTCCTACTGTTCAGATTCTCCGATTGTCTTTTGCAAGTCCTGATCATTCGTAAACCTTTTGCTGGGAGGGGTAGGATGAGAGTTAAGAGTGGGAAACAGCGGCTCAACCCGGGGCTGGAGGAAAGACAACCTCGTGGGACAGAGACGGCCTGGTCTCATTCAGGCGAAGGAGCTCAGCAGGGGAAGTGGACCTGCAAAACCAACAAGTCTTCCTGGCAAACCCCTGCGTGCAAAGCTTTCTCTTAACAAAGGGCCTCCCCAGCTGCCCCCCAAAGTCTCCAAACAACATGGGAAGCCCATCTCCAAATGTTAATGCTTCTGGGAAAAAGATGGGGCGTGGGGGGAATATATTCTTCCTGATCACGAAAACACTATGCACCCCTGACCCAGGAGAATGCAGGATCTAAATCCACAGGAACAGACAGGATGGAATGATGCGTGAGGGCCTTCCAGGAAAAAACCTGTTTTTTCTCTATTCTGCTTGGACTGCTGAACAAAGTAAATCAAATAGCACAGAATTCAAGGTAGCCTGAATTCAGTATAGAAAAATATCCCTTGTTTGTCAAAGGATCCTTTGAAAAGCATCCAAGGACGCCTGTGTTTTCAAAGCCAGCTGTGACAGGTGAGCAAGCACGCAGCAATGGGAATGCAAAGACTTGTGCTGGGTAAACGCTTCTGATGAATGTTCAGCTTTTACATTGCCTGGCTGCCAATTATTCTGGTAGATCACCACTTATCACCACTGTCAAAGAAATACCTTTACAATTTTCTAACGTTGAAGCAGCCCTCTATACAGACCATAATAGTACACAGACTAAATACCTTAATGATCTAATGAATAAAAACATTTTGTCTGGATTTCTCCTTGGTGCCTATCAGCACAAATAAAAGGAGAGGTAACTGATGTATTAGGGAGGAAAGTACAGACAGACAATTAATGATGCCTGCTACCTCCCTTCTCTCTTTATTTTCTCTTATGATCTGCACACAGTGGGTTTTTTCCTCCCTTGATATGAATCTCTTTAAATTGGTCTTTGATGTTTTGCCTTTGGGGACACAACAATTTTAGGAAGTGTACTTACTTAGGAGCCATGTGCTTTACCTGTGTTATCATTTCAATCCACACAACCCGATGAAGTACTGTGATAGTACAGTTTTTCAGAGGGAGATACTCAGGCCCAGAGAGGGTAAGTAGTTTGCCTAATTTTGCCCAGTTTGTTAGTCCTACAGCCTGGATTTCAACTTAGACAATCTGACATGAGGCCCACTCACTCAATCCCCACACCATACTGCCTTTCTGTGCTGTTTCATATAAAAGGCGTGGCAGTAGAAAAGTGTTACTGGAAGTAGGTGAGCTCTTGTACAGATCAGTCACTTGCCACCTCTGGGCCTTGGTTTCCTCATCTGTAAAATGAGAACTTGCACTAAACAGATGCATTAAAGGCCTGTCCAGAAGTAAAGTGCAAGATTTAGAGTGTTATTATGTGAGTATTTCTTGCTCAGCATTGTGAGAAATCTTAACCTGGAGGTACAATGTTAGCAACTTCATTGGTTTGTATAATACTTACCACAGCCCCTTGTTTTTAACACCGCTTGTGCTTTCTACAACACTACCTCTTTCTCCTCCTCCTAATTAACATTCTTTGCTTTGTGAACTCAATATCTAATACAATTGATGTTAATTTTTTACTAGACTTGAGTAAGACTCCTGGTGTTGGGGAGGATCGCTTTCAGTTAAATAATTCTTAGAATGATCTTTAAGCATTAGTTAGCCTGAATAATTTTTAAACTCCTTTCAGAAACCAAGACAATTATTCATCTGTACCAAATAAATGACAACACATCAGTTGCTAATGGAACACAATTGCACTGCCCATCTGCAAAATCCCCATCTTTCCAATGCTATCATTAACTAACTCGAAGAACCAATTTAAAAGCGAAAGTAAATTGAATCCGATTTTTCCCTTTTTTTCAGGGGGGTGGTGGGAAAGATCTTTGTTACTTTCATATGTTTAAAGAATCTTCAGAGTGTTTTAATGATAGGGCTGTCTGTTTCATATTATCACATCTCTATTAGCCTTCTAAGCTCAGAAATAGTTTCTTTGAAAACCACCTAATAATTGAGAACACAGTATTTTTTCCTTTTTTCTTAATTGTGTAACATCTCCACCAGTCACAAACAGTATTAATATTCAGCCCTCTTCATCTTCAGGCTGGAAACCTAAGAGTCCATCTTAAATAAGTATAGTAGGAAGTGTACTAGCATCAGGAGGTCAACCTAACTTCTTTCACTGGTTATCAATGTAGATAGGCATTGGATATAAAACCGAGCAAAAACGAACCAGTTTACAATTCCACATAAATAGTGAAAGAGAAATGAATAATTTATTCTGCTTTTTGTAGATAAGAAATGTTACCAATTAAGCATAAGTTCTTACCAGTCTGTCATCCTCCATTTAGAAATGCATTAGTAATGAAATATGGTTTTTCTTTGCTGTGTTCCTAAATTAGAATCCTTCAGAGGTGTCTATTAAATACCTGCTAAGCGGGGGAAGCATCCATTATTGGTTAATCAATCCATATTTCCCTGAAACAGATCAAGAATAATTTCAAGGAAACATATATCACGACTACATATATTGAGCACTTTATATGTCCCATGCACTGTGACAAGACATTTTACGTGTCTTAATCTGTTTCATCCTCACAAAACTATACAATATATTTGTTAGTATCTCCCCCATGTGATAGATTAAGAAACTAAGATTTATCAAGATGAAACAACTTACCAAAGTTTTCATGGCTGATAAGTGACGCAGATCTAACCCAAAGCTGTCTGACTCCAGAGCCTAAGAGATTAACCAATGACAGGTGGATGCTGATACATCAACAAACTGTTCTCTCTCTGGAATTTCTTCAAAGTAGTGGAAATGTGAGCCAAGGATTTTATATCCAGTAAAACTGACTTTCAAGTATGTATACTAGACTAGAATATAGTTAGTTAAGAAAGGGTTCTTAAAGAAGACGAGTCCTTCACTCGCAGAAGTACATGATTTGAGTTAGAAGAGTCAAGAATATGGCCAGGCATGGTGGCTCATGCCCGTAATCCTAGCACTCTGGGAGGCTGGAGCAGGAGGATAGCTTGAGCTCAGGAGTTGGAGAACAGCCTGAGGAAGAGCAAGACCCCATCACTACTAAAAATAGAAAAGTATCTGGGTGCAGTGGTATGCACCTGTAGTCCGAGCTACTTGGGAGGCTGAGGCAGGAGGATGGCTTGAGCCCAGGAGATTGAGGTTGCAGTGAGGTATCATGACACCACTGCACTCTAGCCGGGCGACAGAACAAGACTCTGCCTCAAAAAGAGGAAAAAAAAGGTAGAGTGAAGAATAGTCTTCCTAGGAGATGGCAGACTGAGCAACATAGAGGTGGTGACAGTAAAGAGACCATTCTTAGGAAATCCTAGGACATGTGGCTCTAAAATTTTTTTTATCAGTTTTTATTGCACTATTACAGTCACTCAAAGATATTCTGGGTCATTTATTTTGCTGTAGAAGTTCTGCATGGTTGCTATGCTATTTCTTTTCCTCTTGCCTTTGTCAAGGACTATTCAACTTAGCCACAGTCTGCAAGCTGGGAGCTGGGCATTCCATTCATCTTCTTTTTTTCTTTGTGTGGCCTGAAGCTGCAGGGGGAGGTGAGGAAGAGCTTACCTGGAGCTGTGTTTAGCCTTTGTCAGAGGAATTTGGTTCTATTCATTCCTCTGAGGTTCTGTGCCAGAGTTCACTTTTTAATGGATGTTTAAAAAGACAAAATTCACTGACACTCCCACTTCAAGTACTATTAATATTTACATATTAATTTCTATACTCCTTTCTAGTCTGTGTCCAAATGCATGTCCATCTGCAATCTGTTTATATAGCTATCTCTCCTGCTAGAGTCTGAGCTCCTTTAAAGAAGGGGCTGTCTTAATAATTCTTAGATCTCCAGGGCCTAGCACAAAATAGTTGTGCTCAATACATGTTGAATAAATGAATGAATGATATTCAAACCATATTGTATTCTGCTATTTTCCCTTAATAGTTTCCAACATATTTGCATAGTCTTAATAATTACCTTTATTGGCTGCTTAATATGCACATCTCATTGATATCATTTAGCCATCCCCACAGGTTGCCATTTGAGTTATAGTTTCTCTTTTGAAACTCTCTTGTGAGTTAGTAAGTAGGGACATGACTTCAGATTAAGAAAGATCTGGAGGATGATGATGTGATCGTGGTAGATTAAATGGTCTGGAGGTAGAGAGATGAGTTTGGAGACTAACCTCAGTTACACAAAATGGAGCCGATTGAGTAACCAATTCCAAGACTAAGATAGTGGTTGTAGAAATGGAGAGTAAGAAACAATTTCTACATCCACTGCCAAAGCTGGAAAGATATAATCATGGATTTGCCCCATTTAAGGCTAAATATATGACAGACAGTGGGGACAATGTCCTCTAATGGGGGAGCATTATTTTAGCACCAGAGACAGCTGCTGGGTTATCACGTAGGGGATCGGGGGTATAGGGCCATTATTGCTGTCAATAATGGTGCCTTTTAATAAAAAATTGAGCATATGTTCAATGAAAGCTTTACATACATTAACAAATTTAATTCTCATAAGGAAACAGGCACAGAAAAGTTACACAATGTCACCCGAAGTCATACAGATAGCAAGTGGCAGAGCTAAGTTCTGAGTCCAGGTAGTCTGGCTCCAAAATCCATTACACCATACTGGAAAGGACAGTTATGATTAAGCATGCCAAATGCTACGACAGAAAAGCACAGAGGAGGTATATCTGAAGTATGTGATAGAGGACAAGGAAGGGAGGAGTATTCTGGGAAAGCTTCCCAGAGAGGAGACCATTGGAACTAAGTTCTGAAAAATGAATGGAATTTAACTAGAGTCCAAATGGCCAGTAGGCTACCTGAAACCCTGTGGTGAGCAGAGTTCCAAAGTCCAATCTAGGCTCAGCAAAAAACCTCCTGTGATCAATTAGCAAATGAGGTAGATAAAGATGGGAAACCTGAAGGTAGGGAGCTGGGTGGGCTGCGGACCAAATAATGAAAGATCTTGAATGTAAGGAAAGAATTTTAGACATTTTTTCCTAAAAGCATTTTTTATAAAGCAAGACATGACATTAGGATAAAATTTGCATTTTAGAAAAATTATCGGGGTCAAGGCAGCAGAGTAAACCATGATCGCAGATTCTCCTTTTCCTACTACCTAATATAACGAACAAAAACTGTAGCTCAGAGAGAGGACAACAAACTCATCCTACGTACGGTGGGAAGTGGGCCAAGGAGACTTCATCCACACTATGTAACAGTTACAGAAAGATCTGGTAGGAGCTACCCCTATGAAAGAAGAGTGAGATGAAAAGAAATTACATAGTGACCTTGTAAATGTGGCACAGTCAAAAAAGTGTGAGGGGCCAGGTGTAGAGGCTCACGCCTGTAATCCTAGCACTTTGGGAGGCTGAGGCGGGCGGATTGTTTGAGCTCAGGAGTTCGAGACTAGCCTAAGCAAGAGTGAGACCCCCGTCTCTACTAAAAAAATAGAAAGAAATTAGCTGGACAACTAAAAAAAATATATATTTTAAAAAATTAAAATAAAATAAGAAAAAAAAAAATTAGCCCAGCATGGTAGCACATTCCTGTAGTTCCAGCTACTTGGGAGGCTGAGGCAGGAGGATCACTTGAGCCCAGGAGTTTGAGGTCGCTGTGAGCTAGGCTGATGCCACGGCACTCTAGCCCAGCAACAGAGCAAGTCTGTGTCTCAAAACAAACAAAAAAATGTGAGGTAGGGAGGAAAGAAGACAAGGTATGAACTATGAAGAAACCAGTCTGGAAGAAAACACAACCGCAAGAAACAGGAGATCCCCAGGTAGTGCTTTGTACTGTAAAGAGCTTAAGAATATGAACCTGGAAAAATAAGACCTCAAAATTGAGATGAAAGAATGACTGAGGGAGAACAAAAAGGAGATTTCAGAGCTAAAGAAATGAATCAAGAACTGTAACAATGCCATTATAGATAGAATGCATAAATTAGAAATGCCAAATAACAGGAAAGGCTTTATTGAAAATTGAATTATTGGCATGGATAAAGGCTTGAGATAATTATGGCAAATACAGGGGGAAAACACAGAGGGAGTAAAGCAATTAGGGAGAAGATAATAAGAAAACCAAGAGATAATCAAACATAGGGATAATTGGTGTCCCTAATTGATGTAGAGAATCCAATACATACAACAAAATATGTATTCAGACACACAATACAGGAACATTTTTCCTAAAATAAAGAACTGAAGCTGCAGAGGAAAATTTATACTGTATTCCAGGGAAAAACTACTTTGAACAGGCATCAAGCTATAGCCTGGTTAAATTACTAATTTTCAAAGGAAAATAATTATTTAGACATCTGGGCAGAAGAGGCAAATCCATCCCTGGGGCTGAGGGGAGGGGTGGAATCAAGCTGAAAAATAAACATTTCTAAACAACTTCAACTGAAGGAAAACAACAAAAGGATGTCAGCAGAGCTTGGAAAGAGAAAAAGTATGACCTAAAAATATTGCACCTAGCCACCTGCAGATATTCTCCTGCATGAAAGGATCAGGAAGTTAAAACACATGTGAGTCCGTCTTAAAAAAAAAAAAAA
>VBSM01003169.1:14938575-14949772 GCA_008086735.1 Cheirogaleus medius
CTCCCAAGTAGCTGGGACTACAGGTATGTGCCACCATGCCCGGCTAATTTTTTCCATATATTTTTAGTTGTCTGATTAATTTCCTTCTATTTTTGGTAGAGACAGGGTCTCCCTCTGGCTCAGGCTGGTCTTGAACTCCTGAGCTCAAAGGATCCTCCCGCCTTGGCCTCCCAGAGTCCTAGGATGAGCCACCATGCTCAGCCGATCCTTCCTGTTTTTCTTAGTCTGCTCTAGCAGGGGTGGGGAACCTTTGGCCTCAAGGCCACATGTGACCCTCCAGATCTCCAAGGGCAGCCCCTCAACCGAATCCAAACTTCACTTGTAAAATTTGGATTCAGTCAAAAGACCACACTCAAGGATCCAGAAAGCTCCATGTGGCCCCAAGGCCCGAGGCTCCCCACCCAGCAAGTCAGAACTTCTCCCATGGTGGGAAAAAAAGTTATCTGAAACTGAATTACTTCAGTTTAATTATAGTTTTTTTTTTCTTCTGTTAAAGTAAAAACAAACTTAAATTCAATGGTTTTATTAAAACAACCTTTGTAGTCATAACATGATTTCTCCTCTCTCCCCTTCATTTTCTACATTTACATATAATAGACTTTTTAAGTTATGTGAACACTCATTATTTCTAGGTGGTGAGATCTTGAGAAATGTGTTGCTTTTCTTTTTTGTACTTTTCTGTGTTGCTTAAATTTTTTTTTGGTAAGGAACAGATACCATTTTTATTTAAAAATAATTACTTTTTTATCATAAATGGATATGGCTGCTCTATATGATTTGACATGGAAAGATGTCCATGATATATTGCTGAGTGAAAGGTTGGTTTCAAAATCGCATCTGCAGTATAATCTCATTTAGGTAAAACCTACATATCATACATGCTTTTATATTCATTTAAAAATCTAGAAAGACAAACACCAAACCGATAAACTAGTTATCACAAGGTAGCAAAGACACACAAAACACAAATGTTATTAAGGTGAACACCTTTGCAAGTCAATGAATATAACCTTGCCAGATAAGGGGGAAAAAAAGAGATATGCCTATCCTTTTTCCTCCCCACACAAGTAAACATTAGGCTGATTTTTATAGTGCCAATTTCTTTACATTTCTTTATAGTGTTATCACTCCCAGATGCCTTTCTAGATGTCTTAATCCATTTAAAACTAAGTTGAGCGGGGCACAGTAGTGTTTGCCTGTAGACCCAGGTATTATTCTCAAGAGGCTAAGGTGGGAGGATCCCTTGAGCCCAAGAGTTCGAGGCCAGCATGATCAAAATAGTGAGTCCCTCTTCTCTAAAAAAAAAAATGTAATAATAAATAAAAATAATTTGATATGTTAAGTCTCTTAATCTATGGGTTTCTCTTCCCTTCTTTTCTTTTCCTGTGTCTGTCCTGTTTCCTATAGTCTGGATTTTGCTGCTTGCACATTTATTTATGGTTCACTTCAGTATGTTCCTCTGCCCTCTGTATTTCCTGCAGAATGGCAGCTGGATCCAGAGGCTTGAGCGGATTCAGGGCCACTGTCTTTGGCAAGATGACAGGTGGTGGTGGTGTGTTCTTTTATCAAGAGCCACATCCCGTCTGCTTGTCTCTCTTTTGGTGATGTTAGTAGCTGTTGGTGATCAACACCTTAATGCGTTGACTTTTAAGGATTGCAAAATAAAGATGTCTAATTCTACATTTGTTTTTCATTCATTAATTGAAATGCTTTTTTTAAATAAAGAGATAATTTCCCCCTATTGGTTAACCAGTGTCACAGTTTATACAGAAAACGCAAGATATAAGCTTGATTTTATTCATTTCTTTACCAGTTTTCAAGATATTATATTGGTTCCCTATCCTCTGAAAGTGACTAATTTATTTAAATAGTCATATAAATTCATAGAATTAAACATTTTTGGTCAATTTCAATCAATTGCAATTATAACCTTTTCTGAAAGCTCAAATTGTCCCATTTTTGGCTAGTAAGAGCCTCAGTTTGGCTTTTGAGGGGTTTTTTGGTCATGTCGCTAGAAGTGTTTGATATTTTCCTTACTATTGGAACCTAAATGCTCTAGGTTAACCTTGTACATTTTCTTCCTCAGATATGAATCAGTCATTTCTCTGAGAATTATCCATTTCTCCAAGAAGCCTTAATTCCTCTTGATACTAGGGATGCACCTGGCTGCTGCCTTAGTCAGAAATTTTAGGGCTCTTTGGGGTACAGAGCTAAGACTATAAGATTATATAATTTTATATATGGTCTATAAACTACATTCTATTATACATTTATTCTTATATGACATATAGCATACTAATATTTCTAATTCACAGTCATGTTTGTTTTTATTTAACCTCTTCTGTATTGTACCTATATCTTCTTTCTTCCAAATGAGAATCCTGGTTCTTAAGAACACAGGTGATGGGCCGGGCACGGTGGCTCACGCCTGTAATCCTAGCACTCTGGGAGGCCGAGGCGGGCGGATTGCTCAAGGTCAGGAGTTCGAAACCAGGCTGAGCAAGAGTAAGACCCCGTCTCTACTAAAAATAGAAAGAAACTAATTGGCCAACTAAAAATATATAGAAAAAATGAGCCGGGCATGGTGGCGCGTACCTGTAGTCCCAGCTACTCGGGAGGCTGAGGCAGAAGGATTGCTTAAGCCCAGGAGTTTGAGGTTGCTGTGAGCGAGGCTGACGCCACGGCACTCACTCTAGGCTGGGCAACAGAGTGAGACTCTGTCTCAAAAAAAAAAAAGAACACAGGTGATGACAGAAGAATATCCTATAATTACCTATTTACTTATCATACAAATGTCTCAGAATAGCAATATTAATACACTAAGTATTACTACTGAGAACATTTAAGAATATTTGTGCATTTACTCTCTCTATTCTGGCCCCTCATTTTTTAATAGTTGCCTTATATTAGAACTATTATGTTGTCTGATCATATATCCATTACATATAATACTCTCTTTTAACATTCATATAATCTTAATTCAAAAACAACTGTATTTCTAATTCTCACCATGAGTTTCTCTTGTCTGAAGCTTATTCTCAAGTAGAATTCCCTTGGGAGGATTCATGGGAACAATATTTCCTGAATTCTTGCATGTTGATAAGTTTGTCTATTGCTAACAGTCATTAAGTAAAATACTTAAGTATTTAAAAGTCAATTTTACTAAATATAAATTTCCTGGCATTATTTATGAATGAATGAATGACAGGGTCTTGCTCTGTTGACCAGGCTGGAGTGCTGTGGCACAACTGTAGCTCACTGCAGACTTGAACTCTTGGGCTCAAACAATCCTCCTGCCTCAGCCTCCCAAGTACTGGGATTACAGGCATGTGCCACCATGCCTGACTGATTTTTTTCTATTTTTTGTAGAGACAGTATCTTGTGTTGCCCAGGCTGGTCTCAAACTCCTGGCCTTAGGTGATCCTCCCACTTCAGCCTCCTAAAATGTTGGGATTGCAGGCAGGAGCCAGTTTGCCCAGATGACTCATATTTTCTTAAGCATCTTAAATATGTTAAGATATATTTCTTGAGTATCTTAAATTTGTTAGCTGTGTTACTTTATTTTCTTCTAGGGTAAATCATTACCCTCGAAAATTCTGATGTTTATATAATTCTCTTTCCCTTGCTGTTTTTGCTTAGATGCTCAAAGAAAATTTTTCTTTCTTTAAAGCATAGTAATTTTATTAGAATATGCCTAGGTGTTGGTAGTTTGGGTATGATATTCTTAAGTGTGCAGTATGTTCTTTCATATGTAGCTTCAAATTTTTTTTTAACTTCAGGAAAAATAATTTTCTTGAATTATAATTTTGATATGTGCCCTGTTCCCTTCCTTTAGTTTTTGTCTTCAGGGATTCCTATTGTCTCTAAGTTGGATCTTCTTCTCCTATCTTTAATATTTGTCACTTTCTCTTGACATTTTTAAAATGTCTTGATTTCCTTTTTGGTGGGGGTCAGGGGTTGGCTAGAGTGCAGTGGTGTCATCATAGCTCACTGCAACCTCAAACTCCTGGTCTCAAGTGATCCTCCAGCCTCAGCCTCCCAAGTAGCTGGGACTATAGGTGCACACCACCATGCCCAGCTAACTTTTATATTTTTTATAGAGACGGATCTCTCAGGCTGGTCTCAAACTCCTGGCCTCAAGCAATACTCCAACCTCAGCCTCCTAAAGTGCTAAGATTATAGGAATGTCCAGCCTCTTGATTTCTTTTTTACTTAAAAAAAATCTTCCCTTTCACATTTTGTTTTTCTTAATAGCATATCTGTTGCATTTATTTACTTTTAGTTTAGTCTTTATTTATGAAGTTTAGCCTTCATTTCCTTTGTTCCTAATTCTTTCTTGAGTTCTATCACCTCATTTCAAAATTTTTACTAATTTGATTTATGTTATTTCTTCATATCTTCCATCATTCTCTTAATATCTCTTAGCTGGCTTTGAAATAACAGGTTATAGTTTTGATTTGTTCTGTATCATATTCACAGGGAAAGCGGGACATGGCCGCTTGCCACCTCCCTGCCTCTCCCACTCTGGGTGCTGCCATAGCACTCCAGGCCCCTCTACAGTCACTCTGCTTGCGTGATCCTGATTGGATGTTATAGCTTGTTGCTGATTGGATGTTAAAGCTAAAGCTTGTTGCTGATTGGATGCTTTTTGAGTCCTACCAAGGGTATAAAAACTGGAGGAGACCAAGGAAGGGGGATCAGAAGATCAGAAGTTGGCTGACCCTCCTGGCGAAATGAAGGCTGTTCTCCGACTCTCTGCGTGCTACCTGGTTATTTCCCTAGTCAAGAGCTGTTACACTTGCTGTTAACACTTGCTGGAACAGTATTTTCCTGATGTAATCTCATTGTCTGGATGGGTGTTGTTTTGTTCCACATCTTTTTTCCTTAAAATAACTTCATATGTGATTTGATCTTGGTACTTTTTATTGTTTATTTTTATGTAAAACTCATTTTCCTGAAATTTGAGAAAGAAGTGTGGCCCAAGATAGCTTTTATAACTTCACAGAACTCCTTTTCCTTTTTTTTTTTTTTATTTCAGCATAATATGGGGGTACAAATATTACGGTTATGTATATTGCCCATCCCCCTCGAAGCAGAGCTTCAAGCGTGACCATCCCCCAAACGTTGCACATCTCACTCATTATGTTTGTATATACCCATCCCCTCCTCCCCTGCCACCCGCCCAACACCCGATAAATGTTATTCCTATATGTCCATTTAGGCAGAACTCCTTTTTCTGATGTTTTTATAAGGAGCTAAAAAAATATTACAGCTTGCTTTCTGAGATTTTTTTGGCCCTCTTTCCTCCCACCACTTATAGCTGGACTTTTTTCCCCTCTTTCCTGCCCATTTCCACAGTTTCTCTTCAAAGTAGAATCCTATACTGCAAGGGGTCCCTGGCTGGGCAGTTTTGAGAGTTTCATAGGTACTACTCTAGCTCCTTCAATTTTTTATCGCCAACCTCTTCCACTCACCTGCTGTGGGGGTTGCCACCTCTTCCAAGTTACAGATGCTGTTCTCAGACTGGCCTACCATATTTTCCAGTAAATGACCTTTGACAATTTAGGGACTCCTTTCTCAGATGCATCAGAAGCCCCACTGTTTCCCTCTGCCTTCTCCTGCACAGATGCTAATACTGTGCAGGTCTTCATGGATTTGGGAGTTCGTGGGGAGATCTTGCCACTCAGTTTTGTTGTAAATGTGTTCATGGGTTTTTGGCTTAGCCTCCTCAGTTGCTCTGTCTGTATTTATTGGGGGAATAGGGAAAAATTTTAAACTATGTTGTAGCTACCTCTTTCCCAGCTTTATATGACTTTATTTTATTATATTTTTATAGGAATCATTTTTCTCTGGGGAAAAAAAGCAATAATATTTCCATTTTGGAAAAAAAAAGATGCATCTGGCTGCACTGTATTAGATGGCTTTGAGGGAATTAAACAGACACAATCAGCTGATAGGGACAAGCACAGCTGGACCATTGTTAAAATACTTCGGCACTTCCATTCCAACTAGTAAGTTGCCAATACTCCAACCCCCAGTGCCCCTTTCTCAAATGTCCCTTCCCCAGGTCCCCTGAGTGAAACAAGAACTGAGAAGTTAATGTCTACACCAGCAGGGGTCCTTCAGGGTCCCACTCCAGCCCAACGGCTGCTTGGCCAGTGCCCACACTGTCGTGTTGGTTAAATATTCTGAATATTACCTCTGGATCGACTCCACAGGATTTGGATACTGACAACATGTGGCAGATGAGAGGGAAGATGACAAGGGCACCTGCCTTCTGAATGGGCCTCCGCAGAATAGTTCAACCAACATTTCTTAAGCCCCTCCTGTGTCCTAGGCCTAGAAGTCACAAAGACAGTAAGACACAATTCTTGTCCTTGGGGAGACCATAATCTAGTGCTCTGTTTCTGGGGCTATCATTCACTGGGAGGATGCCAACTCTGCCATGTTCTGCTACAGAGCTCAGTCCCTGAGCAGAAATGAAAGGAGGGAGAAAAATGCAGACCTATCGACAAGCTCTTGCTGAAGCCATCACCTAAACAAGCTCAAATCTCTCTACAGTGACTGCTTGGAGGGGCCTGGCAGCTAATGAAAACACAAGCTAAATAAACCAGGCAAGGAACTCTCTGTGCTCATGCACAATGAATCCAGGGGTATCCTTACACACAAAAGCCTGTATCCTGATCTGTAGAGCAAATCAACTGTTTAACAATTCATCTTCTATGTCCTCATTGGATTGGCAATATTGTGTTTGGATATGGAGGAAAAAAGAGGTCTGGATGAAAATCAGGTTGGAATATTTAGATAAATGATATTTATCCAAATATTTGGATAAATGATACCAGTTTTTCTTATAAAAGATTTCTATGCTCAGGAATGCAGTACATTTGAGGAGATGCTCTGATTTTTGTTTGCCCAGTTACAGGAAACACAAATCTCTCTTGGGAGAAAAAAAATCAGATAGGCCTAGCTGCTTGCTGTCAGAGCACAAAAAGCCCATAAGGGGAAATAAATTACCTTGACACCTTTATTCCCGCAAAGTCGATAAATCCCAATTGATACATTTATTAAGCAAATACATATTAAGCACCTACTATGTGTCAAGTGTAGTCCCTGCTGTTACCAAATTCCACCTTACCCATCAGAGAAATTAACATGCAGAAACCACCGGTATAAAGCTGAACCTTGCTTCTGTGAAAAGGTAACGAAATCCAGTGGTCCCTATAGCAGAAGGAGTGCTGCAGTAGGAATCAGACATATATCATGAGTAGGACGTTATTGTTTCTACCTCCAGATGGGACTTCTGAGAGAATGAACACAGTCAAAACTACTTGATTAGTCTGTAGGAGTTTATGGGGCATTTGGGAACCCCCTACCTCAAGCCTGTTTCTGAAGCAGGAGAATCAGGCCCTATAAATTACCATCTGACAAAATCGGAATGTTATATTGGCAACTGCTCCATTAACTTCTGGTAATATAGTGATTTTCAACACAGGAAGGAGATGTTCAAACAATCTTGGTGGGAAGGCAGGGGAAAATAAAAGGAGCTTTTTCAAATTATACATCCTTTCTTAATATGACATTTTCATATGGTAGTGGTTAAGAGCACAGGCTCTGGAGTCAGACTGCCTACATTAAAATCCTGGCTCTAATCCTTATTAGTTGTATGACACTGGATAAATGATGTAGACACTGTATGCCTCAGTTTTTGCATCTGTAAAATGGGAATGACATTCACGATGCTATATAGCTGCTTTTGAAGATGAATGAGTTAACATATGTAAAGCAGTACTTAGAAAAGTGCCTCCCTCCAGCTCCTGTCCCACTGCTGCCTCTTGCCAACCTGTGTCAGCAATCCCAGGGAGTGCCCCAAGCCTCGGACCACGATAGAATCCACAGGGGAAAGGAATCTCAGAGGCCATCTGCTCTTATTCATTCTGGCACCCTCTCCCTGAAATCTTGGCCACGTCATGGGGCCCCTACTTGAATACACCCTCATAACAAGGTTTCCTGCCTACTGAAACACCTGTTCCATCTCTGGACCTTTGAAAAGACTTCTTTGCATTGAGCTAAAGTCTGTTTCACTGTTGCTCTGCCTGCGGGAATCAGAGATAAGATGATTCACACCCCTTTAAGTGACAGAGGACAGCTAATGGTACAGGGGCAGATTGTGTGGACTGAATCTCAGCTTCACCATTTATTGGTCGTGTGATCTTGAGCCACTTAATCTTTCTGTGCCTCAGAAAGATTTGAAAATAGGTGTACTAATACTAGCAATCCCATAGGGCTGTTATGAGGATCAAATGAGATACTTTATTTAAAGGGCCTGGTACAGAAGATCCAATAAATGTTATCATGGGTGGAGCGTGGTGGCTCATGCCTGTAATCCTAGCACTCTGGGAGGCCGAGGTGGGAGAATTGCTTGAGCTCAGGAGTTGGAGACCAGCCTGACCAAGAGTGAGACCCCATCTCTACAAAAATTAGAGAAATTAGCCAGGTGTCCTGGCACATGCCTGTAGTCTCAGCTACTTGGGAGGCTGAGGCAGGAGAATCACTTGAGCTCAGGAGTTTGAGGTTGCAGTGAGTTATGATGATGTCACTGCACTCTACCCAGGGCGACAGAGAAAGACTCTGTCTCATACATACATATATACATACATACATACATACATACATAGTTAGCGTGATGCTGATGCTGCTGACATTCCCCCGGGCACCTGCTTCTTCAAGCTAAACATCCCTATTTCCTTCACTTATTCCTGAAATAATAATTCCCCGCACCCCTCACCCCTCTCCTCTGAGTAGCTGCGGTTGCCAGTTCCTCTTTGACTATAGTCACGTGCTACATAACGATGTTTCAGTCAATGATGGATGGTGGTCCCTAAAGGTTATAAAACTGTACTTTTACTATACCTTTTCTATTTTAGATGCACAAATACTTACTATCTTACAATTGCCAATGCTTTTCGGCACAGTAGCCTGCTGTACAGCTTTGTAGCCTAGGAGCAATGGGCTATACCATACAGCCTAGCTGCGTGGTAGGCTGTACCATCCAGGTGTATGTAAATTCACCCTATGATGTTGGTACAGTGACAAAATAGCCTAATGATGCATTTCTCAGAACACGGCCCTGTCGTTAAGCGACACATGACTGTTTATCCCCAGAACTGAGCCCAGGTCTAACAGAGGGGTCGGCAAAGTCTTCTGTAAAGGGGCAGATAGTAAATATTTTAGGTCTTGCTGTCCATATAGCCTCTGTTGCAACTACTCAACTCTGTTATTGTAGCACGAAGGCAGCCATAGAAAAAATGTAAAACATTATTAATAAAAACAGGCAACTGGCTGAATTTGGCTCATGACCCATAGTTTGCCAACTTCTGAACTACAACATATAAATATGTCTTTTTCCCACTCTCCCCTCCTGCCCAGCTTGTGCAGTTGGTGGTTGTTTTGTTTTAACACAAGTGCAAAGCCTTTCATTTACCTCTGTTTAGCTTTATTTTGTTGGACTTTGCCCATTCCTCTACCCTGCCAAGATCTGTCTGAGCCTTGATTCTTCCATGTCCAAAGTAGTCCCTCTTTCTCTTCACCTTTGTCATCTACCAATAATCAATATACCTTTTATATATTCGTCCAAACAGCTGACTAAATTTTTGAACTGGAAAGATCTGAGGACAGAGCAGTAAAATGTGCAACAAACAACCCCCTCCTTGTTAATTCTGCTGTACTCTGCAAGATTCAGCCCGGTGTCACTTCTTCTAGGAAGCTACCCTTACAACTCGCCTCCCTTCTCAAGCCACCCTGCCCGATCTGATCGAGTACCCTCTGAACGTGGTCCATCATCTCTTACACAAACCTCTCCTGTAGCTGGTGACTGTTCCGTAATTGTCTCCTGCACTAGACCACAGGCTTCATTCTGGGTCATGGCACAAAGTAGGTGCACAATAAATGTTGGCAGAATAAATTAATTAATGAACGAGTGTCTTAATATAGGTGTCTTTTTTATCTTTGTCAAAAATTTCTTCTTTCTTGCTACCTTCCTCTGAATGCCAGCTAGATTCCTGGAATGTGATAAACTAATTGGAAGTAAGTGAGAGATAAGAAACAGCTCAATGTATCATATCTTCCCAGATTACCTGGGAGGTTATATTTTAGAAAGATGTCTGATGACCTTATCGAAAAGGTCTGAGTAATATGGCAATTGCAGGTGCTATGGGAGAGAGATTTTGGAAAAAACATGTGAACACTTCATCATCCTCTCCAAATCATACTGAATTATGGTCTCCTTATTAGACCTTTGCATAAGAAATGCCTGAACACAGATCTTTGAAGAATATAACACAATTGTTTACAGATTATAAAAAATATATGAAACACCATCTGTGCCCCATAGAGATTTTCAGGCTTTCAGAGAGTCTCTAACAAAGCAACTCAGTTTCACCTTTAAAACCAATATCATGCTGTTTAATTACCAGAAAAATGCCTATCTCAAAATCTAGCCTCATTCTGAGAATAAACAACAATAAATAAAGATAGAGCTGCTGTTATATTGTCATTGCTAATAAATTATTGAAAATTATTGAGTGTCTCATTCACTCTGGTGATGACGTAGATCAATCTTTTACCCTGAAGTACTTAAGAGTGACCTGCCTCCTCTTCGTTTAGAAATTTTGTTTTGTTTTTTGAGACAGTCTTGCTCTGTTGCCCGGGCTAGAGTGCCGTGGCATCAGCCTAGCTCACAATAACCTCAAACTCCTGGGCTCAAGTGATCTTCCTGCCTCAGCCTCCCGAGTAGCTGGGACTACAGACATGTGCTACCATGACAGGCTAATTTTTCTATTTTTAGTAGAGAAGGGTCTCACTCTTGGCTCAGGCTGGTCTCAAACTCCCAACCTTAAGCAATCCTCCCGCCTCTGCCTCCCAGGGTGCTAGGATTACAGGCATGAGCCACCGCACCTGGCCTATTTAGAAATTTGATAGGGAGTTTCCTTTGTCATTAACAGTTGAAAACTGAGGGTTAAAAGCTGGGATTTGTTTCTCAAACATAGATCACTCAACTCCTCAAAATATTTTCCACTTTAAATAAGAGAAAGGAGTACACACTGGGGCTCTGGGGCCAAACTGAGCTAGCAGATATGTATAATATTGTCATTTTCCCTCCCTTCTTCCCTCCCTTTTCTTTCTTTCTTTTTTTTTT
>VBSM01003169.1:14950981-14967009 GCA_008086735.1 Cheirogaleus medius
GTTCACCTAGATAGATTAGAAGCCCCTTGAGAGGACTTTTGACCCTAACCCACTTCCTGTATCCCCTAGCAACTGTATTCCCTGATATGCAAATATGTTACCCTGACAACTGGTAATTGATATCTGTGATTATAAAAACCTGTATGAATCTAACCATATTGCTGGCATTTATGGAGATATGCCAGTCCCCTAGGTACACCCTGCTGTGTTATATCTGATCTTTTTATATATATAAAACTATAAACTATACCTTAGTCTCTGTGTATTCTTTTATTTCTCTCTGTTGCCTATCATTTTCCTTATCCTCTGTGGCAACCCCTATCTTAGGGACTTGGCTCCATGGGGAGAAGTAGCTGATCTCCTCACGGGCCTGCCTCAACTACTACTCTTGTCCCGCAAACTTCCAGACCATGTCATGTTGATGAAAACCAGGCTTGCTTATTGGGGAAGCTGGAGGAAGCATCTCCCTGGGTGTGAGGTTGGTGGCCTCTAATCTTTACTCTTGTCTCCTGAACTTGCCAAGTGCATCTGAATTTGAATAGTACATCCATACCACAGGAAGCAAAAGATAGAAGAAATAGACAATTTATTATACTTTTTCAATATGCATCAAAACTTGGATCCTTCAGCTATGACTCTCTATAAGGAATGCTAAGATGCTTAGTAACCAGTAACTAACCAGGAAGCCTTCCCTATTTATGAGTCTGTGTAAGAAGGAAACAGGCAGGCATACATGTAACCATTCTACATGTGAAGTTCTATACAGCCGTCCCTTGGTATCTGTGGGAGATTGGTTTCAGGACTTCCCACAGATACCACAATTTGTGATGCTCAAGTCCCTGATATAAAATGGCATAGTATTTGCATATAATGCATGAACATCCTCCCATATACTTTAAATCATCTCTAGATTACTTATAATACCTAATAGAATGTAAATGCTATGTAAATAGTTGTGATACTGTATTGTTTAGGGAATAATGACAAGAAAAAAAAGTCTGTATATGTTCAGTGCAGTCACACTTTTCTTTTCTGAATATTTTCAGTCCACCATTGTTTGAATCTGTGGATGTGGAACCCACAGATACAGAGGACTCATTGTATTATAGAGGCTCAAGACAATGAAAGTCTGAGTTAGAATTATATAAGGTCAAAGAGAAATTGCATTAGTTATATACATTTACCACTCCTGGCTTACGATCTCAACTGCTGGAAAGGGAACCCAGTGTCCCTTAAAAATCTCTCCCCATCATCTTTCTATTACCACTAAGATCATCAATGGGATGCATAGATATCCATGCACCCTGCACCCTGGTAAGTTCTCAATAAATATTTACTGATAACAATGATGTGTTAATTTTACTCCCAAACTTGTCCTTGACCAATGCCAGCAAGAGCGTTATTTATTTTGGAATTTAAAAATAAAATCCTCATGGGATCAAGCTTGGATGTCTCCATCGCCAGAAGCTTTCCTAGAAGTTTCAGGATCTTGCCAATATGACCAATTTGGCCAATATTTCATCGGTGCCAAATCCCACTCAGAGAACAGGTCTCCAGAATTTTGTGGTCGTTCTAAGGAGGAATTTTGTGCTGAGGGTTATTAAAAAGCAACTTCTCTTCCTTTGATATCTCTAGTCCAACTGGAGACAAAGCAGTCATACTCCTGCTGAGCAGATGAGTTGCTACAGGTCCCGAGCACGTGGTTGGAAGTGTTTGCTGCTGCCTGTCAGCGAACCCTCTCCGTGACCCCACATGTGATTGGAGTCTGATACAACTGCTCCACCCTGGGGGGAGCCTTTCTATATCTTTCTGGGAGTCATGCGTAACACGTGCTGATTCATTTAACATTACATCTCAAGGGCAAGGAAAAAGACTGGTAAGGCAATGCTGATTGTAATGACAATTGGGCAGGAATAAATCTGGTTGTCTGGCCATTTGGAGGCCTGCTGTCTGCTCACAATAGCAACAGTTAGGGCTTGGCCACCTAAGCTATCTTCTCCTGTTCCCCTGTACTCTCCTTTGCCACATGCTCTATCCCTGATCTTTTCAAGAATATGCTGCCAGCTTCTCCAGGACAGGGACCAGAACTATGGAGGAGACATATAAAAACCTCAGTTATAATAAGAGACATGCAGATTAAAACCACACTAAGACACCATTTCTCAACCATCAGATATGAAGAAATACAATATTGAATAACATACTTACTCTGTCAGCCATTCTGATTACTAACAGGCCTTTTTTTTTTTTCTTTTCTTTTCTTTTGAGACCGAATCTGGCCCTGTTTCCTGGTCTACAGTGCACTGATGTCATCATAGCTCACAGCAACCTCAAATTCCTTAGCTCCAGCGATCCGACTGCCTCAGCTTCCTGAGTAGCTGGGACTACAGGCATGCACCACTGCGCCTAGCTAATTTTTCTATTTTTAGTAGAGATGGGGTCTCACTCTTGCTCAGGCTGGTCTTGAACTCCCGCCTTGGCTTCCCAAATAGCTAGACAGGGCATGAGCCACTGCACCTGGCTTGGCATTCTTATATATTGTTGGCAGGAATGCAAAATAGCATAACTTCTAGGAAGGGTAATTTGGCAATATCAGGCAAAATTATACATGCATTTATCCTCTGACCCAGCAAACCCACTGTTGGGCTCCTATCCCCAAAGAAAAAGAAATGAAAGGATTAGAATATCACCACTAGGTAAACTCCAGTGAATGAAGGATCTAGGAAATGGTCCCCAATGACTGCTAGTGTCACATAAAGGGAGACTTCATGTGCTTCCTGATGGAAGTTCACAATGCTTATTGTAACGTACTCTTCCCAAAAAAATCAAACTGAGCCTGGTCAAGCCCCTATATACTTAACTACCAAATTACAGAAACTAAAAGGACAGAGCAATGTGTTAAAGGACACCATAGGGGACACAATCAACAAAATTCAGACTGTATGAAACCCCATAGGATAAACAATCTGGCTGAGATTTTGATGAAAGGTACGAATCCTCAGATTTAGGAATCATAGTGAATCCTAAGCAAGATACATAGAAATCCACATTTATACACACTGTATTAAAAATGGTATACAGTAAAAACAAGGAGATCTTAAAAGCAGCCAGAGAGAAAAATATTATCTACAAAGAATATTTCATGAAAAACAGAAACAGTTAATGGATTGAGATCAAAATCTGTTGTTCTTAGGTGGTTTATTAATACTAAGATCGAAGTTCCCCTTCCCAGGGAGAGGCTGCCTATCTGAAACAAAGAACAACAACTCAGGTACATAAAACTTCTGCTTAAAATCATTTTGTTTAGAAATCACTCTTGCCTACTTTTTGTTTCTGTTAAAAAATGGGAAGGAACTGTGTCCAGGTAGGAGAGTTGAAATTAAATGTCACCATGAGCCCTTGATTTCTGCTCTTAGGAAGCTAATAAAAGGGGTTGGCAGGCCTCGCCTCCTAGGCATGGTCACTTGGTCGTGCTTGCAAAGACTTGGCTGGGTCCTGAGCAACAACTCTGGTGCCCACCTTTGCCACTAAGTGAGGGATACCACCCCTGGGGCGAGCATGGTTTAGACAATTAAAAAAGTCCTTATTCAGGCTGCAGGCAGGAGCACTGGGGACGCTGCTCGGATGGTACCTCTGATGTGACAGGAGGCTGGAGAAGTGCAAAACTCTTCCTGCTGGTCTCTGCCTCTGGGGATCCTGCAATTCCCATTACTTGGAAGCAGAAAGAATCATGGAGCAGACTCCCCACGGAGGAGCGGCAGTCTTCATGTTGGCAGTCCTCAGAAGCACTTCCGTGACCAGTCAGGCTTGCTGAACAACCAACCAGAACAGGGCAGTGCCTGCTCCGGCTCGGCAAGCCACCAGACTGTCCCACTCAGTGCCCCAGCCTCAGCCAGGGCCACAGGGGCCTCGGCCGGCACAGACAGAGATCTGCGCAACGTGGCCCTTCAGGCCAAGCCTTCCGTCGCCTCTGACTGCAACATTCCCCGGTCTCGGCCTGGGTTGAGACTGTCACTTCCCCTCCCTCTGACCACACCAGCACTGCCTGCACAGACACGGTGCATGCCGTGATCCCATTTAGTCCCCGCCCTGTGACGTGGGTACCCGGCCCCATTATATAGAGGAAGAAACTGAGGCTTGGCGATGTTAGATAACCAGCTGGTGAGTGGAAGAACTTCCAAGTCTGTATGACCACAACACCCACACTCTTCTTCACCGCCATGAAAGGTTTCCCCATATTTAAGACTCCTGTTCCTAAGGCCTGCACACCCCAACTAATTCCACGGGCTTCATCTAATCATCTCTGTCTCTGTTGCTCTTAAATAGAAAGCTGTGCTGCTCTCACCCTTCAAAATATTTACTCCCGAGAGAGGAGAGGCTGTCCTCTGACGCTTCCTCAATCAACCTTAAGAGCGCCTGGCATGTCATTCCTCAGCGCTTATAAACCACCTTCATTACCAGATGATAACATGCAGTGAGTCATCTGTTTATTCCCTCAACCGTTTGGGCTGCTTTGGCAATGCCCTGCCGTCCTCAGGGTGCAGTGACTTCTGTGCCGACAGTGGCCCTAGTTAGTGTTCTCAGTTGGCCAGAAACACGGGAGCAAATGGTCCTGCTCTAGAGGTAGAGACTTGTCCCTGTGGCTCCCTCAAAGGCCAATTAGTAACTGACATGCCCCCTGCTGCTTGCTATTCCACACGAATGACACCCAAAGGCACATTTCATCAAGGGGTACTTAAGAAACACTTGGTTTACAAGGTTGTGATGAGTTTTCAAGTAACCATTCCTCGCGCTTCCGTTCAGCAGTTGGAGAATCAACCCAGGAGGACAGAAAGTCAGGGTGATGTTTTTTGTCCCGTGACTACTGCGTTAATTTCAGATATGGGTAGCGGGGTTGGCTAAGTTGGGGCTGTTTACTTCTTAATTAATTTAAGGCCCTTTCTCACCTTGTATCTATTCTCATTAATAATTTTTCAGTAACTGGAGATAGCCATTTACAGGGCATTTTTTTTTTTTGGTGTTTTATTTTATTTTCCTAAAATGTCAGTTGGACAGCCAAAGAAATTTCCCCCCAGAGTCCTTGGAGATTGTTTTGAGCTGAAATAACTCCCATCATGGTTGGCTGAGCACTAAATGAAAAATAGCATTGTACGTCAAATTAATATTTTAGGGAAGAAAATGTGCAAACCCTCATCGGCATGTCGGCCGGCGTGATCGCAAGCATTAGCCACAAAACCACAGAGTGAAGAATGAAAGACCAAAGCCAGTTGTGGCCATCAGTTCGGGAGCTGAAATCCAGGCGAGGGAGGGAGATTAATGGGGAGCAGGTCTCTATTCATCAAGTGTGGCAGACTAGAGGGGCACGGGAAGGCAAGAATGAGGACGTTTTTAAATGGATTCATTTTGTGAGGTGACTGCTGGGTGAAAAGCAGTGGATTGGGGCTTAATAGAAACCACAGCTGACGCCTTAAGAAAAAGCAAGATACTGTAGAAGGATGATGATGGAAGATATAGCAACTAGACAAAAGCAGGTTACAA
This sequence comes from Cheirogaleus medius, assembly GCA_008086735.1. Lineage (NCBI taxonomy): Eukaryota > Metazoa > Chordata > Mammalia > Primates > Cheirogaleidae > Cheirogaleus > Cheirogaleus medius. The sequence continues at coordinate 14,956,520 of VBSM01003169.1, forward strand.
ATCAAATGTACAGTATTGTCCAATTTTTGAAAACTATATGAGAGAAGGAACACACACATGAGTAAGTGCCAGAGTTTCATAAGCCTGATTTTGCGATAGAAGGTTCTGGAATTTTATTTTTTTTAATACGGGTCCCTTGGCCCTACCCCTAGAAGATTCCGATTTATTGGATCTGGTTTGGGGCCCAGGTGTCTGTGTTTTTAAAAGTTTTCATGTGCTTCTATCAGATATATAGGGGGAGGGCGAAGATCAGAGATAGCTTTATGAGGTATTTTCTGATTTAAATTTTTTCCCTGTGGTTTTTATTTATATATATCATTCTGTGAACACAAATTGCAACTACCATCAGAAAAGAAAAGGTCATTAACGGGCTGGGAGCACTGGCTCACGCCTAGGATCCTAGCACTTTGGGAGGCTGAGAGATTGCTTAAGCCCAGGAGCTTGAGACCAGCCTGAGCAAGAACGAGACCCTGTCTCTACAAAAAATAGAAAATTAGCCGGGCGTAGTGGTGTGTGCCTGTAGTCCCAGCTACTCAGGAGGCTGAGGCTGGAGGATAGCTTGAGCCCAGGAGTTGGAGGTTGCTGTGAGTTATGCTGACGCCACACTCTATCCGGGGTGACTGAGAGAGACTCTGCCTCAAAAAAAAAAAAGAAAGGTAAATACTGCATGTTCTCACTTATACATGAAATCTAAAAATGTTGAGCTCATAGAAACAGAATAGAATAGTGGTTAGCAGAGGCTTGAGCCCAAGACTTTGAGGTTGCTGTGAACAATGGTGACACCACTGCACTCTAGCCCGGGTGACAGAGAAACCCTGTCTCAAAAAAAAAAGAAGGAAAAAAGAAAAAGTCATCAATAAAAATAACTGAACTTATTAGGAAAAGTAGTCCCAGGCAACAATAATGATGTCCCATGTTTGTGAAGTGTTTCCTGAGTGCCAGACATAGCTTTAGTAATGATGCCATGTAGTCCTTAAAATAACTCTGTGACATAGGCATTAGTATTGCAGCCATTTTACAGATGAGGAAGTCAGAGGCCGGAGGTTCTAGGTCAGACAACTAGAGAATGACACAATAAGAACGTAGATAGTCTTACTTGGGAGCCTGAGGCTTAACCTCCACATTCTCCTTTGTTCCGGTGGAAAGGATAGGTAAGGCACTTCCGGCTGGAAGAAGCATGTGGCCCAGATGCCCATGTGGCCGTCCCTCTACTCCCGTCATTGCAGGCCCACTGGTTCCTGGGCCTCACCAGTGCCCGCTCTGAGCTTCCCCAAGCTCAGGGGAAGTGTCCTCCCTGCCTTTTCATTCCGGAGACTTCCCGAGTTTGCTACTTGCCCAGAAGGAGAATTCTATCACCGTGCAAGCTGGAGAGAGGGACAAAGAAAGAAGAAATTGAACACTGCGGGATACCGGCTGGCTATTAAGTCATGCCATAAGCAATCTTTTGAAAAATTCTTAATTGGCTTTTTTATTGAAGTGGAGAATGAAATTTCTATGAAGTGCCGCATGCCCTTGTACAGGAGGATACGCATATAAAATCTGCAGGGTTTTTGCCTGGGGAGAGGACAGAGTACTCATTCAGATTATTTCCCCATTTCACAGATGGTGGTGCCAAGTCATTAAGAGACTTCTAGAAAGAGAAAAGAATGAGTTGATGCCCCAACCAGAACCAAAACTCTTTACTAGTACAAAAGTAGGTTGTGGGTTTTAAAGATTTTTTTTTTGAATCAGTGGGTATTTAAATTCATTCTCTTTCATAGTGAAGTTGCCAAATAAAATACAGCATGCTCCGTTAAATTGGAATTTCAGATAACAAATAATGTTTTGGTAAAGTATGCCCCAGCTATTGTATGGAACATATTTATACTAAAAAATTATTCATTGTTTATCTGAAATTCAAATTTATCTGGGAGTCCTGTATTTTTATTTGCAAAATATGGCAGCCCTATTTCATGACAAAAAATGATTTATTTTCTCTTTGGAGATTGTTTTCCCTTCTCAGCGTCACCAGCTCAATGATTTGAAGAAGCATAAACCAGAAAATTAATCCTAGCCCACCCTTTTGTGCCAAACACCCACAGGGCCAGCTTCTTTGCTAGTTGGTAAATATTATATATTCCAAATGCATACTCGCATGCACAGCCCTGCACACGCTTTCAAACACGCACATGCACACACTTTCATGCATATGTTTGCAAACGTATACGTGAAGAGTGCAAATGGATTTCTGTTTCTCCTATTATCCTAAAATAAAAATCCCACACTGTGTTCAGATTTTCATGGCTTTCCCAAAACATAATTTTCCTTTTGGTCAATTCCAGTCTATTCAAGGGGAAAGTCACATCTCCACTCGCCTTGCATGCCTAGCTACACTGGCTCGCTTCCCGCAGAGCAGGTTGGCAATAAGACGTTATCACTTGCATTTCAGAAAATTTGAATTTTTCTCTTCTTGCTGTTGCATAAAACTGCCTATTTTAGTATAAAGGGAATGAAATTTGTCTAAGGGTCAGATAACAAATGGAATTTAATAACAAAAAAAAAAGTACAGAACTGAGGATTGAAAACTTGAGCCATATTGTAGTAAAAACACTTAAAAATGAGAGAGAAGAGGGAAGAACAATTTTAAAGCATTCTCAAGAAGCAGTATAGCACAGTAGTTAAATAATCATTCCTGTAGCCAGGATACTTGAGTTGTTAGCTGGACAAATGACTTAACTCATCTGTAAAGTGGAAATAACAGCAATACCTGCCTCACAGGTTGTTGTGATAATTAAGTAAATGTATATATAAAAGATATATGAAATTATATCTGACACAGTGTTTGTTGTTATAATTACCTTTTGTTTGCCAGACACAGCAGTAGCCTCTTCACACATATTATCCCATTCAATTGTCAAAGCAAGCATGTGAGATTTGTGGACATGAGGAAACTCAGGCTCAGAGAGGTTAAGAAACTTGCCCAAGGTCACACAGCAAAGCCAAGATTCAAGAATCAGTCTCAGGATAAAGCCACCATTCTCTCAACAACTCCATATGATAAAAGGTGGAAAGGACACAGGTGACAAGGTGGTGGTTCTTTAGAGAGGTGACAGCATCCCCTCTATGACCACTGCTTTTGTAGGATGGGAGTGTGTCAGGAGAAGTTTGCACTGGTGCATCTGGGGGAGAAGACAGGACCCTTAGTTTTAGTTACAGACCTCACCCAAACATCTGCCACACAGATGAGGAATTTACTTTCTTGTGACCTCTCCAAGCAAACCCCCAGGAAATAGACAGCCCTGATCCTGGGCTCCCTGACTCTCCGTCATTAAGGTAACGTAAGGCAGGGCTGATCCGCTGGCACTCGGGCGGGGTTCTCTCTCCTCAACTCTCTTCTCTATTGACACATGCACCAGAGACCATTTCATGCAGCCCCTTTGGCACCAGTTAGAGGCTGATGACTCCCAAATTTCTGTCTCCAGCCCAGACCTCTCCCCCCACTCAGACCCACAGCGGTTCACCCAGCACCTTCACTGGGTGTCTAATAAACATCTCAGCCTTAACAAGTCCAAAACTGATGTTATCCAAAAACCCTGCTTCACCTTCGGCGCCCCGTGGCTCAATATATGGCAACTCCATTCTTCCAGTTGTGCAGACCCAAAGACGTGGAGTCACCCCTCACCCCTCTCTGCCCCCTGCCGCTGACACCCAGTCTGTCCACGCATCCCATCGCTGCCACCTTCAGAATGCACCCGGAGTCAGGCCACCCCCTCCCCCTCCACCGGGACTGCCCGGTAGACTCCTGGTCTCCACGCCGCCAGCCTGGCCTCCTGCCCTGGTCTCTTCTTCACGCCGCAGTCAAGTGCTCCTGCGAAAACAGAACTTAGATCACATAACTCTTCTGCTCACACTCCCCCGAAGCCTCCCATCTCAGAGGAAAATCAAGGTCTTCCACAGCCTGAAAAGCCCTGCGTGACCTGTCGCCTTCCCTCAGCTCTCAGGACCTCACCTCCCACCACTGTCCCCAGCGCCGCCCGCACCAGCCGCTGGGCCTCCGGGCCTGTCTTTGCACACGCCAAGCACGCTCTCGCGTGGGGGCCTTTGCACACACTCTTCCTCGTGGACATGCTGCACCACGGTGTCCTCGCAACTCGCACCCCGATGTCCTTCAGCCTCTGCTCAAATCTCACCCTAACGGAGACGACTACCACCCTGTCCACCTGCAGCAAACAGCCACATGCCGTCCTCATCTGGGCTCTCCCTGTCCCCTACCTGACCTGTTTTTTTCACAGCATTTAGCAGTACCGATGTGATCTATTCGTGTATTTGCGTATTATCTATTATCTCTATCCTCTGAAGGGAAGCTCTACGTAGATAGAGATTTTGTCTGTTTTATTGACTGTCATATCCTCGGTGCCTAGAAGAATGTGTGTATACAGTAGGTGCTCAATAAGTGTTTGGCAAACGAGTGAACGGAAAGAGCCCTCTAGACAGTCTCGCGTCAAGTGAACAGAACACCTCTGCTGACTGCTTTGAGTTCCCTCCCCTAAAATCTGGATTTCAGGAAGACTCTACATTCTGCACTCCTTTCTGTCTTAGCAGTCAACATCTAGGATGATCCTATACACAGACCTTTTCTGGTTGGTTTGCTTTTGTGTGATTTTTGTGGGGTTTTTTTGTTTTATGTTGTTTTCTGACATGGGGTCTCACTCTGCCGCCCAGGCTGGAGGCTGGAGCGCAGTGAGTAATCATAGCTCACCACAGCCTTGAACTCCTCGGCTCAAGTGATCCTCCTGCCTCGGCCTTCCAACTACAGGTGTGCACCACCATACCCAGCTAATGTTTTAATTTTTTGTAGAGACAGGGTCTCACTGTGTTGCCCAGGATGGTCTTGAACTCCTGGCCTCAAGGGATCCTCTTGCGTTGGCCTGCCAATGTGCTGGAATTACAGGCATGAGCCACCATGCCCCACCTGCCTTTGTGTTTTGTATCTCTGCTTGGTTTGATTTAGCAGAAAAGGTTCATGGGCAAAGCCATGTGCAAGTCTCCCCATGTGTCTTGGCTCCCCCTGTGCTCCTGATGGAAAACATGTCTGGGGACATTATTCTAAAGGCTCCAAACCAACCAGCAAATGATGTAAATCTCATTGCTTGAGCAAAGAAAAAAACACATCTATCCATCCTAACATCCACTTCCATGGAAACTCTGAGTTCAAAAGGCCAGTAATGGCAATACTTCTAGGTTTTATTACCCTCTCTTGTCATTTCAGGGGACTATGGTTGCAGGCACATGCTGAGAAGGGGAGGCCTTTCAAATGGAATGCACTAAAAAGCAAGCTTTCCAAAGCCCAGGCCAGTCATCTCCAGCAGCATCTAAACAATTATTATGATGTGAGGAGTTTGTAGCCAGACCCTTTGGCACTTGTATTAGGAACCCTCAAGCCACACCAAGTACCAAGTACTCAGCCTCTCAGTGCAGAAATCCCTTCACTCCTCAATTAAACAAAGCTATTAGAGAAAAGCCTCACTGGCTCAGGTGGGAGGCAGCATCCAGTCCTCTGCTTCTGCAGCATCTAAACACACTCAAAATGTTGCTTCCACAACCCCACAAGGAATACTAAACATTCATTCCAAGTGTCAAACCCTAGGACATGTGATATTGCTATATCTTTTCCTGAAAGGATCCAGGTATGTCAAAGGACAAATTCATACTTTTCTCCAGGATTACCATTAGTAAAGTTGACACTATGCCAGAATACCTATTAATGTGTCCCAGGTTTGAGGGTGCACATTCCAACCACATAAAGAGTACAGTTGAGAAGAGCCTGGGCAACATAGCGAGACCCCATCTCTAAAAAAGAATTTTAAAATTAGGCAGGTGTAGTGGCATATACTTGTAGTCCCAGCTACTTGGGAGGCTGAGGCAAGAGAATTGCTTGAGCCTAGGAGTTCGAGGCTATAGTAAGCTATGATCATGCCACTGCACTCCAGTCTGGGCAAAAGAGCAAGACCCAGTCTCAAAATAAATAAATTAAATAAATAAATAAGAGGAGGCAGTGTCCCAGTGAAGGTGCTTAACTCTGTTGTTTTTTTTTTCAGACAGAGTCTCACTTGTTGCCCAGGCTAGAGTGCCGTGGCGTCAGGGTAGCTCACAGCAACCTCAAACTCCTGGGCTTAAGCAATCCTTCTGCCTCAGCCTCCCAAGCAGCTAGTACTACAGGCATGCACCACCACGCTTGGCTAATTTTTCTATATATTTTTAGTTGGCCAATTAATTTCTTTCTATTTAGTCGAGACAGGGTCTCACTCTTGCTCAGGCTGGTTTTGAACTCCTGACCTTGAGCGATCCTCCTGCCTTAGCCTCCCAGTGTGCTAGGATTACAGGCATGAGCCACCGTGCCCGGCCCTAACTCTGTTTTTGACAGTCAGATCAGATATGACTCCTTTAATATTCCTGAACATTCAACCAGCACATAGTTCTAATTCACCTTTTAAGTATATATATGTATGTGTACACTGTATTTAATTTGTCATCCATTTTTAAGACACACCATTATTTTGTGTAAAACTAAGAAAAAATATAATTCTGTCAATTAAATTAGAACAAATCATTGGTTGTAAGATGTGTTCTGGTCAGAGGCACTAAGTTGTAAAAAATTGTGCATCTTAGAATTACGTGTGTGTGTGTGTAGGGAGAAAAGTGGAATTTAAAAACACTCATATAGATTATTTGGAGTTTTAATATTTAATATTATCACTATTTCTAACATTAAGGAAAATGACTATTATATTGTCTTTCAAAATTTACCTAGAGAATTTCAATAGAATTTAAAAAATTACCAACCATATGAGGCTATTTCCATTTCAGACTCTAGTGAGCACATAGAGATTTTTCTGATGTGGAAATGAATTATCTAATTGCTCTTCTTGCAAAAGGCCACGCTGGGTTCAGTGCTGCTGCCTCAGCAGAGTGCACGCGATTAAGTGATGTGGCAAAATGGCTTTCATTCTAAGATCTCACATTCACTCCTGAGCTGCTCTCTCATAACTTCCTTCCAACCTCTCTCGCCAGTGGTAATTTCCTAGGTTTATCACCAAATTCTCATGTACAGAATCAGAGGGTAGAACTAGATTGACTTCTAAGGACTCTTTCTGCTTTAACAATCAGCTTTATACAAATTGCACTTTGACTTTAAGAGTGTCAGAATCAAATGGCAAGTATTTAATGAGTGTATTATAAAAAGATCATCAACTTTTTGGGAGCATTTACTGCATGCAAGGCCCTGTGGCAATCGCTTTCCGCACAGTGTTTCATTCAATCCTTGCAGCAGCTTCTGGGAGGTGGATGTTGCGATTCCCATTTTATAGATGGAGAAGCCACAAATGAATGCCAAGAAGGGTCTTTTTCTTTGTTACAGATTTATTGAGATATGCTTCTCATACTCCACAGCTCACCCTTTAAAGTGTAAAATTCAAGAGTTTTTAGTATGTTCCAAGAGTTGCACAATCAGCACCACAATCAAGTTTAGAAACTTTTCATCACCCCCCAAAGAAACCCCATATCTTCAGCAATCACTCCCCATTCCCCACTCTCCCAGGCCCTGGCTAGCACTAGTCCGCTTTCTGTCTCTATAGAGTTGCCTATTCTGGAAACTGCCTATAAATGAAATAAAAACCATATGTGGTGTTTCCAAGTAGGGTCTTGAACTCATGTCTTTCTTTTTTTTTTCCTTTATGTTTTGTAACATTTCAAAATATCAAGGGGGTACAGGAGGAAGGGGTGGAGCAAGATGGCCGAATAGAAACCTCCAATGATCATTCCTCTGCATGAACACCAAATTCAACAACTATCCATGCAAGCGAGCATCTTCAGAAGAATCGAAAATGAGGTGAGCAATCATACTACCTGGTTTTAACATCATATCAAGGAAAGAAGCACTGAAGAGGTCAGAAAAGACAATCTTGCATTGCCCATACCACTCCTCCCCCAACTCCAGCAGCCCAGCACAGAGAGTGAGGGAAGAGAGTGAGAGACTTTGCCTGGTAATCCAGGGAATCCTCCTGTATCTTACCCAAGCCCACCAAGGCAGTACCACCAGGAGTCTGAAGAGTCACAGCATCACTTAGCATCAACACCCAGGGTTGATGCAGCTGCAGTGACCAAAGACTTAGATCACAACACTCAATTCCCTTTGAATATCTGGAAAGCCTGTCTAAGATGGACAGGTTCAAGCAAGCCCAGACTGGGAGATTAAAATAAATACCTAAGTCTTCAATGTCCAGACATCAACAAATATTCACAAGCATCAAGAACATCCAGGAAAACATGACCTCACCAAATGAACTAAATAAGGTACCAGTGACCAATCCTGGAGTGATGGGAGATATGTGACCTTTCAGATAAAGAATTAAAAATAGCTGTCCTGAAGAAGCTCAATGAATTTCAAGACAACACAGAGAGGGAATTCAGAAGGCTATAAGAGAAATTTAACAAAGTGATGGAAATAGTAATAAAAAAAAAAAGCAGAAATTCTGGAGCCGAAGAATTCAATTGACAAACTGAGAAATTCATGAGTCTCTCAACAGCAGAACTGATCAAGCAGAAGAAAGAATTTTCTTTCTTCAAGTGAGCTTGAAGACAAGCTACTTGAAAATACAGTCAGAAGGGGAAAAAAAGGAAAGAGATTAAAAAAGAGTGAAGCACACCTACAAGATATAGAAAATAGCTTCAAAGGGGTAAATCCAAGAGTTATTGGCCTTAAAGAGGAGGGAGAGAGAGAGAGAATGGAGTAGAACATTTATTCAAAGAAATAATAACAGAAAACTTTCCAAACCTAGAGAAAGATAACAATATTCAGGTACAACAAGGTCATAGAACACCAAGCAGATTTAACCCAAACAAGACTACCTGAAGACACTTAATAATCAAGCCCCAAAGGGCATGGATAAAGATTCTAAGGGATGCAAGAAAAAAAAAATCACATATAAAGGAGCTCCAATGCACCTGGCAGCAGACTTCTCAGTGGAAACTTTACAGGCCAGGGGAGACAGACATATTCAAAGTGCTGAAGGAAAAAAACCTTAACCCTAGAATATTATTTCCTGCAAAAATACCCTTCAAACATGAAAGAAAAATAAAGACTTTCCCAGACAAACAAAAACTGAGGGATTTCATCAACACCGGACCTGTCCTATAAGAAATGCTAAAAGGAGTTCTTCAATCTGAAAAAAAGGACATTAATGAACAATAAGAAACCATCTAAAGGTATACAACTCACTGGTAACAGTAAGTACACAACTACAGAATACTCTATTGCTGTAACTGCAGTGTATAATCCACTTATATCCTAAGGAAGAAGACTAAAATATAAACCTATCAAAAATAACTACAACAACTTTCTGAGAGATAACATGAAAGGTTATAGATGGAAACAACGAAAAGTTAAAAACCAAGGGGGATGGAGTTAAAGGGTAGGATTTCTATTAGATTTCTCTTTGCTTGTTTATTTTTAAGCAGAGTTGTCATATGTTTAAAATAATCAGTTATAAAGTTTTTATAGCAAGTGTCATGGTAACCTCAAATCAAAAAACCTACAACAGATATACAAGAAATAAAAAGCAAGAAATTAAAACACACTACCAGAGAAAATCACTTTTAATAAAGTAAGACAGGAAGTAAGAAAGAAAGAGGACCACAAAACAACCAGAAATCAAATAACAACATGGCAGTAGTAAGTCCTTACCTATCAATAATACTATTGAATGTGAATGAACTGAACTCTCCAATCAAAAGACATAGAGTTTTGACATATGGTAAATTGAGAAAAAAAGACAAAAAAAAAAAAAAAAGAATTAAAATATTTTAAGAAAAAAAAAAAGACATAAAGTACCTGAATGGACTAGGGGTGGGTGAGTCAACTATATGTTGTCTGTAAGAAATCCACTTACCCTACAAAGACACACACAGACTGAAAATAAAGAGTTGGAAAATGATAGTGCATGCAAATGGAAACCAAAAAAGAGCAGGAATAGCTATACTTCTATCAGATAAAATAGAGTTCAAGACAACTGTAAAAAAGAGACAAGGTCATTATATAATGATAAAGGGGTTTATTCAGCAAGAGGATATAACAATTCAAAATACATATGCACCCAACACAGGAGCACTCAGACATATAAAGCAAATATTATCAGAGTTAAAGAGAGATAGACCCCCAAAAAATAATCATCGAAGACCTCAACACTCCACTTTCAGCATTGGGCAGATCATCCAGACAGAAAATCAACAAAGAAACATTGAACCATAGACCAAATGGACTTAATAGATATTTACAGACATTTCATCCAACAGCTACAGAATGCACATTCTTCTCCTAAGCTCATGGATCATTTTCAAGAAGAGAACATATGTTAGGCCACAGACAAGACTTTAAAAATTCAAAAATATACTCCAAAGACGACAGAATAATGGCCTGCAAACATAAAAAAATGCTCATCATCTCTAATCATCAG
>VBSM01003169.1:14967109-14979291 GCA_008086735.1 Cheirogaleus medius
CAGGGGGTTGGACACGCTTGAAGCTCTAGCACGGTGGGGGGGAGGAGGGGAGGGTTGGCAGGGGCAATATATGTAACCCTAACAATATCTTTAACCCCATAATATAATGAAATAAAAGAAAAAAAAAGAAAAAATATTGAAATCACACCAAATATTTTCTCTGATCATGATGGAATAAACCAGAATCAATAACAAGAGGAACTTTTTAAAATATACAAACACATGGAAATTAAACAATATGCTCCTGAATGACCAGTGAGTCAATCAAGAGATTAAGAAGGAAATTTTTAAATTTCTCATAACAAATAAAAATGAAAACACAACATATCAAAACCTATGGGATATAGTAAAAGCAGTAATAAGAGGAAAGTTTATAGCAATAAATGCCTTTATTGAAAGAGTAGGAAAGCTTCAAATAAACAACCTAATGATGCATCTCAAAGAACTAGAAAAATAAGAGCAAACCAAACCAAAAATTAGGACCAAAAAAAAAAGTCAGAGCAGAAAGAAATGAAATTGAAACTGAAAAAATACAAAAGATCAATGAAATGAAAAGTTGGTTTTTTGAAAAAATAAACAAAATTGACACACCTTTAGCCACACTAAGAAAAAAAGAGAGAAGACCCAAATAAATAAAATTGGAGATGTAAAAGGAGACATTACAATTGATACTGCAGAAATTCAAAAGACCATTAGACTACTATGAGCACTATATGCAAATAAATTGGAAAACCTAGAAGAAATTGATAAATTCCTAGACACATACAACCTACCAAGATTGAACCAGGAAGAATTCCAAAACCTGAATAAACCAATAACAAGTAATGAGAGAGAAGCAGTAATAAAAACTCTCCCAGCAAAGAAAAGCACAGGACCCTATGGCTTCACTGCTCAATTCTACCAAGAAAAATTACTACCAATCCTACTTAAACTGTTCCAAAAACTCAAGGAGGAAGGAATACTTCCAAACTCATTCTACGAGGCCTGTATCACCTTGACCCCACAACCAGACAAAGACACAACAACCACCACCACCACCACAACAAAACAATAAGCCAATATTTCTGATGAACATACATGCAAAAATTCTCAACAAAATACTAGCAAATCAAATCCAACAACACATTAAAAAGATTACACATTATAATCAAGCAGGATTTATCCCAGGGATGCAAGGATGGTTCAACATCTGCAGATCAATCTGTGTGATACATCATATCAACAGAATGAAGGACAAAAGCCATATGATCATTTCAATTGATGCTGGAAAAGCATTTGATAAAATTCAGTATCCTTTCATGATAAAAACACTAAAAAAAACTGGGTATAGAAAGAACTTAACCTCAACACAATGAAAGCCATATGTGACAGACAAGGCACTACTAGTACTAAATGGGGAAAAATTGAAAGCTTTTCCTCAAAGATCTGGAACAAGACAAGGATGCCCACTTTCACACTGTTATTCAACATAGTAGTGGAAGTTCTAGCTAGAGCAATCAGACAAGAAAAAGAAATAAAGGGCATCCAAATTGGGAAGGAAGAAGTCAAAGTATCCTTGTTTGCAGACAATATGACCTCGTGTCTAGAGAAACCTAAAGACTCCACAAAAAGCTATCAGAACTGATAAACAAATTCATTAAAGTCACAGGACACAAAATCAATGTACAAAAATCAGTAGCATTTCTATATGCCAATAGTAAACAACATGAAAAAGAAACCAAGAAAGCAATCCCATTTACAATAGCTACAAATAAAATAAAATATCTAGGAATAAACTTAACCAAAGAAGTGAAAGATCTCTATAATGAAAACTATAAAACATTGATGAAAGAAATTGAAGAAGACACCAAAAAATGAAAATATATTACAAGCTCATGGATTAGAAGAACTTATATTGTTAAAATGTCTATACTACCCAAAGCAATCGACAGATTCAATGCAATCCCCCCAAAATACCAGTGACATTCTTCACAAAAATAGAAAAAAATAATCCTAAACTTTATATGGAAGGAAAAAACACCGAGGATAGCCAAAGTCATCCTGTGCAAAAAGAACAAAACTGGAGAATCACATTACCTGACTTCAAATTATACTACAGAGCTATAGTAACCAAAACAGCATGATGATGGCATAAAAACAGACACATAGACCAATGGAACAGAGTAGAGAACCCAGAAATAAATTCACACATTTATAGTAAACTTATCTTCTACAAAGATGCCAAGGACATACAGAGGGGAAAGGACAGTCTCTTCAATAAATGGTGCTGGGAAAAGTAGATTTCCATATGCAGAAGAATGAAACTAGACCCTTAATCTCTCACCGTATACAAGAATCAAATCAAAATGAATTAAAGACTTAAATATAAGACCTGAAACTATGAAACTACTAAAAGAAAACATTGAGGAAACCCTCCAGGACATTGGTCTGAGTGAGGACTTCTTGAGTAATACCCCCAAAGCACAGACAACCAAAGCAAAATTGGACAATTGGGACCACATCAAGCTTAAAGCTCCTGCACAGCAAAGGAAGCAATCAACATAGTGAAGGGACAACTCACAGGATGGGAGAAAATATTTGCAAATTACCCATCTAACAAGAGATTAATAACTAAAATATATAAGGAGCTCCAACAACTGAATAGGAAAATATCAAATAATCTGATTGAAAAATTGGCAAAGGATCTGAATAGACATTTCTTCTTTTTTTTTTTTTTGAGTCAGAGTCTCACTCTGTTGCCTGGGCTAGAGTGCCGTGGCATCAGCCTAGCTCACAGCAACCTCAAACTCCTGGGTTCAAGCGATCCTACTGCCTCAGCCTCCTGAGTAGCTGGGACTATAGGCATGTGCCACCACGCCCGGCTAATTTGTTATATATAATTTTAGTTGTCCAATTAATTTCTTTCTATTTTTAGTAGAGACGGGGTCTCGCTCTTGCTCAGGCTGGTCTCGAACTCCTGACCTGTAGCGATCTGCCCGCCTTGGCCTCCCAGAGTGCTAGGATTACAGCCATGAGCCACCACAACTGGCCATGAATAGACATTTCTTGAAAGAAGACATACAAATGACCAACAAGTATATGAAAAAATGCTCAATATCATTAGTCATCAGAGAAATGCAAATCCAAACTACAATGAGATTATCATCTCACCCCAGTTGAAATGGCTTTTATAAAAAAGACAAGCAATAACGAATGCTGGTGAGGGTGTGGAGAAAGGGGAACCCTCTTACACTGTTGGTGAGAATGTAAATTAGTGCAACTACTATGGAGAACAGTATGGAGGTTCTTCAAAAGACTATGACTAGGACTACCATATATACCCACTGCTGAGTATATATCCAAAGGAGGGGAAATCAGTACATGAAGAAGATATCTGCACTCATGTTTATTGCAGCGCTATTCACAATAGCCAAGATATGGAATCAACCTAAGTGTGCATCAATGGATGAATGGATAAAGAAACTGTGGTACATATATACAATGAAATATTATATAGCCACAAAATCCTGACATTTGCAACAACATGCATGGAACTGGAGAACATTCTGTTAAGTGAAATAAGCCACGCACAGAAGGACAAATCTTGCATGTTCTCACTCACATGTGGGAGCTAGATATTAAAAATGATTGTTCTCATGGAAACAGAGTAGAACGATGGCTACCAAAGGCTGGGAAGGGTAGCAGGGAGGGATGGATGAAGTGGGGATGGTTAATGGGTACGAAAATATAATTAGACAGTTAGATAAAATGAACAATACTTGATAGCACAACAAAGTGGCTGTAATCAACAATTAAGTTACGGTATACTTTAAAAGAGTGAAATTGGACTGTTCTTAACACAAATACATGATAAATGCCTAAGGTGATGGATAACCCAATTATCCTGATTTGATTAATTCACATTGTATGCTTGTATCAAAACATCATATGTACTCTATAAAGATATACAACTATTATATACCCATAATAATTAATTTTTTTAAAATATCAATAAAAGGGGAGGATACAAATGTTTTTGCTACATGGATTCATTATATAATGCTGAAGTCAGGGCTTTTAGTGCGCCCATCAGCAAGACAGTATTCATTGTCCCCAACAGGTAAGTTTTTATCCCTCACCTTCCTTCCATCTTCCCCTCTTCTTAGTTTCCAATGTCCTTTACATCTCATTGTGCCTGTGTGTAGCCATCATTTAGCTCCCACTTGTTAGTGAGAACGTGGTTGTTTTTCCATTCCTGAGATACTTCACTTAGAATAATCATCTCCAGTTCCATCCAAGTTGCTGTGAAGGACATTATTTCATTTCTTTTTATGGCAGAGTAGTACTCCATGGTACATACGTACTACATTTTCTTTATCCATTCATGACTTAATGGGCACTTAGGTTGACTCCATATATTTGAAATTATGAATTGTGCTGAGAAAAACATTTTAGTGTGGGTGTCTTTTTTATAAAATGATTTATTTGCCTTTGGGTAGATACCAAGTAGTGGGATTACTGGATTGAATGGTAGGGTCTACTTTTAGTTCTTTGAGGAATCTCCATACTGTTTTCCATAGAGGTTGTACTAATTTGCAGTCCTGCTAACAGTGTATAAATGTTCCTTTTTCTCTGTATCCATGCCAGCATCAGTTGTTTTTTGATTTTTTTAATGATGGCCTTTTTGATAGGGATTGATGGTATCTTATTGTGGTTTTAATTTGCATTTCCCTGATGATTAGTGACGTTGAACATTTTTTCATATGTTTGTTGCCCATTTGTCTATCTTCTTTTGAAAAACTTCTGTTCATGTCTTTTTTATGGGGTTGTTTTTTTCTTGCTGATTTGTTTGAGTTCTTTAGAGATTCTGGATATTAGTCCCTTGTCAGATATCCAAGTTGCAAATATTTTCTCCTATTCTGTAGGTTGTCTATTTACACTGCTGATTATTTCCTTTGCTGTGTAGAAGCTTTTTAATTAAGTCCCATTTATTTATTTTTGTTGTTGCTGTATTTGCCTTTGGAGTCTTAGTCAAATTCTTTGACTAGGCCTATGTCTAGAAGAGTTTTTCCTGTATTTTCTTCTAGAATTTTTATGCCTTATATTTAAGTCTTTAATCCATCTTGAATTAATTTTTATATATGGTGAGAGATAGGAATCCTGTTTCATTCTTCTGCATTTGGCTATCCAATTTTCCCAGCACCATTTATTGAATAGGGCATCCTTTCTCCAGTGTATATTTTTGTCTCCTTTATCAAAGATCACTTGGTCATAGCTATATATTTTTATTTCTGGATTGAACCTAAGTCTTTCTAACTGCAGTTTTGTTCATTGTACTGCCCTAGCACTAGATGTTTTGAAGGATACAGATAAAGTAGGAGACTTGTATTAGTCAGGGTTCTCTAAGAAACAAAACCAGCAGGATATATAGAGATATACTGAAAGAGATTTTTATGAAGAACAGCCCCCATGATCTCCTGTCTGCAAGCTGGAGAACCAGGAATGTTGGTGGTATAGTTCCAGTCCAAACCTGAAAGCTCTTATAGTGTAAAAGTCTGTGTCTGAAGGCACGAGAACTGGGGGAGCCAATGCCTGAGGGCAGAAGAAGGTAGATGTCCCAGCTAAACAGAACAAATTCGCCCTTCCTCCACCTTTTTGTTCAATTCAGGCCCTGAACAGATTGGATGATGCCCACGTGCGTTGGTGAGGGTGACCTTCTTTATTCTGTCCACCAATTCAATCCTCTTCTGGAAACACCCTCACAGCCACAGCCAGAAATAATGTTTTACCAGCTCTCTGGGCATCCCTTAGCCCAGTCCAGCTGACACATAAAATTAACCATCATGGGACTACTTCCTTCTTGTTTGAGGGAGAAAGAGACCACTTGAAACAACAGACAATATAACATGATATGCAATTTATGTAAAAAGATAAATCTCCCCCACTCTCCTGTTCTGCTCAAGTTTTTCCCACTCCTTTCTCCCTCTATGTGGATGTTTAGAAGGTGCATTGAGGCACATGTGTAACTAACAGTCGCCTACCCACTCAGTCCTGCACACTCTATAACTCACTCAGCAGCTATAAAACGGAGTGAACAGGAAAAAGCAGGTAACTTTCTTTGCCAAATTTGGCCCAAGAGCGGGCATTTTGTGGGCTTGTTTCTATATTGAGTCTTGAGCTGATAGAGTGTTCCTCAATCATCTCAAAGTCATGGCTGGGCTGCTTTCCCCATGTACCCTTGCTGGAAATTTTAGCAAACCTTGTCACTATAGGGGGCAGACACCTTGCCATGGTATGTGGAAAGACATAGGGCTTGGTAGCATCTGCAGAGGGGACTGTGCTGGATATATTCTCCATCTGCTCCCCACCATGCTCTACCCCCGTCTACCTGCCCTGGGGCCCCAGACTCCTGATCCCTAAGGCTGTATCACCCAGACTCCCTTGCCCTCATTTTAGACTCATGGGGAGGAGAGGCTGGGAAGAGGTTGGAAAGCTGGTGGGAGTTCAGAATTAGCAGCGCATTATACAGATCAAGGTTCTTAGTTGCAGAAAACAGAATTCAGTCTGTCTGGTTTAAGCAGAAAGAAATATGTGAAAGGAACTAAAGAGCCCACAGAATCTCTGGAAGGACCAGAGAAGCAGGCTCAAACACTATCCAGGCAGAAATAACGTAACCAGAAAAGATGCCCTCCCACAGCATGCAACTGTTCTAGTGTACGCCCCAGGAGAACCAAACGCTCCTACCGCTAAGCTTAGCAGAGCTCAGCCACCACCTGGCCTCACAAGTTGGCATAAACAACGTCACAAATATCCAGCTAGCTGCAAGGGAGTCTAAGAATGTAGTTTTTCGCTTTCCTGATAGAAAGGAGTTAGAATACACATCAAGCAAGTCAACTTATAGTATCTGCCACAGAAATTTCAGGGCTTCCTATTTGCCTGGGGGTTTATTAATATGATCTGTGTCAGAAAAAACATGAGGTACATGGAAAGAGAGGGGGCCATGGAGTCAGATGGATCTAGTTCTTTCTTTTCCTTGGATACACCAAATTTGTTCCTATCTTAGCGTCACTGCATTTGTTCACCTTTTACCTGGAATGCTCTGCCCTATATCTTCTTATGGTTCACCCCTACTTGTTATTTAAGTTCCAGCATAAATGTTACCTCCTCCGAGAGGCCTTCTCTGACCAGCCCATCTAACCCCAGCCTCCCATCAATTGACCCTTTTCCTTTTCATTTTAGCATAATTTTTTTGTTTCCCTGCTACTTTTGTCTTTTGCTGTTTGTTTGTTTGTGGTCTGTACTCCCCTCATCCCAAACAGAATGTAAATTCCATAAGAGAAGGGATTTTGTCTGTCTTGTTCACAGCTGTATGCCTGGAGCCCAGAAGAGTGGCCGATACATGCTAATAATAGCATTTATTATATAATTACCATCTGCCAGATATTGTTTAATCCTCATGCCACTCTTTGTGAAATAATAGCTGTTATCATTGCTGTTTTACAGAAGAGAAAATAGAAGCTCAGAGAGGGTTATAACTTGTCCCAGGCTAGACAGCAGGTAACGTGTGGAGCTGGGATTCAAACCCAGGCAATCTAGCTCCAGAGCCCTAGCTCTCAGGTGCTCTCTGTGGATAAATGGATGGACACCTGGAGTCATCTCATGGACCCGCTCTGCTGCATTTCACACTGCTGATTATCAACTACTCCATCTCCTTCATGGGCTCCTCCTCAATCCCCTCCCCTCTTCCTTTATACACCGATATTCTCCTGGCCCCGTCCTGTGTCAGCTGCTCTTCTGACTGCACGCTCTTCTTGGGTGATATTATTCAGTATCGTGATTGAACCACAGTATACACTGATGAGGCCCAGCTCTACCATAAACCTCTAGCATCAACTCTCCCAGAGTTACAGAAGCTGTTCATGGCTTCCTGATACCACCAGCTGAGGGTCCTTTTGGAATCCCAAACTCCACAAACACAAGTTGACTTCATTTGCTGTATGTCCAGTCAGGCTGTTCCCAGCCAGGCTGTGAACAGAATGCCATTTCATCTTCCCCCGGACAAAATCTGTTCCTTTTCCCATGTCCCCCCCTCAGTCAATATCACCCCCATTTACCAGTCTCCAAGGCCAACAGCCTGGCAGTCGTTTGAGAGTTTTCCTCCCTCTCCCTACAGCCCACCTATGACTATGTCCTGTGGATTCTACCTCTTAAGTGGATAACTACCTCTTAAGTAGTTCTCCAATCCATCCCTCCTCCTCTATTCCTGCTCCCAGCAGGACTTCTGAATACCTTCCCAAGACAGTCTAACTGCTCTCCCCATCTCTGATCTTGCTCCCTCAAATCTGTTCTCTGAATACCACCAGCATGATCTATGGTAGAAATCTTCTTCCTCTACTCTAGCCTCTGGAGTGGCCCTGCCATTCACTTATTGCCTTCAGAATAAAGTTCCAGCCTGCTAAAAATCAGCCTCGACTTGGGCCCTGCCCACGTCTCCAAATTCAACATCGAGCCCCTTCCCTTCTCCCACCTTCACCCATCACCTTCAGGATGCTTCAGACAAAGCCAGTCACCTCGTTTCCCCAGCAACACCCAGGCAGAGCCATGATTTCCTCCTTGGGAAGTAGGATCAGGAAGAGCCAGTCACCACAGGAGGAGAGGGGACATCATTATAGTTTTTCTGTCCCCGATTTTAGTTTCTCCTCGAGGCTCAGCTGCAGTCCTGCCATTTTGCTCCAGCAGACACTCCAAGAGCTTGATAATTCACATCCTTTATGTGCTTCTGCTGGCTCGAGTTGAAATCTGTTATTTGTAACCAAAGAGTTCCAACAAATGCACTGATGAACTGAAAGAAAAGGCATCGATTTACATGAAATGATTTGCATGAGAGGAAGGAGCCTCTTTATAGGAAGAGTGAGATGGGACTGGGGAGGGTGGTCCCACCAGCCTCCGGGATTCATGACTGAGCACTGTGGCAAGAGAAGCTATTATATAAACAGACGACGAAGCCTCTATTTTATAAAGGCTCCCTCTTGAGGAAGAATAGCTCGTATGCATCAAATGACAAAGTGTCACACAGAGCAGGGCCTTTTCCCTCTTCTGGGAAGGATGCAGCCCAGCTTTGGCATGTTTAGCGTTCCAGGTAACTGCTCTGGCACTGCTGGGGCTGGCCATCTGGGGTCCCTGAAAGATGGCCTTCTTGGAACAGTGCTCAGGGTTATTCCAGGGCACCAGCAGCTTGGGTGGTGGAAATGCACATCCTCAAATGGCTCATTGGGCAAAGGATAACTGTGGGAGAGGCAGTCAGAGTACAGGAAAACAACATGACACTACCTAGGAATTGTAGTAGACAAACTTGTTTGCGATATACCCTCTGAGGACTTCCAAAAGTAACTGAATGAGCCTTGAATGGGTACTTGAGGCCTGAAGCTTGAAGATGCTAGACAGATTCAGCAAAACGTAGGTTATCACCATTATTGTGCCCCTATTTCAACCCACAGGCCAGGGAAACCTGAGGCAATCAGGTTCATAGCACTAGACTTACTTTTAAAAATGAAAAAGTGTAAGAAGAAAATAACCTATTAAAACTAAAAATGGAATTATACATGGGATTTTTATTCTTCCTTCAAAGTCTTCTGTGTAACTCACAAGATATGTATGACATGTCATCTACTAAGAGAAGTAGTTTATAATTTAGCTTGCTGAGATTTTTCTTTTAATCCAGCAAAGTAGAATGGGACAACAGAAAATTTATATTCCAAGGTCACAGGTCTGAAAGTCACCCTGATAAAATCATAGGGTCTCTGGGTGGTTAACCAGAGACCTTGCCCACGTTCCCTGAGCTCATTTGGGAAAGAAAGTTGACATTTTTATAAGTTTACTTTTAGTCTCACATTTCACAGGACTGCTTGACCCAATCGTAAAATGACACATTTCCACAGCCTGGTTGGGATTAACCCAACAGAACACACAGCAAATCAATTCACCCGTGACATGGACATCAACTGAGCCTTAAAGAGAAACTTTCTCTCTAAAGAAGTTCAACTTGACATTTATACATCCTTCATGCTCTTCAAGTTCTTCTCCATTCTTATCGGTAATGAGATAATGACTTTTAAATAGAAGCTGATTAGTTATAAAATCTTCTTTTAGAACCTCTTAACTACGTTCATTCTTATGACAGCCTGGAGATACGAAACACAGGACCATTAGTTTCCTGGAAGATGAAGGCTTTGGGAATTAAAATGTTTTTCACACCTAAACTTTCAAGCAAACTAAATCTAGAAATCAAACTCACTATATGGTAAGAAGTGCCCAAAGAAATTCGCAAAACCTTATGAGATAGGTACTGCTGTTAGCTGTATGTCTTGGATGAAGTTGAAGCTTGGAGAGCTTAAGTCACTTGTCTGAGATGCCACAGCTAGTAGGTGGCAGGGCAGGCATTTAACGCAACCTGACTGCAGAGCCCACATGTGATAACCAGAACACTCTGCGGCTTCCCAGCTCCTCCTACCTCCTTTCTCTAGCTGGTGCATGTCTTGGGCCATGTGGTACCTACTCTCACCCCATCTATATGTGATCTTATCTTTCAAGTACCTAATCCCTTCTCTAGAAAAAAAGTCTAACTGGTTTAGCTTGGATTATGGTCCACATTTAAATTGTGGGCACATGAACCAGAAGGCCCTTCAAATACACTCACTACATCCTCAATGAGTTTTTTACAATGAAGACTTGATCAACAACCATGGGCAATAAAACCAGGAGAGGAGAAGGGGGAGGAGAACTAACCAGTGTCGGTTACCTAGTATATGCCAAACACTATGCTAAGTGTTTTAGATGCATTACCTCATTTATCTTTATAACAACGAAGGAAACCAAAGACTATCAAAATCAAAAGGTTAATCAAAACAATTGCTAGTGTTAAAGAACAATGACAGCGAAAGACATTAGAAGACCCCAACAACCTAGGAGGAATGATAAGAAAAATGGCACAAAGGGAGAACCTTGAAAAAGTGAGTTTAAATTTTTCTTAATTGATACTTTGAATAGATATTACATACAGTGGTACAAAATCCAAAAGGTATGTAAGAGTGCTTTTTTGCTGTTTGTTTGTTTTATACTGTCAAAAGAGTTTATTGATGGGGACCATAAACTTTTTTTTGAGTTTTGGGGGTTGTTTGTTGTTTTGAGACAGAGTCTAATTCTATTGTCTGGGCTAGAGTGCCGTGGCGTCAGCCTAGCTCACAGCAACCTCAAACTCCTGGGCTCAAGCAATCCTTCTGCCTCAGCCTCCAGATTAGCTGGGACTACAGGTACACACCACCATGTCTGCATAATTTCTTTCTATTTTTAGTAGAGACGGGGTCTCACTCTTGCTCAGGCTGATCTCGAACTGCTGAGCTCAAGCAATCCTTCCTCCTCAACCTCCCATAGTGCTAGGATTACAGGTGTGAGCCACTGTGCCTGACTCTTTATTCAAATTTTGTAATGGACATTTGTCATTTGTGTCTGCCCCAAATCTTTTTTTTGGTAGTTCTTCTGTATTGTGAATTCTCTTTTCCATAGGTAGAAACAAAAAAACAAACACATTTCTCAAAACTCTGTGCTGCTAGGATATAATATTTGACTATCTTCCAACAAACTGCAAACCTATGCAAGATGTGGAACATGGGTGAAAGGTCACAGACACACTATTCTCCTAGTAAGTGTGGACATAGGGGCATCTGGTGTTCTGCAGAAGGCAGCCAGTCCTGGCATTACAAATGTTTAGCATCATCTGGCAGCCACAGCAGGGATTCTGCTAGAACAGTCTTAAGATGGTTTTGGACATTTGTGGTGTGGTTGGACATTCCGCCAGGCTGCTCTGCCTCTGTCTATGTAATATCTAGGCTTTGTTTCTTGGCCCTCCCAAAAATTCCAAGTAATACCGTGTAATAAATTCCTACTGAAACTAGCTAGAAGGTATTCTTTTCCCAAAAGAGATCCCAAGGGATTGGAAATCTGGGGTTGACTAGCTGCCCTGACTAGAGTTAAAAGTAGTAAGGATGGGATACAGGTAAAACATGACACCCAGTGGCAAAAAAAAGTCACTAAAGCTATTATTATAGGAGTTAGTAGGACATTTTTCCTGCCTCAGTTTAGACTGAGACATCCACAGATTAAATCTCAGGATACTGCAGTTAAAATGAACCCAACCCCCCCCCCCC
>VBSM01003169.1:14985102-15019733 GCA_008086735.1 Cheirogaleus medius
AATATCTGTACCCCCATAATATAATGAAATAAAAGAAAAAAAAAGAAAAAGAAAAAGAAGGGATCAGATCAGACCCCAAGAAAATCGGTGGCTTTGCTTTCTCCCTGTCTTCCCTTTTCTTCAACTAACCCTTTCATTCATTCCTCAGCTCTCTCTCACACCCAAACCCACCTCTTATGTTCCTCTAGGGTGCTACCTAAGGCTTTTGAACGGTACCTTCAAGCTCTTAGGAAAAGAGAAATAATATAAATCAAAATAGCAAACAAATAAATATTGAACTATCTTCCAGCTGTTTTGTTTGAACAGAGAAAGGAACCCAAAGCAAGCCCCAGGGGTGTTAGAGATCATTTTCAAAACACAAAGCACACAGTGTTCATTCCTAATAAGCCAGCGGAGCACGACAGAATTCCGAGGGACCGAGGGAAGGGCTACTGTCCACAGATCAAAGACACAGACATAAGCGTTGAGTCCGCAGAGGTGCAGACCCGGGAGACTGAGCGGCTGCTTGGGGCTAGAAAGACTCTTTGAAACTGAGGGTTCTGAGCATAAAACCTGACCCTCCTGCTTCAAGCAAGTGACGGCGTTTCTGCTGCTTCAGACATGAAGCAGAAAATAACCAACATCCATAGAGGCCAGGCTTGGGAAAGAAAATGAAATGGTGGAATCCAAATAGTATTGCCTTTTGGAAAATAATAACTGGGAAAGAAAGGAAGTATTATTCTATAGTGTGTGCTGGGAACAATCTGAAAAATATAAAATGTATGTCACTGTAAAAATTTTGATTCAGCTTTGACTGCAACTAAAAGACTATAGGTAACATACTACATGGTATTTATAGTAAAGCTTGAAAGAGGACAAGCTCCTCGACAAAAGCACATGGAGAATTCGAAACTATAGGGTTGTATTTCTTCCCAGTAAAATGAGAAAAGGGGATTAGAGAATATTTACACGCCCAGAAACCTCAGCAAAACAAGGGACAAGAAATATTGCCTAGGTGTCAAAGATCTTAAGTTCACATATATTCGTATTATCTCTCATAACCTTGATCACTAGTTTCAATATTTAAGTATAAAAAACTCTCCAATACAGTTAATGATTTATTATGCATTTAGTTATACTCTCTAAAACATAACTTTAACCTGGCGTCTATGATCTCTAAAAAGTTTGTAAACCGTGTTTGGTATGCGTATCAGAATGTTAGTTGTAGGAAATTAGGTTTACTCACTGTGTTGGATCATGTTCCCTAGAAGCGGAGCCTGAGACGGGTGGGAATTCACGTGGTTTTGGAAGGCGTGCCCGCGGGACAGAGTGAGGAAACGAGTGTGGCCCGGGTGGGGTCCCACGCTGGAGATGAGCTTCAGCCTGACCTCACAGGGAGCTCTGGAGGATAAACTGCATTGGTCCCAGCTGGGGCACGAGGCAGCCTCCGTCGCTGGCTACTGCTTACGACTATCGGGGAGGTGTCATTGCCTAGGTGAGGTAGCTCTCTTTGGGCTGAGGGCAATTCTCTGTAGAAGAGGAAAGCTGGGAACACTTAGCAGCCCCAACTCACAGCACCTGGGGGACAGGTGCACCCGCCAGGTAAAAGGCACGGGGCAGTGCACCCGCAGCGCCAGTACACCCACTACAGCTGTGACTATGAACACACCTGTCTCATGATGCTGAACCCAATATCTACTGCCTCACCAGCCCCCTATCGAGGAATCTTACTGCCAAGTTGCTTGCTGATGTCAGTCACTGGTGTTAACTCTCTCCATTTAAACCTGTTTGAAATAAATGCTTTCTCTGGCACATTCAAATTTAAATACAACAGAAATTTTCATTTTTCCATAGCCACAGACGAAAACAAGTAAAGACGAATAAGAGTAAATAACATTTAAATAGCAAACATTGGCTGGGCGAGGTGGCTCACGTCTGTAATCCCAGTACTCTGGAGGCCGAGGTGGGAGGATCACTTGAGGTCAGGAGTTCAAGACCAGCCTCAGCAAGAGCGAGACCCCATCTCTACTAAAAATAGAAATAAATTAGCCAGACAACTAAAAATAGAAAAATTTAGTCAGGTGTGGTGGTGCATGCCTGTATTCCAAGCTACTTGGGAGGCTGAGGTAGGAGAATTGCTTGACCCCAGGAGTTTGAGGTTGCTGTGAGCTAGGCCGATGCCACGGCAGTCTAGCCTGGCTGACAGAGGAAGACTGTCTCAAAAATCAAAAAACAAAAAAGCAACAACAAGAGCAAAAGAAATAAACAAAAAATAAATAAAAAGCAAACATTAAAAGACTGGAAGAAAATTGAATTGAATATTATCATTTTCAAACAAAGGAGGATGATTTGTTTTAAGCCTGGAAGTGAGGGGGGCAAATCGTAAAGGAAAAGATCATCAGGTGTTACTTGATAAAAACATTCAGGGAAAAAGAAAAAAACAGGCTGGATGCAGTGGCTCACACCTGTAATCCTTTAATAAGACCATGAATCTTATTAAAATATAAACATAGGCAGTAAACCAAATTGTAAAATTGTGCATTATGTTGCCTTATGTTGCACCTGATTCTCTCGAGGAAGCTGTATTATAATAGGTTGACATACCTGACCAAGGGCCTAAGGCTAAACTTTTATAAAAATGATAGACATCACATTTAATCAATTATTAACTCTTTAACTGCTTAATGTAATGCTTTCTAAAATATGTAAGCATAATTTCACAGGACAACATTTCAAATACATCAATTTTATTTAAGATATTTCTAGAGAAAGTTGCAACAGATGATCAGCTGCCATGGCCCAGATGCTGGGCTAGGCACTTAAGATACATCATCACAAAAACTCCCATGGTGCCCTCCAGGGAGGGAAACTCAAGCTCAGAGAGGTTAAGTAATTTGTCTAAGATCACACCACCCACTGATACATGGCAGAGCCAGACATGTCTAGATTCGAAGTCTCTACTGTTGTACCACAGCGTCCTGGCTAGGAGAAGGAAAGGCACGCGCTGAGAATCTGATGGACAACTGGAGGCTGGCTAGAAGCAGAGGCCGCGTGGGTTCTGGATCACAAGGGATAGATTTCTATGGTAAACAGCATCAGGCAGCAGAAGCTTGGCCATTGTGTGCAGTCAATGGGCCACGCCATGAATAACTGGCGAGAAGTCCAAGTGTGAATTATTGCAAGCATGTCTGGGTAGCCTGCAAAGAATAGATATGAAATTACTAAATGTATTGAGTACTTCCTATAATACGTGTCAGGCAGTGTTCTAAATACGTTACGTGGATTCTATCATGTAATCTCCGCAATAACCCTTTGGGGCAAGTACTATTATAATCTCCATTTTAGAGTTTAGGGGACTGAGAAGGGAGATTTAAGTAATTTGTCCAAGGTCAGTTCAGAAATGGAAAAAGCTAGGATTAACCCAATCAGGCTTCAAAGCCTCCACATAGTCACCTCCTACATGATACTGCGTCCTGAAACAGCAAATGGTAAAATTCCACAGTTATAATTGTTCTTATCACTGTCCTTGGTCATTTCTCTAGATAACTTATCACAATGTACAATGATGTATACTTTGTTTTCTTTCTTATCTCTTTAACTAAATAGTAAGCACCATGAGGGCAGGAGCCACATCTATTTTATCCACCAGTGTCTAGTTCTTAGTACAATACCTGGCACCTTGCAGGTGTTTGATAAATATTTGTTGAAGGAATTAACAGGTAGATGATAGGCCAGCAGGGGAACTCAGTATGGCATGATTTCTGGGCAGTGAGGAGTGGTTCTTTTACTATTAAACGTCAAACAAACCAGAGTTGGAACTCTTGTGTATGGCTGCTAGGAATATAGAACAGTACAACTGGTATGGAAAATAGTTTGGTGTTTTCTCAAAAAGTTAAACATAGAATTATTATATGATGCTGCAATTCCACTCCTAGGTATATACCCCAAAATTGAAAGCAGGAACTGAAACAAATACTTGTACACCAATATTCACAGCAGCATTATTCACAATAACCAAAAGGTGGAAACAACTCAAGTGTCTGTCAACAAATGAATGGATAAAAAAAATTTGGTATATCCATGCAATTGAATATTATTCCACCCTAAATAGGAAGGAAATTCTGATATATGTTACACCATGGATAAACCTTGAAAACATTATGCTAAGTGAAATAAGCCAGACACAAAAGGACAAATATCATATGATTCCACTTATATTCATATGTCAAATATATTCATAAAACATATCAAACATCAATATAATATATGAATATATCACATTCATATCTAGAATAGGCAAATTCATAGAGATAGAAGATATAATAGAGGTTACCAAGGGTTAGGGGGAGAGAAGATGAGGAGTTGTTGGTTAATGGGTACAGTGTTTCAGTTTGGGATGATGAGAAAGTTCTAGAAATGAATAGCGGTGATAGTTGTACAACATTGTGAGTACACTTAAGGCTACTAAACTGTACACTTAAAAATGGTTAAAATGGTAAATATTATGTTATGTATATTTTACCAAAATTTAAAAAAACCAGAAAATGCAAAACTGCTTCTGCCAGTACATGGCCCTGTGGTTGGAGCCCTGGGGTGCGTGGACCTCAGGGAGAACGGCCATCCTTGGGTCGAGGGTGCCGGTCTCTGCAGAGCGCAGGGCAGCTAAAAGACTCGGTGAATCTCTGGGAATACAGATGAAACTGATTCTACTTACAGATAAACTTGGAGCCATCGTAGGCAGAGCCCAGATCATGCTGGGTCATTACAATACAGTCCTAGGCACAAGGGCGAAGGCATTCGCTGCAGAATGAGCGGGAAGCCTCGAATGCCATGGGAAACAGAAAATTCACAAGACAGAATCCTGGCGAGAAGAATATTTCCACAGGATGGGAACAGAAACATTTCATTTAACTACGTCTGGTTTCCCCCAAACCCCTGGCTAGAAAGGATTGAAGGCTCCTGCCCGGACCTTCATGAGACAGAATGCTGTCGGAATACGTCTTATTAGTGTCCTAGACTACTGAACATCTGCCCACAGTTCCAAGAAAAGTATTATACATTTTCCCCATTAATACTTTTGCATGAATTAGCTTGTTGAGCACGTAAGCAAGCTAAGGACTCCCCAAGGCCAGAAGAGAGGAGGTCCAGATGAGTAAATTTTATAGCAGAAGGGGATGGAGGTTTGGAGGAAGCGAGGGACAGAGTCAAAGTGGAGAGACAGCCAGAGTGAAGCCCAAGAGCGTGGGCGGCCCTGGGAAGGAAGGCCCTGAAATAATGAAAGGATCCATGAAAGGAAGCTCAGAGGGCACAAAACATGAGATCTGGATCCTTTCCCAACTTTAGTGCCCATGAAACGGAGCTGTCTCACTTCCGCAGAGCAGTGGGAGGTTCCCGGCAGGGGCCCCTTCCTACCTAAAACAGGGGCCCTTGGGACAGGCCTCCAGCCATCGTTGTACTGAGGCAAGGCTCACTCCCAGGTTTATGTCTCGTAGATGCACGTGGGTAGCATGGTCAGATGATAAGAGGAAAGACATTGGGACTTTGGAGCCCATCTGGGGGAATGAATCCTGCCTTTTCCACTTGCTGGCTTACGAGTTACTTAACTTCCTCGATCAAGAGTCAACTTACTCATCTATTGAATGGGTTAACGTCAATTTATGAAGGGAACACCATATACCAGGGTAATACCTATTAGGAAAATAGGTGTTATGGATTGAATGTTTGTGTCCTCCACTCCCAGAATTCATATGTTGAAATACTAACCCCAATGTGATGGCATTAGGAGATGGGGCCTTTGGGAGGTGATAAGGTCATGAGGATGGAGCCCTCATGAATGGAATTAGTGCCCTGATACAAGAGGCCCCAGAGAGCTCTAGCCCCCTTTCTGCCATGTGAGAATGTAATAAGAAGTTAGTGGTCTGCAACCCAGAAGAGGACCCTCACCAGCACCTGATCATATTGGCACCCTGATCTTGGACTTCCAGCCTCCAGAACCTTGAGAAATAAATTTCTGTTGTTTATAAGCCACGTGGCCTGCGGGACTCTGTTAGAACAGCCGGGGCTGACTACAGCAGCAGATAATACTTAATACCAGCACAAAGTGACATGTTCCATAGATGTTTGTTTCCTTCTCCCATCCATAATTCCAGTCCTGCACTTTGCCTATCCCGAAGGGAGCAGACATTGCCATGTTCCATTCATTCTGCTCCCTGAATTTGAGACACCAGAGGTCAGCACTTTCTTCTTTTTGGCCAACACTAAGAAGTTGTAGCCTGTATTTTCTTACCGCCCTTCCTCTGAGGCGCTCTAAGGCCTTGGCAGACTCCGCGGGGTGGAGGTAGGGAGACATAAACAATTTCTATCTTACCAAGACAGAGGCTGGAACATAATACATGATCAGTGGTTTTTCCAAGAAAAGAAATATGTAAGAGAAATTCCAAATTTTCTTTCTTTCCTACAGTTCATCCCGCTGTTTAAATTGCTCCCCTGGAAACCAGACGGAAGCAGCCGGCAATCAGGGACCATTGCTGGTTCCCAAGGACTGATTAGCAGTGTCTGGCCGGAGGATCATTTTTCAGTCATCATACCTAAAAAGCCTCTCAAACTGCCTCTCCCACCCGCATGACGACACTTGCAGCTCAAGAGTCAATTCATTCTGAAACAATTGCCAAGCCCCGGCGTGCCCGGCCTGTGGATGGGAGTGAGTGACGTTGCTTCCTCTGATTTATGACTGTCCCCTGGAGACAATGCTCGTTGCTAAATGATGTGAACCTCTTGGCTCACCCACTATTTTTAGCCTCTGAGTGATGATGAATCAGGTTGTGGTCTGACAGGGTGCTTAAAGACATATTAGAGCCAAATTAAATGATGATGCCTCAGACACCACACACATTTTCAAAGAACAGGGCCAGGATGCATCATCCCCGCCCAGTTTCAATCCATACTCATTGTAACCTAATTTTAAAAAAAATATTTGTCATAAGGTTGAATAAGACTCTAAGATTAACTAAGTCTACTCCAATTTGAATCAAGACCCATATACTCAGGCAGCTCATTGCAAAAGCCAGAGACAGAGATGATTTCTCTTGAATATTATCATTATCTTGTGAACTCAGACGCTGCTGGTAGAAATAATACTCTTATCCGCATACACGTGGAGCGCCTACTTCATGACAGGCACTGCCTGAGGCACTGAGAGGACAGTTACAAGCAAAGCAAGACATAATTCTTACTCTCTCTAGGCTAGTTTAGTGGGGAGATAGATGTTAATGAGATAATCAAATAAACACATGGCTCAATGCAAGTGCTGACACTACGGTATTCGGTCTCTGTTTCTGTCTCCCTCTCCATCCATACATTAGCTTTGCTATCTTCTATTTGGTTTCCTTTTCCAGCAGGTTCTAAGTGCCTAAGAAGCTCACCTGCAGCCCACAACTGCTATGGTGTTCATGAATGATGACCCCAGAGGAATGACTGTCCCCAGAGCTGACTGGCCTGACGCAGATCACTTGCCTGTTCCTGAACCCACTGTGGAGTCCTGGGGAAGAAATGACCTGCCTGGGCAGCCCGGGCCACCTGTGCACCCGGAAAGTGGGAAGCAGGAGGGGCAGTGGCAGTGACCCTGCACCCTGTGGCCAAGGCGGATTCCTATGGCACAGGACAGGGCGGTTTCCCAAACAGAAGGATGGTGGGTCGAGGAATGTTTGTCCATCAAAGCGTTCATGTTTAACATCAGTCAAGTCGAAGAAGAAAAGAAGTAGCATTGTAAGTGATGTTTCTGTGTTCCTCCCACTCCGCTAAGGGCCAGGGGCTAAGCCACATAGTATGGCAGAAAGACAAAGGCCTTTGGAACCAGGCAGATGTGGGCCCAAATCCTGCCCATCACTACTTAGTGGCTATGTGGCCTTGGGAAAGTCATCTAATCCTCTCTAAGACAGTTTCCTCACTGGTAGGATGGGGATAATTCCACCCCCATAGGATTGTTGGGGTGCCGGGAGCATCAAGGTGCCTGATGGATGGTGAGTATTTGGAAATCTCCCTGGAATACCATGTTGTATAACAAACAGTGTAAACAGGCTCCTAACTGGTGGGGTGGGAGGAGTGAGTGGTGTTTGGAGACAAAAGGAAGAAACAAAATATAAACAAATAAACAGACAAGCATATTTTCATATCCTGATAAGTGCTCTGATGGAAATAAACAAGGTGACAAGACACAGAGTAATAAAGGTGAAGGTCTTCTTTAGGTAGGATAGACCAGGAAGGCATCTATGAGAAAGTGATGTGTGAACTGAGGCCTGAAGGATGAGAAAGGGATTGCTTTGCAAAGAATATGGGGAGAGGGTTCTAGACAGTGAGTGCAAAGGCCCTGAGGCAGAAAAGAGGTGGGTGTGTTCAAGGAACAGAATGAAGGCCAGTGATTAGAATGGTAAGATTAAAGAGATAGGTAGGAAACAGATCACAGAAGGTCTTCCAAGGCATAGTAAGAAGTTTGGGTTCCACACTGAATAATATATTTGGTTAAAATTCTAATAAGATAATTAAGGTTGTTAGGTGGAGAACAGATCAGATAAGAGTGTATGTGGGGACCAATTAGGAGACCATTGCAATGGTCTAGGTTAGTGGTCCCCAACCTTTTTGGAATTAGGGACCATTTTCATGGAAGACAATTTTTCCATGGACAGGGGTAGACAGGGGTATGGTTTCGGGATGATTCAAGCACATTACATTTATTGTGTACTTTATTTCTATTATTATTGCATTGTAATATATAATGAAATAATTATACAACTCACCATGGGTTGGGGACCCCTGGTCTAGATAATAGACAATTGGGCCCAGCCTAAGGTGATGGTCGTGGAGGTGGAGAGAAGTGGATGGATTAAAGATATATTTGGGGGAAGGGGCGGTGACTCACACCTGTAATCCTAGCACTCTGGGAGGCCAAGGGGGGAGGATTGCTTGAGGCCAGGAGTTCGACACCAGCCTGAGCAAGAGCAAGACCCCATCTCTACAAAACATAGAAAAATTAGCCAGGGATGGTGTCACATGCCTGTAGTCCCAGCTACTGAGGCTGAGGCAGGAGGATTGCTTTAGCCCAGGAGTTTGAGGTTGCCGTGAGCTATGATGACACCACTGCACTCTACCCAAGGGCGACAGAGAGAGACTCTGTCTAAAAATAAAGAAAAATATATATTTTGGTTGTAGGACCAGGAAGACCCAGAGATGGACTTATATGTGGAAGGGGAGGGAAAGGGAAGAATTAAAGATAAATCTTGACTCGGGTTTAAGTAACTGCCTGGATGAATACGGGGCCATTTAGTGAGATGGGGAAGATCTGGGAGTAAACAGATTTAAAATACTGGGTCTGAGGAGCCTAGGGGTCTCAGGAATGGATTAAGCAGTTAGATGGGAAGTTGGGGTCTCAAGGGAGAAGCCGGGGTTGGGGTACAAATTTGAAGCTGTGGGGCTGGATGGGAGCTCAGGGGCTGGGTGAGAAGGGAAAAGGTCCAGCCTCGAGTTGCTCCGGCCTGAGCCCTGAGACTTGGAGAAGAGTCAGCAAAGCACAAGAAGCCATGGACGAGGGAGACCAGGACAGCTGGAATGACAGAGACCAAGAGAGGAAGATATTTCAAAAAGAAGGAAGTGTTTGACTCTGGTGAAATCAGAGATTAGTAACATGAGGACAGGAAATGACCTTTAAGTCTAGGGGGTAGATGAAATCTACCCTGTACAGTGGTGCTGTCAGACTGATCCTTCTAAAATGAATCCAATAATGTCACTCCCCTTATTGAAAAATTCAGCAGCTCATCACAACCCCTTAGCAGGGCTATCTGTCCACTTCTTGACATGTGGCCTCCACCTGCTCACACTCCACACCCTGCTCTGCTGCTCAAGGCCACAGACTCCTCATGTGGTACTGGCTCCGTGTCTGTGCACACTGTGTCCCAGGCCTGCTCCGCCCTTCTCTCGCCCTGACCCGGCCGGCCGAGCTGTAATTCCTTAGGCGAAACCTTCCCTGATTCAACCTCCAGGTAGACAATGTTGTTTGAGGCGTTCTCTAGGATCTGGTACACCTCCTTCTTGGATCTCTGACACCGTGCAGGGCTTCTCAGGTTACATTTTCATTGTTTTCCTATTCCTTTCCCCTATTAGACTATGAGCACCTTTGCAGTGGGGCCCGTGTTTCATTCATTTTTAGTGCCCAGTACAATATAGTACCTAACCCAAAGTGATGCTAAATAGGTATTTGTTGAATAAATTCCCTACAGACCACTCTTTCTCACTATTCTTAAAGGAAAAGCAACGTTAAAAATATATCTTTTGAACTTGAGAATACACACAAGTTCCCATCACTCAAAAAAAATCATCTTAAAGCTTACAAAAACATTAATATCCCTGTTAGGGGTTGAACTGTGTGTTTCCCAACCCCCAAATTGTTGAAGTCCTAGCTGCTAACACCTCAGAAAGTGATCTGACTTGGACATAGGGTCTTTACAGAGGCAATCAGGTTAAAATGATGTCAGTAGGGCGGGCTCTCGTTCAAGGTGGCTGGTGTTCTTATGGAAAGGGAACATTTGAACACAGAGACAGACAGGCCCAGAGGGAAGCTGTTGGGAAGACAGGATTGAGAAGAAAGGGATTAGAGCGATGCATTTCCAAGCCAAGGGGTGCCCAAGGCTGTCAGAAGCCAGGGAGGCGTGGACGGTCTCCTTCCCCAGCACCTTCAGAGGGAACTTGGCCCTGCCAATACCTTGACTTTGGACTTAGAGCCTCCAGAACAGACATGATAAATTTCTGTTGTTTTAAGCCACTCAGGTTTTGTTTGGCAGCCCTAGGAAGCTCACAACATGAAAGAAGCCAAAATATATTTTCTTTCCTTTATCCTTTTGGCACTCCAAAAATGTAACTCAGTTGTTTTTGTGCTGAAAAACGAAAAAAATCCAGGAAAACCCAAATAGCGCTCTATGCAATTTTGCCTATCAGAGAATTGAGAAGAATCCCAAAAGATTTCACTTTAATCAGGTTTAAATTAATCTACATTTTGTGTTTATAATGATATTAAATTAACCAAATGCCTTTTGATAATAATAATGCATTCCAAAGGGTGGAAATTGGATTATATTAATTTGAGTGCTCTATTTTTGTTTAGTAAAAGAAAGTTACGCATTTTCTTCTGCTCATTTTATAACTCTGCATGAGCCTCATTATAACATAAAATAGTCTATTAATTAAAATGTACTCTATGAAAACTGTGAAGTTCTGCACTGAAATCAATGGGATGGAGGCGAGTGGTGAAAATTTCCAGAATTCACAGGGAAGAGGCAGAGGAATGATCATTGACTAGTTTCGGTGGAGTGACAAAAGAAAAGAAGCTGATACTTTGGGGCATTATTAGTCAATCTAACCAAGAAAGCAGAAGCCACTGTAAGTGTTTAAACAGAGGGAATTTAATTCAGGGAATTGACTACACATAATGGAAGAGCTAAATACCTGAACGGACAATGAGGCAAACCTGAGATTAACAGGACGTGTTTTGGAGGTCGGGTCAGGTTTGGGGACGGGGCAGGCAGGCAGGACACATGGGTTTCTGACTTGGAGAATCTGCAGGAGGAATCTCTGGAGTGGGTTAAAATTTGCTATTCCCTGGCTTTCTCTGCCTTCCTTGGGTCATGTGGGCCAGCAAGAATGACAGCTAAAACTCGCTGAGCTCACCATGCATCAAGTGCTAAATTGAAGGCTTTAAAATCATTGTCTCATTCAGTATCTTCTGAGTCCCCATTTTGAAAGGTGAGGAAACTGAGGCTCAGAGAGATGGAGTAACTTGCCCAAGAATCCACAGCTAGTGACTGTTGGAGCCAGGATTAGAATCCATGTCTAGCTCCAAAGCCCAGAGTTTTTCCCACTGCCCTACTCACCTAATCAAATCCCTGTGGGGGGGGGGGGGGGAACACAAAAAACCTCATATTAACAGCTGCAGGAGCCAGTACTGCCTTCAGGCTAGAGTAGGGTTTTTCAACCGGGGCACTCGACATTTTGGGTGAGATAATTCTTTGTTGTGGGCGGTTATCCAGTGTATCATAGCAAGTTTAGCCTTCATCTCCAGCCATCATCACTAGATGCCAGTAGCATCCCCCTCCCACAGCTGTAACAACCAAAAATGTCTCCAGACATTGCTAAATGTCCCTTGAGTGTGTGTGTGCATGCGTGTGAGTGTGTGTGTGTTGGTGTGTGTTGGAGGAGACAGGCATGTCCCCAGTTGAGAACCACTGAGCTAGAAGGACAAAGGGAGGAGGTAGAGGTTATTGGAATCCAGGACCAGGGTCACGCAAGCGAGAAAGGCTGGGCCATGAAGCAGAGAAGTCTGTCCCATGTGAGCTAGAGCCATGGAGAAGAGGCCTCGGGCAGAGAGGGAAAGGGACAAATCCCCGGGCTTCTTCCTTATCCCCAGATCCTGCAGGCGGGTGTTGGCTTCCTGCGATACAGAGCAGAGCAAGGAAAAGACAGGAGTGGTTTGGATAACACAGGCCCAAGAGCAGGACAGGGATTCCCTTAAAACTTTGCTTCTCCGTGAGGACACAAATTTAAATCTGAGGTCCAACTTTGAGACTGGCCCTCATTCAATATGCCAGATCCCCAGGTGATTGCTGCTTCATACAGAGGCAGATCTGCTATGAAACCAGATGCCTAACTTTCAAACCCCTCTTATGCACACCCCTTCCAGGATCCTGGGCAGGTCTAGGAATGTTTTCAACATGGCCTCATGTTTAGCAAAGTTTGCATCACACTTCCCCTCGTGTTGGGTGGAACTGGAGGGTGTGAGGGCATCTTGGAGATCAAGTTAAGGGAAAGTTGAGTTGGGCGTCAGTGCTGTCCTTGGACCTGGGCAGTGGGCTCCTGCCCTGGGCCCCACACTTGAGAGGGCCTCACTCTTGCTCCCCCCCTGCTGTACCCCTCCATTCAGGATGAAAAGTCCACAGGGTCAAGGGTACTCCCCCACCCCCAGTTCTTGACCATACTTTGAGTACCTAGGACCCCAGAATTCTCTGCTCAAATGGCCTGAGCCTGCTTCCAGGATCTCTGTGGGCCTCTCCCCTGAGTCTCACCTCTCGAGAGTGGACCACGCCATAGGAGTGCACAGCCCTAGACCCAAGAGGTGGCCAAGGCGCAGCTCTTTGCTGGAGGTTGTGGATAAAGCTTGGACATTGTAGACTAGTGCATCCACGTACACATGTGAGAGGCCCCTCGGTAAGGAATCAAGCTGCAAAGAGAGGGGGAAGTCATAAGTAAGCAACAGAGCCAATAGACATTATTCTGACATTGAGAAGACAATTGTGAGCCAAATAAAAAAATGTTTTCAAATTATACCCAAAACAGTAATTCATTAAGAGGAAGAGATGACTTTCTAATGGAAGTAAAGAACAGGCTTTTTATATTGTTTGATAATCTATTTCTTCTTGATCTAACACTAAATACTGACAGGAAAATCTACCAGTTCGACAGGGTTACCAAGTGATAAACTAGTTAACGAAGGGCATCAATTCAAAGAGCATTTCAGTCTAGCCCCTGTGTAAGAAAACTTGAAATGCCCATGAAATCTTACAGTTTGTATACAAAAGAAACTTGATGGAGAGCTTCCCAAATTTGACAATATTTTAAAAATTTTCCATGATTTACCAATAAGCAGTTCTGAGGCTGAAAAATCTTTTCTAATAAATGAATACTTTAAAAAAATTATTCACTATGCTACAGGAAAGACAATTATCTTTCTATAGAAAATGATATTACAAAATCATTGTCATGTGAAAAAGTACATTGAGGTAGGCAGTTAAAAACTAGAGAAAAGTATTGAAGAGATGTGTCAAGCAGTCAAATAACAGATTTTTTCTGGATTTTTGTAGTATTTGTCAGTCTTTACAATTTTGTAAAAATGCTGTAATGTCTTTTCCCATTTTAAGTAAATCTTCAATTTCATCCTTAATTTTATATTTATAATTGTGCATTCTTTTTTTCCTACAAGAGAAGCCCACCTCCCCCCAAATGACATAAGATTTGGTTTCCACAAAACCTGGCTCTTCTGACACCATTATTTATTAAGTGAGCTGTTTGTGGCTGGAGAGGTAAAGTGAAAGGTGATTTGGGGCCATGTCTGGGGAAATTTATAGAAAATTATCTGAAAGGGCAGCTTGTCCTGATCCCCGAGATGTCAAGATGTGTTATTTCAAGGTAAACAAGTCAGCAACTGGCACTACTGGATGCCTTTTCAGATGACTGAATTACGTCCTCGCTTCTCCTTGTTTTTGTTCTGTAGTCATGGTGGCCGCTGATAATAGGAGAGATAACTGGGTCAGGGGCAGATGACTTTAGCTGTCATTCCACAGCCTCCCACACCGTAGAAAGCAAAGACAGACAATGGTAAACGAAACAAAACAAAACTCAGTGGCCCAGCTGAACATGCCACCACCCCTGACAAAGAGCTGGCACCCTTTTGGGAGCCCCAAGGACAGATCCCGGAGGCAGGTCCGAGGGCAGGTAGAAGCCAAGTCACATCGGTTCCATTTGTGAGACTACAGGCTCGGAGCCACGACTATGCTTTCTGTGGAAAAAAACACAGGGCTTAATTCTTGGGATGTAATTTATTATTTCTTTTAGAATAAAGACATTCTACCCTGAAGCTTATTAGGTTTCTCAGTGCTCACATTTCCTCAAAAATAGTTATGGAGATTTGCGGATTTAATTTCTACCTAAGTTGGTGTCGCTTGGGGACTTGTCAGAGATAGGCTACTCGGGGCAATGCTGCCTGTCCACTTTCCACAAAGCTTCTTTGACTTCTCAGAGACTTTATGGTTAAGTAAAGCAGGTTGAACACGGGCTTTTATCTCTTCTCCCCTCTGAAATCTCAATACATGACTGTAAAAGAATAAAACAGGTATAAAATAGGTGTAAATCCACACGGACAAAAGGAAAGAGAGGACGACAGCAGACTAGAGGTGCAACAGCACGCTGCACGCTACAGTCCTGAGGGCCGAGAAAGCCGGATCAGAAACACTCATCCTGCCCCTGTCACGTTTAGGCCAGGACAGAACAGCTTTGGCAAAGTAATTTTGAATTGATATATTATGGGATTATTTTCTTTTATGACACGGATCACTTATGGTTATAAAATGAAGAGATTTCATTTGCTGAATATGGGGAGTGAATCAGGAGTAAGTTCACTGTTATTCCAGACCCACCCTCCATCCCTGGCCGAGAAATTCTCTTTCTGGAGAGACCGAGTCGGCAAATCCCTGGCTCGGGAGAGCCTGGGTAAGATGTCATACTGCACCCAGAGGTGAAGGTGGGCTCAGCTCTGTCTGAAACACACAGACTGCAGGAAGGAAAAAGGAATTTACCCCAGAGGAAAATCAGGGTGATGATAATATCAGCTTATATATAAACTATGTACCAAGCAGCATTCAAAACCCTTTATGAACATTAACTCGATTCATTCTCACAACAACCATAGGCTGGTGGTGCAATTATCACTTAATTTTATATTTCAGGAGACCGAGACACAGAGAGTTTAAGTAAATTCTCCAAGGTCACACAGCTAGTAAGTAGCAGAGCTGGAAGACAAACCCAGACAGTTTGGCTCTATGGAGAGGAGGGCATAGTTCCTGTGTGACAAAAACACAAGGTCAACCACAGAGAGAACCATGACTTACATTTCAAAGCTTTCATAGTTCATTGTGTGGACTGTACACAGTTTTATCAGGTTTCCCACAGTGACAATGTGGGACAAGGAAAGGCCATAACGTTAAGCTCGTTCCTTTTGAGCAGATCCTTTTCTGCGGCAGCAGGTCCCCCTATAGATAGAGGTCTGTGGTCGTCTGGATAACAGCCCCCAAAAGGTGTCCCTGCCTCAACCCCTGCAGCCTGTTCCCTTACATGGTCAAAGGGCCTCTGCAGACGTGATTAGAGTAAGGACCTTGCGATGGGGGGATTATTCGGGTGGGCTCCCCAAACCGCACGAGAGACTCTGGGTCCCTTTCTACTTCCAGACCATGAGAGGAGGGGTTCACAGACTAGAAACCCCTCTGCAAATGCCGCTCTGAGCCCACATCACTATTCCAGTCACTGGTGAGAACCTGGAGACAAAGTCCAGTGGGATCCCAGAAAGATCTCTCTCCAAGCTGGGATAGAACTGAAAGTTGGCAATAATTACACATGACGTTGGACACCCATATAACAAGTGGTTTCTCATCATATAACAGAAAATGTTACCATTAAAATCAAGGTAAACACACTAAGACATTTGGAGAGTTCAATGCTGATCCACATTGACTTCATTCAGGAATCAGAATGTCTAGAGTGTTAAAGACTTTGCTGTGGTTTCGAGGAAAGAATCATGAATAAAGCCTGGCTCAGCTACGTCTATAAAAGGGATGATTTTACTTTATTAGTCATGGATGAGAGTTAGTGAGTGATCAACAGCCCATCTGTTCATACGAGCCAGAAAGGGCACCATGACCGTCATTTGTCTTAGGGTATGCCAATCATTTCAGGTCAGCAAAAGGACTGTGTGTACTTCAGATGAGGAGCAGAAGCATATTGGGTCCACCCACAGGAGTCACGAACCAGGAAGACACATTCAGCCAGGAGCTGTGGGCAGACACCTAGAAGGCTGTGTGAGTGTCAGAGGAACAAGCTCAGACCTTGACTTAGAACAGGATATCAAAAACCTGAAGGTCATAGTCACTGTCCATCCCATGCCTGTGACAGACGGTAGTTACTAAGGGATTACTACACACTTACTTGCTGAGACCAAGGCAGTCTCAGAATCTCTCTCAGCCCAGAGCCCCAGAGACCTACTACTTACTGATCAGAGTTGACCCACAAGATAAAACTTATTTGCTCTCCCTGGTTTAGAACAAGAGGTAAAGGAGCCAGGCTTTAGTGAGAATACAATCTGCATTGACACCTGCCTTGAGAAAGCCCTGGGTGCACATGGCATGGAACAGAGATGTGGACGAGAAAAGAAGGGAGGATTTCCGGGGGCTGAGGCCAAGGAGACATCAGGAAGTTGTAGCAGTTTCAGCACTAGCCAGGCTGAAATCTAGATGAATATTTCTTCATGTCTCTTTGGCCTTAATGGGATCACGTGTCCATCCAGTGAAGCAATCGCTGCAGCCAGATGTGCGGGCTTTGCTCATTGGCTTGAGTTAGTTGGAGCCCACTGGTGGAACTTAAAGTCATTCCTACCTAAAGCACGTGGCTGAAAGCGGGTGTGAAGTGGCTCCCCAAATGACGCTGGGGTACTCTTAAGAGGAGAAGAAACTTAATGCTTAGGAATAAACATACTAATAGGTGTTATTTACAATAGGGTAGGATTTCCAGGGAGTGGAGTCAGAAAGCTCTCCTAGAAGGGCAGATGAGGAATCTATAAAGTAGGTGCAGAGTGGCCTGAAGCCCAAGAAGAAATTTCTGGAGACCAGGTAAGATGTACTTTCTTCCTCTAAGGAGACCTAGGGATCCAAACCTGCCACAAAAATGAGGAAGCAAGTTTCGGTTGTAACTCAGAATGCTCCCAGACCTAGCAAAGGTGCCAGCTTGAATTTTCCTGGGCTAAGAAGTTCAGGCCAACATTCCAACATCCTGTGAGGGAGACACCTTGGAACCAGCCAGGACCTGGGTCCTACAGCTCAAAGACAACAATAGCAAATGATTTCTGCAACCATGCAAACACTATGTTTGTAATTTCTATTTCCTTGAATGTTGTTCCCTTGCCTTCTAGGAAAGGAAAGAAGGAAGCTGGGGAGTTGTGTCCCATCTCGTTGTCATTCCTGGAAACAGAAAACCTCCCAGGGTTGGGGAGGGGGACAGCAACTTTGGAAGGAAAGGGAGGCAGGATGCTTGGGACCTATGGAAAAGAAGGAAGGTGCCTAAAGGAGTGATGAGAAGCAGCTGTGTGAGCTTACTAGACTGAAAACCCATGCATTACAGAGGAAGAATAATTTGTAAACAAGAAGGCTTCCAGCAAAGGAAAGAAAGCTGGAAGTCTGCTGTAGTTTCTTCACAGGCAGTGTCAGTTAGGTTAGGTATCTTTTAGCTGTAAGCATGAAAAAAACTTCCCCAAACTAGCTTAGATAGAAGAAAGAATTTATTGGCTTACATATTTAAGAGGGACAAATGGAGAATGGACTTTAGGCAGGGTTTGATCCAGCAACTCAAAGGATTCCTTATCTTCCTATCCCTATTCTCTTCATCCTAAGTTTGGCTCTTCCTCATTGTTGCAAGATGCCTACCAGTAGCTCCTGGGGGTGGGGTTGGGAGTTGGGGGAAGACTTCCTCATTAATATCAAATAGAAGAGAAAGGAATCTGTGTCCTAGAATTTCTATTAATATCAAAGGACCTCTGCTTGGACTGGCTTAATCTTGTGCCTACCTTTGAACCAATCACTGTGTCTAGGGAGAGAGAAGTCAGGTTCCAACGAGGAGATGGCCGTGGAGTCCATCACATAAAATCTGCATGGCTAAGGATGCAGGAGCACTGGTTTCCAAAAGGAGATAGGATGTTGTTATGATGAAGAAAGGGAAATAGAGGCTGGACAGCCAACCACAGGTCTCCTAGCATCAGATGTACTGGGAAAGGTGGGATGTATGTAATATGCATTCTGAATCAAAGGTAAAGATAAATATTAATTCTGAAAGTGACTTTTGCTAAAAAAAAAAAAAAAAAAAAGTGACAGGAAGAGAAGACTCCCTTGGTATGACAGTGGCCATGATCAGCTGGCTAGCAGCTGCTCCGCCAGAAAATGAGACACAGGGATAACCCAGTCACGTGAGTAATCTCTGAAGATGGATCTTGATACATACATTTTACCTAACGTTCTTGGGAGGACTCACAGGATACACGCCAAAGATTGAGTTAATGTTCTGTTAAGTTCTTGCTTTATTTATTCACAAGGATGATTTCCTCCTGAAACCCAGCACTATATTAACATTTTGCATGTCACTTTGGTTCACGTAAGCCACAAGAAGATGGATCACAATTCATTCAGTAAAGAATTTTCCAAGTTAAAGAAGAGATATAATTAATAATGTTAGAGTAGC
The DNA here is from genome assembly GCA_008086735.1 of Cheirogaleus medius. Lineage (NCBI taxonomy): Eukaryota > Metazoa > Chordata > Mammalia > Primates > Cheirogaleidae > Cheirogaleus > Cheirogaleus medius. The sequence goes on from VBSM01003169.1 coordinate 15,004,171, forward strand.
CCAGCTACAAACTCTAACAAGTTATATAACATAGAAGACAGAGAATAATGAGAACAGTCATTCTTTTGTATTTAGAATAGTAAAATAGATTCAGTAGCATGAAAATTCTTCAGTACTTTTTCCCCCTCCTATCCTAAGGGGTGTTGATTCATGCCAGGGGTCTATGAGGCTGAGAGAGCCAACAGATCTGAAACAGAATTCTCCAGCCAGTATGTTAGAATGTAACAGTAGATTTCAAAGTCTTGCCTGGTAATGAGGTGATTGTTTAAATAAATTATAATATATTCCTACAATGGAATTTTTTTCTTTCTTTCTTTTTTTTTTTTAAGAGATAAGGTCTCTATCTGTTGCTCAGGCTGGAGTACAGTGGCCTGATCATAGTTCACTGTAACCTTGAACTCCTGGGCTCAAGTGATCCTCCCACCTCAGCTTCCCGAGTAGCTGGGACTACAGGTGCACACCACTATGCCCGGCTAATTTTTTAAAATATTTTTTTGTAGAGACAGGATCTCACTATGTTGCCCAGGCTGGTCTTGAACTCCTGGCCTCAAACAATCCTCCCACCTTGGCCTCCCAAAATGCTAGTATTACAGGCATGAATCACTGCCTGGCCTATTCATTCATTTAAAATGATGCTGTAGGTGTGGTGGCATGCCCTTGTAATCCCAGCTACTCAGGACGCTGAGATGGAGGGAGTGCCAGACCAGCCTGGGCAACATAGCAAGACCCCATCTCTAAAGAAAAGAAAAGGAAATAAAATAAAATGATGCTATAGATGAAAATGTATTAACTTTGCATGATGTTCATAATATATTTATTATTGAGTAAAAAAAAAGAGTAGAAAACAACATGGAGGTTATAATCACACATTACTAAAATAATAAACTATTTACATTTTGCACAGAAAAAATGAAAAGGTATACTTTAAGGTGTTAACAGTGGCTGGATGATGGAATCATGAATATTCTTTTTGAATCTTTTTTTTCTTGCTTATATTTTTAAAATTTTCTACATTTATTGCTACATTTATTATGTACCTTTATTGTTTTTGTAATAAGAAAAACACAGCCGAGATACTTTATTTAAAAATTATATCTGCTCCATCTGTAAGTCTTTAATAGTACTTACACTTTACTCTTTAAAAATTTTGGTATTCTTGGCCAGCTCAGTAGTTCACGCCTGTAATCCTAGCACGCTGGGAGGCCAAGGCGGGAGGATCACTTGAGCTCAGGAGTTTGAGACCAGCCTGAGCAAGAACGAGACCCTGCCTCTACTAAAAATAGAAAAAGTAGCTGGGCGCAGTGGTGCACACACCTGTAGTCCCAGCTACTCGGGAGGCTGAGGCAGGAGGATCGCTTGAGCCCAGGAGTTTGAGGCTGCAGTGAGCTGTGATGACGCCACGGCACTCTAGCCTGGGCAACAGAGCAAGACTCTGTCTCAAAAAAAAGAAAAAAAAAATGGTACGCTTTCTGTAAGCAGCCATGAATGGTCTGTGGATTGAGGTAGGGAAATAAATGTGTACGGATACACGTGTACAGAAAAATAAGTGATCGAATTAACACAGCACCAATTACAGCAGGGAAGGAAACTCTGGGAAATGCAGAGGCCAGTCCTCTGCTCCCTTCCTTCCATCTGGTTAACATCTAAATCAGATCTGGTCCCAGGATAGCCTCTTTCCAGTTGCTAGAAGGGACAGTTCCATCCACACGAGGCATTTTAGTGCTTCTCTAGGTCTGGAGATGGATTTTTCTTGCTCTCAGGAGGGGCGTCTCAAGAGTCCAGATTCTCAGACCCTAGTAAGGGGTTAGTCACCTCTCCCCTTGGCCACATGTGGAACTTTTCTGCCCATTGATCCCCAGATCCCTCCAGCCTCCCCAGGTGGGGCACAGCTTGTCTGGGAGGGAGTGCCAGCACTGCTGAACTGCAGGGGTCCCTAGACGCTCAGCCACCTTCTCCAGAGCTGTCATGCCACACAGCCCTCGCCAGAGGCCACCAGCACTGTGGCCACAATGCCACAGATATGTTAGAGACCACTCCCCTCCTCTTGGGTCCTGAGCAAAGAGACAAAGACGCTCCCTCTCAACAGCCTCTAGAGTCTAGAAATGGAAAGGCCCATCACAGGGCTTTTCCCAGGTAGGGAGGAAGGTGGACACGTCAACCTCCCTCTCAGCAGCAAGGTCCCACAGGACGCCTGCCCATTTCTGCTCGCCAGCCTGCTAGCTTGGGGGACACAAAGTGACAAAAAAAGAGGTGAAACAAACTCAATAGCCCGCAAGTAACATGAATGAGTTATCCACTAGTTGCCGAGTGTAGTGGATTGCTGTCAAGGGCCCAATGTCGATAGGTTTTTAAAAATTATTATTATTGTTCAAGAGAAAGCAGAATTCTAGATTATTGCGTATAATCTTCCAATTTTTAAACATTGGCAACTAATTCAATATTTTTAACTTCAATATAAATCTATACCATTTGAGAATTCTATTCAGCTGCGTAACACAGATGAGAATAATGTGGATTAAGAGAGACCTATTCCTCTCCCACCTGAAGGAAGTCCAGAGGTGGGCAGCCCAGGGCCGTGTAGCTCCATAAAGTCATCATGTTTGAATCACTGGCTGCTGGACAGTAGAGATGGACAGACATAGAACTATACAGTCTGCTGAATGCACTAATTGAGCAGAAATGGAGATCTCGAGCCAAAGGTTAATCTGTAAGAACATAAGCTCTCCCCCTCCCTGAAGCTTGGATGGAAGGGGACAGGGGCAGTTTGAGTCAATTTTATCTTGATCTAAAGGAGCAGGGAGACCCCAACTGACACTGAGTTGCATAGCCAGTGCTACCCTCTTCCCTCTCCTGGGCCCCAACCCTGCTCCTAGTGACCCTTTGCAAAATTGAACGAGAATCTTCTGACATTGCCTCTGCTTTTGCAATATTGAGAAATCAGGAAAAGCTTGAGTTGGCTGTAATTCTAAAGGGTGAATGCATGCTGATGGCGTATCCTAGCAACAGCTGAAAAGAAATCAACGTCAAGTTGATACAAGCTCCGTGAGTAGAGAAGCAAAACATCCATGAAACACGGAGAGAAGTAACTCGACCTAGGTACCGACTGTCAGGCCCTAACTGGCAACTGTGAGCTGACCTTGCTGTTAGGATGCTGTAAAGATGATGCAAGAGCAACAGGGTGAGTTAGGCTGAAGAAGGTCTCATAATAATGACCCCAAATCACAATACTCGATCAAAGTCTAGGTTTGGAGCTACAGCCTTAGCCAGAGAAAAACCACACAATTTGTAGATAACGGAGGGTCATAGAAGGCTGTCAAATAAATCCCTTTAATCTAATTACAAATGACATTTATCTCTATAAAGCTACATAGTATTCAATAAGACACTAATAATCACATCTCACAGGATGAAAATGACTCCCTTCCATTACCCTCATAAATTTAGAAAGCACTGATTTTTAGCCAAGTGCCAACTGAAGAATACTAATGTCCTGTTGCATTAGTCAGGGTTATTTTTACTGCCAATGAAAGAAATCCAGCTTGAATTGAGGCAAAACGAGGATGGGGGAAGGAGTAAGTCATAGAATCAAAGGAATACGTCAGGAATCAGGTCAGCTCTGAGGACCTCCGGAACTAGAAACCAGGGACTGTCTTTCTCTCTCTCTTTCCTTTTCTGTGGGCATTACCTTCATTTCCTCAGGCTTTTCTCTGAAGCTAAAAACATGGCCACCAACAACCCTGGAGCTGTAAATAGTTTTGTGGCCCTAGGCAGAAAAAGCACTTTCTCTACTAGTTTCACTTACAAAAGTCCTCAGGAGAGTTTGGTTAGCCTGGTATGGACCATGCATGTGTCTATTCCCGGGCCCCTTCCTGGGGCCAGGACGCTGGTGCTAGGATTGGCCAGGCCTGGGCCACATGCTCACCCCTGGTACAAGGACAGGAGGTGGTGGACTCTGGTTAGCAGGGCTGGGATGGGAAGGAGAGGTTTCCCAAAGGAAGAGGCTGCTGTTTTCAAAAGGGAAAAAACCGGTGCCAAGCAGACAAATAACAATGGCCAGATGCGGTGGCGTCGAGCGCTTTGGGAGGCGGAGATAGGAAGATGGCTGGAGGCCACTGGTTCGAGACCAGCCTGGGCAACATAGCAAGGAGACCCTGTCTCTACAAAAAAATAGAAAAATTAGCCAGAAGTGGTGGCAAGGGCCTGTAATCCCAGCTACTAAGGAGGCTGAAGCAGGAGGATCCCTTGAGCCTCAAGAGTTTGAGGCAGCAGTGAGCTGTGATGATGCCACTGCACTCTAGCCCAGGCAACACAGGGAGACCTCGTCTCTAAAAAAAAAAGAAAATAATAAAAATAGTTTAAAATTCAGTTTTTATTAAAACTTAAAAGAGTATTGCATAAAATAGCTTTTAAAATATCTCTAAAGTCATTCTTGTATAGTGATCTATATTGTGATATTGTATAAAATTTAGTTGAACCAGTTAGCATTTATATGATTCTATTTACTTAAAATAAATAACAATAGGCTGGGCATGGTGGTTTATGCCTATAATTCCAGCATTTTAGGAGGCTGATGCAGGAGGATTGCTTGAGCCCAGGAGTTCCAGCCTGGGTGACAGAGCAAGACCTTGTCTCAAATAAATAAATAAATTTCAAAAGGCCTAAAATTGATCATGCTTTCAGGAACTGTAAATCAGTAAACCAAATTATCATTATTTAAATTTTTGTTAGGACTTTAAATATTTGCTTAAGATTCTACCAAAATAATTAAGGTATGACAATAATATTGATGCCTACCATATGTCAGATGCATCACCTGACAACATCTCTGAGGAGGATTGCATTATCCCTATGTTACACATCAGGAAACTGAGTTCCTCCTAGCAGGTGATAGTTGTCCAAAGCTACCTGGCTAATAATCTCTGGGATATTCTCTTTTCAATCTGTCAAATTGCTTCCCTGCCTCGACAATGCTGGAGAGAAGAACAAATCTGCACAAGATATTTGTTAATAAAATAGAAGTCTAACAATTGAGTGTTCTAAAATAATTACTGAATCATAAATTATATACATGTACTATATAGTTGGGCAAACAAGTGAACTTCTTAGATTTTAATAAAATGTCCTCCAGTAATAGAGTAGATACACTTGTAGTGTGTAAAATGAGACAAGTGCCAATTTTAGGATCCTAAAAGAAATCTCAACATCAAACTCGATGCACAAACACTGACAAGAAATGAGGGCTATGCTGCCACTATTCAGTCAAAGTAAGGGAGCAGCTGTATTCCCAGTGATCACAAGAGAAGATGTGAGAACGCAATCTTAGTTCTTCGTCAACGGAAAACTAGTCGAGGGCTTTAGTTTAGGGTTCTGGGGGCTGGGTCTGTGGTGGCTATAAGGGAACTGGGGCAAGCAGAGAATATGACAAATGTTAATGGCTACTTCATTGCTCCCACTGAGAAATTCAAGTCAGCCTGTAGGGCCAGCTGCCTCCAAATGCAACAACCTTTCCGGAGATTTTCTGGTAAGACCTATCCAAGCAAACGGTCACAGAGAAGTACATCATTTGACATTAGGAAGACTCACATAGCATTAAAAAAAATTCACCTTTTAAACCATTTTAAAGTATATAATTCAGTAGTTTTTAGTATGTCCACAATGTTGTACAACCATCCCTGCTAGTTCCAGAACATGTCCATCACCCCCAAAGAAACCTGTACCTGTTAGCAGTCAATCCCGATTCTCAATCCTTTTTAAACTCACATTTCCTAACAGCCAAAAATCTTACTGAGTTTTTTTCCCTGTAGTTTGAATTATGAAGATAATAAGAGTGGGTGTGTTTTAATGTTATATATGCATTTTCAAACTGTGGATGCCTCCAGATTCTGATGGCCAACCCCCGTGGGCATCCTGCCTTAGCCCTGGTTGAGGATTGCTGTGTTAAATAATATTTATGAGCTGAGCATATTTTGTTTGGATGGCTTTTAGATGGCTAACTACTTCCACGAGTCATCTTTTGTTTTGTCACCCAGCTCAAGTTGGAGTCAATGGTTCCGGTGATTTACATTGCTTTATATGAAATTCTTAACATTATAAATTTATTAATCCTACCTATCAGGAGATAGCTTTTCATAAATGAGAAAATAGTTTTTCATGTAAGTTAACATCTAAATTTCAAATTAGGACACAGCTTTTCTCACACATAATTTTTCCATCCCCTTTCTATTGCTTTGAAAAGAGTATCAGAAATCACTTAAAATTATGGGACTGATGCTTAGCCTAAATACTGACATAAAAATGACTGCCAATTTTTCTTAGCAATTTTATTGTGGCTCAAAGTTCCAGGTCCAGGCTATGTGCAGCCAAATCTATAAATCTGTAGACTTCTCTGTAACTGCAATCAAGTAGAGCCATCACACACAGGAATTTTAAAGTCCTGGATATGTCCTCAAATGCACATGCAGAGGCTTTATGGAATATAAGCATCCACTTCAGTACAAACTGATTTTTGAAAATAAAGCTATTAGTTTATAGTAATAAGTCCCGGCAAACACTACTGGTCCGTAATATGCCCATAGTTATGAATTAGAAAATTCATAATCAGGGCTATGTCTAAGAAAGATGGCGCATACCAATAACAAATTTCATTACTAGAGGGGAGTAATAAAGTCATAGGATATAAGTGAGGACATTCAGTTGCAAGTGAAAGAAGCCTATGTCAATCTAGATTGTAAGTCAGTGTAAAAGAAAAAAAGGGAAATGTATCGGTTCGCATGATTGAAGAGTCTAAGTGAAGTGTATTTCAGGCACAGGCAGAGCCGGGTCCTCAGACACTATAATCAGGAATCTGCCCCGTTCCTTCTCTCAGCTCCACTTCCTTTTGCACTGACTTCATTTTCAGGCTGCCTTCTCTGGTGTGGTGCCTCCCAGCAACACCAAGCATATATCCCCCAAACATCAAGTATTACAGACTTCAAGTCCATTTTCCCATATTTCCAAGTCAAGACCTGGACTTGAGTTTCATGGGCCTGTCTTGGGTAACTTATTCGTTCCTAAACTGATCACTAAGGCCAGTGGGATATGACACTCTGAGAATTAGAGACTAGGTGCAGTCAAACCCACTGATTGGCCAATATGGATTGAAAGTAGAAGGACAGTCCCCAACAGACACCAGGGTTCTAAGACCTGAAGAAAGGGCAAACACAAACAACACAAGTCCAGACAGATGCTTTCCAGGAACTGAGTTCTCTCCCTGACACATCCTGGTGGGGAACCCAGAACTAACGTGTTGCACAATTCCAAGGGACACCATTCATGTTATATTCTATGTGAAATGTGCAACACAGAGGCCCTAGCATGTCCCCTTTCCTCTGGGACAAGAGGGCTGTATCAACACCAGACTTCAGCCTTGGAAACAACTTTTCTAAAACCAGTTCTGTTATGATGGATTTGTTTAAAAATCTACCACTGCATGTCCATTTATGTAATTCCATTATTTCCATAAATCTTAGGAACACACACAGACATTATCTTCCTGGAATCAGAGCTGACAAATGTGGCAATATTACCAAGTATTTATGATGCAACTGCATTTTGTACTAATGGACACTTGGCACCAGTCTATGAATTAACATGTATTTGAGGAGAATGTTATAAATGGGCTTTCTCCACACATAGGAGCCTGACTTAAACAGGGATGCAGGCCTAGAGGTCTTTGCAAGCTGATCACACAAGTGATTGCAAACCCTTGAAATGATCACCAAGTTTTTGGAAACATAGCATGGCATCGTGGTAATTAGTATACTTTTTTTCCTATAAAAATTGCTCAATGAAACTTAAAATTTCCTACGTATAAATGTTTGCATGCTTTAACATCATTCCCCACAAGGACCTTACTTGCTGTACAGGGCTGCTGTTGTTTAATTTCAGTTCTCTCACCACTAGCAGAATTATTAAATCTGATCAATACTGGTGTTTACTTCATTACATCTAGCCTTTGTGGGTGGATAGTGGGTGTTCAGTAAATGCTGAATGCACAGATTATTTGTTGTAATAATTTTGTTCATGCTTTTTCTAAAAAAGGAACAATAAGTACTATGAAGAAAATAAAACAAGGTTTATGTAAATAAAAAATAATAGGAAGTTCCTGAGGAAGCTACTTTAGATTAGAACATCCTGCTGAGGAAATGATATTTGTAAAGTGAGACTTTGATGACACAAAATAGTAACACAAAGATGTTACCATCCCAAGCAATGGAACAGCAAGTCCAAAGACCCAAGCCAGGAATGACTCTGGCTCTTTGAAGAGTAATAAGAGGCTGGTGTGAAAGGTGATGTCCGAGAGGTCGACAGGGCCCATCATGGACACAAGTGGGGACTCCCACAGACACGGCCATCACCTCTCTTCTTTTCTGTGAAGTGAGTTTCTCGGCCAAGAGCGCTGTCCTGCATATGACAATGAAGAAGGCATTCTAAGCCCGTGAATGTTGGCGTTGGCCAAGGCCTGGTTGGCAAGGACAGCCGATCCAAATTCAGATTAAGTGCCTGTTCCCACAGAAACAAATCACCACTCCCTCCAAAATGGAAGAAGTCCAATGAAATGAACCTTCCACCAGGACACTACTGGGTTTTGATGTGTGTTTGCTGCGGGGTTCCTCTGTAACCACAGAACTAGTCCAGTCTGGTTCAGTTCTGTCAGTAACCACATTGAACAAAATGGTGGGTTGTGATGGACCCCCAGGTTGCAGGTCACGTAACCTGAGTATGCCCAGATGGAACCAAGTGTACTCAATTTATGACCCCAGAGCTGGCCAGAATGAAAGTCAACCACAGGCAGAACCTAAGTGCTTGGACCAAGGAACTGGGACCAAATTAAGACGGAGAGGTGCCCTGTTTTGTTACAGTACAGACTTAAGAGCCAAAGACCCATCTCCGCCTCTTTGCATGACCCAATCAGATTATACCTTACTGCATTTTCCTATCTCTCTCATGGTTACTTCTCTGCCTATAAAACCTGCCCCCCAACGCCAACTCAGGGAGACAGATTTGAGCATTGCCTTCTGTCTCCTTGCCAGTCAACTCCCAAGAAAGCTTTCTCTTTTCTCAAATGCCAGTGCCATAGGACTGGCTTCTGTGTGCATCTGGCAGCAAGCCCACTGCTGGGTAACACCCCCAGAAGCCAACCCTGAAATGAGGATTTGCTCTTGGGAGGTGATCTCAATAAGCACCTGGCTGCTTTGTTCTAAACCTTTTTCGATTATAGGTCCAATCCTCAAGGTTCATTTGCAAAGCCCTTCCCAAAACCTTTACACCAATCTGCAACATTGCTTGCTTCAAGTCTCTGACTTTCTAGCCAGTGACTGGTTATAGATCCTGACCTCAAGTCATGTTTCCCTCAAGTCAAAGTACATGATAAAAGGCATTGCTTGAAATCTTGCCTACAGATTGATATTTGTCCTCCACTGTCCTTCAAGACAACCCCAATAGGGTCTGTGATATACAACAGCACATTTCCAGCTAATAGTACAGACTGTTGACAACATCAAAAGCCAGGCTTGCTTTTCTTCATTCTCAGCTAATTGGACAATAACTCTCCACAGGGGCAGAGGGACAGTTTGGTAGGGGCAAGGTGTGGGAATAAGGTAGTGAAAGGCACTGGGTGGGAAGATGTCTGCTCTTACAAACTAAATGTGCCTTCATGACCTGCTCTGGTCCCATCTGCCAAGTGATGAAGTGTTTCTGGAAATGGTCAACTTTATGAGTCAGTGGCTTAGATAGCACTTGTATCCCATAGTCTCCAACATTCCCAGTGGTAAATTGAAGCTGTTTCTCAAAAAGAGAAAAGTAATTTCATTGCAGGAGGGTCTGACCTTGCTCCAAAATCCGTGGGCTTCCATTGTGATTCTCCTGGAGAGACTTGTCTCTGACTTCAGTTAAGTCTCCCCATCTGCCAGACACTTGGAGAGAGCTGAGAAGCAGAGCAGCTTGGACCGCAGTCTGGGCCACCTAGAGGGACTGATTTTGCTCTGTCAGTTTTTCAGGTCACCTGGCAAATAATTGCAAAACACCTGTATGCTATATGCTGTCTTGAAAATTCAGGGCGCCACAAGGTGCTGTGCATTTCTTAGCTATAGAAGAGATAAGGTGTAGTAATTTGTCCTTAACACAGTAGGGGCTATCTCAATATGTAAGACCACTGAATCCTTGGGAATTTTACTAAGGAGTCAAGTCCTTGTATTTCTCTGAGACTCAGATCCTGTCCTTTGGCATATGTGTGTCTTACCAAGGCGTCTAGGATATCTGCTATTTCCTGCTCTGCATCAACAAAGTGGATTAATGTGACATCATATGGTTTGGTGAGGCATTAAATGTCCTCATGTACCAAATGACAAGAGTTGACATCCTTGGGACAAATTTGTAAAGCTATTTCTGTCCTTGCTAGGTAAAAAGAAACAACTGCTGGTGGACTCTACAAACCAAAATGGATAAAAATGAAGTGGTTAGACCAATAGTTACATACCAAATGCTAGAGGCTGTATTAGTTTGCTCCAATAAAGAGACCATTTCAGGAACAGCGGCTACAATTTGGAACTTAAGTTTTATTGTAGAGCCCACAGTCATTCTCCAAGACTCATCAATCTCTCCCACTGGTCAACTGGAAGTACACCGTACCTTTGGGGATAGATAGGATAGGAATGACCACATTTCTATCATTCTACCCTTTGATGGTTGCACTGATCTCTGTAATTATCCCAAAGATATATTGCTTTTTTATGCATCATTTTGATAGGGAGGAAACACTCCAGTGACTTCCACTGGCCCTTCTACCACAGGAACACTTAGTCCTCGGGGCAGGGAGCCAATGTTCGGATTCTGTAAAGGAAGTCTATCCCATCTACATTTAGGAACTAAGGAAATAAACCATGGGACAGGGGGAGAAGAGAGGGGCTCTGTATCCCAGGGGGCTTATAGGAAAATGAGGTCCAAACTCCATTTATCATCCGTCTCCCATAAGCCTCTATCCTGACCAGTGAGCCACAGTATTCTCAGTTCCCCCAAAATTAGTGCTAACTTGGAACAAGCAGACACTGGTCCCTGAAAGCTTTGGACATTTCTTCATCAAGTACACATCACCTGAGAAAATGGCTGGGTGGAAGGGTCATAGGATAATACATAAATCTATTATCACAGCACAGTTCTTAAGTCAAGAGCGCTGGTTCTGAGAATTAAACAGGTCTAGGAATTAAGAGAGGCTGTGATCTCGCTTGATTCAAGTCTCTACCTAGACCTGTAAAGCTGTTTTTTTAAAAAAGAAAAATCAGATTAAGACCTAAGGTAGCTGCCTGTTGCCTTCATTCCTGGAGGCCCTAAGATTACTCAAGCAGGCTCCAAGATTGCTGCAGGTCAGATCATTTCCTTTTCTCTTTTTTTTTCTTTTTTATTTGACTCTCAGCACTACTCAATGATAGATCATTTCCTAATTACCACTTCTTTCTACCTTCTCCCTCCCCATAAGGACATCAGTTTTGCTTCTAACAGGTGAACCTCCAGCATTCCAGAAAAAACAGCAGCCAGGACAAAACTACTACTTGCCAATCGACTCCTAACGGCATGAAAAAGCAATGCTTTTGGCCGACAGAGGAGTCAGTGAAGTAGTAGATGGACAGAGCATATGAAATCTGAAGCCAGCACAGGCCAGCTCTTCGTGTTTGGGTCTGTGCTACATTAGTCAATCAGCAAACTGCAGACAGTTGTCCAAAACAGCACATTGAATATAGTACTTCCCGAAGGCATGGAATTCAACCTGATGCAACTAAGGAATGAGGCTGTGAGCAAACTGTAGTTTCTTATGATTGAGGAAGAGTTTCAGAAGAACTGGTTTTTGTGTGTTGATTTCTCTAGTTCAGTACTTCACAATCTTTGTAGTATACTACAAAGGGAACCACCAGGTAGGGGATAAAGGGGGAGCTTTTAAAAATTATTGATGCCTGGATACCACCCTTAGAGATGCTGTATTATAATTGCCTGGGCTTCCAGATTTTAAAAAACCCCAGGTGACTCTAATATGCAGCCATGGGTAAGGACCATTGTTCTAGTTCCTTCCAGATGTCCTTATACCGACAGTCAGGAACCCCCATCTCTCTTATTTTTCACAGAAGAAACCAAGGAGATAAGCTAAGTCAGATAATTGTCCTGAGTTTCACTCAATGACTTGAGTTGAGATTTGAGAATCAAGGTTTATTCTCTCTCTTAAATTATTCAATATCCTTGGAAGCAACCACCTGACTCCATAATCCTAGCATTTTTTTCCATCACTGTTAAATTGTTCTATGGTGGCTACTAATCAGTCACCAAGAGCCTTATCCTCAGGGAGCTCAAGGACCCTGGAGACTAAAGGCCATAGCTTGATAAGCTGTTCAGTCACTGAAGCTGTTAGCTCTCCATCCAGATTATGAGGGATGTGGCGCTGCCTTTCACTCTAGCCAAACGCAACCACTAATTCCAAAGATCCCACATTTCCTTGAGGGTCTTTTGCCTACAACCCATTGTCTGGTACCAATCTAGATGTTAAAGATATTTTTTGTTTGCAAGCAACAAAAAAAATCAGTGACCCCAGTTAGTTTAAAGAACTATGAAGACGGCCAGGCACAGTGGCTCACGCCTATAATCCCAGCACTTTGTTAGGCCAAGGTGGGAGGGCTGCTTTTGGAGTTCAAGACCAGTCTGGATAACATAGCAAGACCCCATCTCTACAATAAATAAGAAAAAAGTAGTTGGGTATGGTGGCATGCACCTGTAGTCCCAGCTACTTGAGAAGCTGAGGCAGGGGGATCCCTTGAGCCCAGGAGTTCAAGGCTGAAGTGAGCTATGATGATGTCTCTGCACTCTAGCCTGGGTGACAGAGTAAATCTTATCTCCAAAAATAAAAAGAACTAAGAATACATTGATCAGTCTGTTAGAGCTTGGAAATTAAAAAAAAAAAAAAAAAGAATACATTGGAATGGAGTCTGGGATAGTTCACAAATTAAAATAAACTAATAAAGAACCAAAACTCAAGAAATAGAAAATCTCTGATAACCTCCTTAGAGAGCTATAATAAAAACCATCCAGTCCTGATGACTCTTGGCTGTTGTATCTCTCTATTCAAGTTTCAAATTCCCATGAGAAAATCTGTTTGGCTCAGCCTGGGCTTAGGTTTCTCCTATCAATCGGCGATGATACTGACGTAAGGTCCCAAGGCACAAACATGACCACTGGAGCTGTTTCCAGAAAACGGAACTGTACACCAGGCAGCCAACCCAGTCGAAGTCTACTTCAATTACCATGTTCCCAAGCGTCTATTTTGCAGTCGGTGAATGACAAAGGGCAAAAAGGCACAAAAGACATTGCTTAGCCAAACAATTTTAATTTAAGTTAAAGGTCAGCAGAAAAGGTGCAATTACATGAAAAGCCCCAGATTTTGCACGTTTAAACTGTTTTTCACTGTCTTTACTTGTAAGGTGTTGAAGGTGGGACCCACTCCTGAATCTTCTTTCTAGTAGTGGAATAAGGTACATACTGCTGTGGGGTGCCAGTCACGTTGAATTTATGGTTTGTCCAAATGAATTTACGAGCAATAGGTGGTTTTGTTGTTGGAGGATCATCAGTCATACAGTGAAGCCAACGATGCCTTAGAGAGGGGGGAAAAAACCAAACAGTTATGAAGAGGCAGCACACCATAGTGGAAGGAGGGTTAGGAGGGCAGCTTGGAGCTATTTTGTTGTTTGAGTTCAAACCTCAACTCAAACTTACTAGCTGAACTTCTCTATGCCTCAGTTTTTTTTATCTGGGCATCTCTACTTCCTAGGGATGGTATGAGGATGAAATGAGATAATACACATAAAGCACCTAGAAAAAGCCTTGCATGTGGTAGATACTCAACAAATGTTAGCTAGTGCTATTATCATTACTGTATTCCATCAAATCAAAGACACTATCCATTTTTAGACACACACGTAGAAGTACATTATTTTATGCACTTCTAAGAAAGAAAAAAATGCTACCAATTAAAGTATGACAGACTACTGATTACGATATATATCCTCATTTTAGATTCAAAAATACATTTTAGAATTGGTGAAATATTCTGGACTTGCAGCATGCTCACTTGCTCTGACCCAGAAAGGTCTAGCTGGAAACCCAAGGCTCCTGCTGAAGAAGAGGGTCTCTGCTGGCATCGCAAATTTAAGCTTGAGACTGAACACTAGAGAATATACAATTTATTGCATTAAACAATTAAATCACACTCAAAATTCACAAGTATTTTTGTCAAAGTGCTTAGCAATTTAATTTTAAAGGATATTTGATGGGAGGCGCCAGGAATCTGTCCTAAAAGCTGGGTACATGGAGTAGAAGGTCAAGAGCCCAGTGATGCTGCTGCTAATGACAGGGAAAAGAGGACTCAAAGTTTGAGGGACAAGGAGTAGAATCAAGCAGGAAGCTAAGCTGAGGAGTTTATATGGGAAAGAAGGAGAAAGAGAATTCATACCAGATCCCCTAAGACCTAGAGCTCACAAGACAGAGATGACCCTATGGGAAAAGGGAATGAGGGGGACAGTCATAGAACTGCAGCACTGCAGCTCCAAAAAAAAAAAAAAGTGATTACCCAGCTGCAGAGAAAAGGACGAGAGGAGGAGGAGGTTTCAGTGGAATAACTAAAACTAAAGCTAACGTAAGCCTAAGAATATTTGCTAGCAGTAATTGATAGATATAGCTAGGTAACTGGTTAAAACCAGGCAGAGTAGAGATCAAATTTGATTGTTGGTGCTGTATTTGTGTCTAAAGATAATTGTATCATGATCAGATTATGCAATGAAGACCGCAGAAGGCTGTACAAGCAGGGTGGTGTCTGTCTTACATCCTCTGAAGGAAGCTGGGGATTAGCGAAGTGACCTGAACCCATAAACCGTGACCATTAATACGAGCACACCAGTGCTAAAGCCCTTGTGAGATGGCGGTGGTGAGCCAGACTCCGCTAGCCACTCAGAGGTGGGATTAGCTGTTGAAGTCAAGGCTGTCACTTACCAAGAGGCTTTATGGGAGCTTAAGGCACAGCAGAAATATTTAATGTTTACCTTGTTGAGTCAGCTTAAGTAACTGAAGAAAAATTTTATTCAAATAATTGCTGTCAAGACTCCTGAAGGTTAAAATGATATTTAAGGAACCATAGTCCCCAGCTTATATATGCCTAGTCATTTACTTAAGTGATAAATTGAAGAGTTCATGGAGAAATGGAAAATGCTCAAAAAAAGTAAGAGATAGTTTTTATCACAATACATAAAATCCAAAAATATTTATCCTAGCAAGGCTACATGCAAGAATTAGGGAATGAATAAATGATAATCTGTACTCATTATAGCAGTTTATAGAGAACAATAAGCAATAAGAAAACAGGCCAGGCGTGGTGGCTCACACCTATAATCCGAGCACTTTGGGAGGCTAAGGTGGAGGGATCACTTGAGCCCGAGTTTGAGACCAGTCTGGGCAACATAGCAAGACCCTGTCTCTACAAAAAAAAAAAAAAAAAA
>VBSM01003169.1:15026667-15042979 GCA_008086735.1 Cheirogaleus medius
GTAGAGACAGGGTCTTGGTCTTGCTCAGGCTGGTCTAGAACTCCTGACCTTGAGTGATCCACCCACCTGGGCCTCCCGGAGTGCTAGGATTACAGGCGTGAGCCACAGCGCCCGGCCCAAGAATTGCATATTCTTATAATCAGAAAAAAATTTTGATGGTGATTTTTAAGGATTGTTTTAATAATGTAGGAAATTGCTTATAATATTGATGAGAAAAAAACAAAACTGAGTATGATTATGAACATAACAACTACATTAAAAATGCTTTAAAAGGACTGAAGGAAGTATGTCAAATGTTGACACTGCTTGTCTCTTAGGGGGTTGTGTGGATTCAACCTCCCTTGCCAGAATCTTTAAACTTTTTTGAACTCTGCTGCCCAGGCTGGAGTGCACTGGTACCATCACAGTTCATTGTAACCTTGAATTCCTGGGCTCAAGCAATCCTCCCACCTCAGCCTACCTAGTAGCTGGGCTTATGGACATGAGCCATCACACCTGGCTAATTTTTTTTTTTTTTTTTTTACAGACAGGGGTCTTGCTACGTTGCCCAGGCTGCTGGGTCTTGAACTCCTGGCCTCAAGTTATCTTCCTGTCTCTGCTCCTAAAGCACTGGGATTACAGGCATGAGCCACTGTACCTGGCCCACAATTTTCAAGAACAGATTCTATGTAGAGTCAATGAACTTCATATTGCCAAATCACGTGGACATTGTCATCATCTTACTCAACCTCTTGACCACAATCAATAGTGACCTTTCCTTTCTTCTTGAAACACTAATTTTTTTTTCTCTTTCCACCTACCTTGCTAACTACTTCTTATTCTTCTTTGCTGGTTTGACTTCTGTCCTGAGCTCTTGATTCATATATCCAGCTGTTTACTTGATATAGTTATTCATCTTTATTTCCAACAGGTATCACAGACTTACTACATCCAAAAAGAAGCTTCTGATTTCAATCCTGCACCCTAATGTCAACCTATCCTTCTCCTAGTCTTCCCATCTCAACGAATGGTCCCACCAATATGGAACCAACCTTGATTCCTCTCTATCACTACTACATAATGCCCCACCTGCCACTCTACTTCTCTATAAAGGTTTCTAGAACACATCATGCCAACTAAAAAAAGCCAACCATTAACCTTATAAGAGCAAAAACATTTATTAATTTCACCTGGCCCTAGAAAAAATCTTCTTTGTTAAAAAAAGAAACCCTTTGACATACACCATTATTTTTAAAAGAATGTATTTATATATTATTTGAGAGTAATTAAACATTAATTTTACTAAGAAAAATCAATGTACAAGGGGAGACTATTATACTACACTGAGGGAGAAAAGACATGTTACTTAGAAATGAACAGAAAGTGCCACCAAGTGGGAAAACAGTGTATATGCAGCAGAGAAAAATCTAAGCAAGCCATGTTTTGTTTTTTAATTTGGTTCAAAGGACTTCAGGGTTCCAAAAAACCACAAAAAGGACATCTTTATTTCTCCCGGTATAAATGAAATTAATAATTTTATATTGTCATGAGCAAAATAGCTCAAACTTTCTACCTTTCTACACTAAACAACTTTTTAGCTTGTCAAGTTTCATGTAAACACTAATTACTTACTTGGTTTATATATCACTAATTTTATAGAAAAGCTGACTACCATAACAATGAAAATAAAGGCTTTTGTGAGATACTGTATAGATGGTGGCAATTAGATAATTTAAAGATAAAATTGAGGACAATCAAAAGTGGTTTAGGCCAGGCGAGGCTGCTCACGCCTGTAATCCTAGCACTCTGGGAGGCTGAGGCAGGAAGATCGCTTGAGGGCTGGAATTTGAGATGGCCTGAGCAAGAGGGAGACTCCATCTCTACTAAAAATAGAAAAAATCAGCCAGGCATGATGGCACATGCCTAGAGTCCCAGCTACTCAGGAGGCTGAAGCAGGCGGATCACTTGAGCCCAGGAGTTTGAGGATGCAGTGAGCTAAGATGATGCCACTGCACTCTAGCCAGGGCAACAGAGCTAAACTCTTGACTCCAAAAAAAAAAAAAAAAAGTGGTATAAAGTGGTATTTGTTACCTACCAAAATACTTTCAGAGTATTCTATTCAATAAAATTTAACATAAATCCTGAAGAAATTAAAATTTCACTGCTGATCCCATAAGAGAGTAAAACTTAGGAAAATGAAGGTACAATAACAAAAATAACAGACACCAAATTGTAGTACAGTATTAGTCTACCAGGTGGTGGTATTCATTAAGTGACTATAAACTCCCACAGCACAAGGACCATGTATATTTCACTCGCCACTGTGAATGTATAAAACCATCAGTGCCTGGCATATAGAGAGGTGCTTGATGTTGAATGAACAGTTTGTAAGCAAAGTGCTATGTTACGTCTTAGACAATCAATTTCTGGTTTTCAGGGCATGTGTAGCTCTACTGCCCATCCAAAACATTTACACCACCATGTATATCTTTTGTTTATCTACTGGTGGACCTTGCAGCCTTACTAGCTGCTGGCAGATTAAAGTGAAGAAGGCCTTGAGACAAGATACATAAGATAAATTCACTCCCCCCCCTTTTTTTTGAGACAGAGTCTCACTCTGTTGCCCATGTTTGACTGCCGAGGCGTCAGCCTAGCTCACAGCAACCTCAAACTCCGGGGTTCAAACAATTCTACTGCCTCAGCCTCCTGAGTAGCTGGGACTACAGGTATGCACCACCATGCCCGGCTAATTTCTTTCTATTTTTAGTAGAGACGGGGTCTCATTCTTACTCAGGCCGGTCTCAAACTCCTGAGCTCAGACGATCCACCCGCCTTGGCCTCCCAGAGAGCTAGGATTACAGGTGTGAGCCACCGCGCCCGGCCCATTTCCCCTTAATAAGATTTGTTTCCCATAAGATTAGGGAACATAGGTGAACAGAGACGTTAACTAAAGATATTCCCCGACTCTATCAAAAGCAGCAATGCCTCTGAAGGGAAATCTGTCCCTAGGAGAGATTATGCGCTACTGAACAGACTCATAAAACTATCATAGGCCACACTTGGTACTTGACGACTCAGAAGGACAGAGGATGGGGATCACAGCTTTCCAGCTGGGCAGCATCACAGGTTCCTCTCACTGGGAGTCTTTGTAGTTGTTCATGCAGGTGACAGCTCACCCAGCCATCCAGAAGCTATCTTCTTTAACTCCCTAGACGACACAGCACAGGCTCAAGGGGGATGAGAGCCACAAACTGGTAGGTGCAGAAGCTGCCCTGACTTAAAAGCTTCATGCTCCACAAAAGCCAGATCTTTAACAACAAAATAGGCATTGCTTCAGGATTACCATTCCCACAAGGTCATGCCAGTCCTAAAAGGAGCAGCACTCAGGGAAGCCCAAACATAGCCAACTCATCAAGCATTTATAATTCCTCTCAATCCAGATGCAATTTACCAATTGGAGGTCAATTTTATCTAGCAATATAGCTGATACAAGCCTATCTGGTTTCCAGGGCAACAGAGCTAGTCATTTAACTGAATGTCATATTCTTTTCACCCTTAATTTATTAAATTAAATTGTACACTATAGTAGGTAAAAATCACACTGAAGTCCTATCTCTAGCACCTTCTCTATCCTAACCTTTAGACAAGCATTTTCAACTGTCTACTCACCTTCCCCATGTGGTTGTCTTTCAATCATCTCATACTTAACATGGACAAAGCAGAAATCTTGACAACCCCTTCCACTTTGTCTTCTTATCTCAGTAACTGTACCACCAGCAGTTCAGGCCAAAAGTCTTTGATGTCATCCTTGACTCCTTTTTTCTCTCAAAATCCAATCAATCAGCAAATCCTGTTGATTCCATTTTACTTGAAAATAGATCCCAGTGGTAATCAGATGGCTTCCAGTGATCACCTCTTCCTAGTAGACACACTCTTGCAAAATATCCTTTCCTTAATTAAGTATGTCCGGACTGATTGATTTGCTTCTAATAAATAGACAGCAGAAGTATGGGATGTCACCTCCAAGATTAGGTTTAAAAAGGTGATGGCTTCCACCTTGGGTGTTCTTTCATTCTTTCTCAGATTGCTTGCTCTGGGGAACCAGCTGAAATGTCTTGGGGTGGCCCTGTGCAGAAGCCCATGTGAGTGAGCTTAGAAGCAAATCTTCTGAGGTCTGCCTTTAGCCATGTGAGTTAGTTGGACGGTGGATCCTTCCCAAGTCAAGCCTTGAGATGACAGCAGCCCCAGACAACATCTCAGCTGCAGCTTGTGAGAGACCCGAAGCCAGAGATACCTACCTAAACTGCACTCAAACTGCTGATCCACAGAAACTGTGAGACAATGTTTATTGTCTTAAGCTCAGTTTGGGAGAACTTGTTACACAGTAATGGATAACTGATACAATCCCAAATCTCATAGCCTGTATCACTAGCACCCTAGTCCAGCCTCCATCACCTCCTGCCTGGGCTTCCTAAGTGATTAGCTTGCTGGCCTTGCCTCCTTCCTCTATTCTTCACAGCAACTACAGAGATGCTTTGAAAATGTAAATCAGGCTGGGTGTGGTAGCTCACGACTATAATCCTAGTACTTTGGAAGGCTGAAGCAGGAGGATCGGTTGAGAGCCCAGGAGTTTGAGGTTGCAGTGAGCTATAATGATGCCACTGCACTCTAGCCCAGGTGACAGAGTGAGACTCTGTCATCAAAAAAAAAAAAAAAAAAATCATTACATTGCACCCCGTAAATATATATAATTAATATTTGTGAATTAAAATTAAATTTTTTTAAAAAATGAAAAAAACCCTCAAACCCCCTGGAAAAGAAATCCAAATACAGCCCGAATGGGTTCCAAGTAGTCAAACTGAACTCAATTTGAACAAGAAAAGAACCATTTATAGTAATGCATTATAATCCATTAATTAAATGCAACAAGAAAAACACGGCATTGCTTCTGTGACATTCCTGTAAAAGATGCACAGCTTAAACCTGGTCATGAGGAAACATTCAACAAACCCACACTGAAGGCCATTCTATAACATTAACCGTACTGTAATTTTGAAAAGTGTCAAGGTCATGAAAATCAAGGAAAAGCTGAAGAACCAATCCAGTGTGAAGGAGATGAAAGAGACTTGAGATCTATACTAAATGTGAGTTTAGATCTTCTTGCTATAAAAGACAAGGTTAGGACAACTGATGAAATTTGAATGAGATCTGAAGATTAGACAGTAGTGGCTAAGGAATTCAGAACATGCTGCTCCAAAATATGCTGCTCTGGCATATTGACTTTTGAGTTAAAGGCACTTGAAAAACAGCAGGCACAAGAATACTCCGGAGTTTCCTTCTTTTTCTTAAAAGCAGGAGATAAAATTCCCATATAAAAGATGTCCTCCCTATATCAGAAGGAAAGTATCATTCTTCATTAAGGACTGGAAGTTGAGGTCAAGGGAAATCTGTACAAACTTCTTAAACCAATCCTTACCTTTTTAGTCACTTCTCTACCCAATTAACTACCCTAGCCCAAGTCCCTTTTCACAATGTTCTACTCTTTGTCCAGTTCAGTATATAAATGTTCAACACTAACTGTGTCTTTGGGTCTTCATTTCCTTATGAGGAAATGTAAAACTTGTATTAAATAAATGTGTACATGTTTCTCCTGTTGATGCCTTATATCAATTTAATTCTCAGATCAAGTTAAAAAGCCCTAAGAGGATAGGGGTAAAATTTTGCATCCCCTACATGGTGTATCGTTGTTAATTTCTGTTATATTGTGGTTATGTAGGAAAATGTCCTTGTTTGTAGGAATTACACAATAAGTATTCAGAAGTGACAGGGCATCATTTTGGCAACTTCTTTGAAATCATTCAAATACTTGTAATGATTCTGAAAGTTCAGGATGGTTCCAAATGTTAAAAAAACCGTAACTCAGATCACATCCTACCTTACCTTCCAGTAACTTCCAAAGAAATTTAGGAAAAAAGCCAAAATGTTTAGCATGGCTTACAAGATCTTCAAGATCTGGGCCCTAGCTATTTCTCCTACCTCATTTCTTAGTATCTTCCCCTCACTCAATCCATTCCAGCCAAATTGGCCATATTGCTATTCTTTGAACAGACCAAGCAAGACATCTCAAACATACAGGCTTTTGCACCTGTGGTTCCGTCTGCCTGGAACTCTTTCTCCCTCTTCTAGGTCTTTCCTCAGATGTCACTTTCTCCAGGAAGCCTTCCCTAACTCCGGTATAAAGCAGCCACCTGACCCTCCCATTGCTCTCTACCTGCTTACAAATTCATATTATCTTCCTTGAGTTTATGCTACTTCAAATACATAACATATATGTTTTTCTGCCTCCCCCACAAAAGCAAGGACTGGTTTTATTCACTGTTGTATCCCCAGTGCCTACAATAGTTCTTGGCACCTGGTAGGTACTAAATTGTTATTTGAATGAATCAAGATGGTAAGTTGTATTTGTTATTCACTACTCTACATATACACAATAATACATAGCTCTCTAATTAAAGATGAATCAACCCAATTTCAAATTTATTCATAGATCAAAGGTAATAAGCCACAATTTAGAATTCTACAAGGTGTTACATTCAGGAAAGGAGGGGGTTGAGAAACAAACAGTTGAGCTTGTCCAACATCACTTCTCCCTATAAAGACTCCTTTAAGCTTTTAGCCTTTAAAGGTCTTTAAGCTTCCCATACAAACAAGGGTCATCAAAGGTAATCAGCCCTTAGGAGGCTCCTTTCCACAAAGAAATTTAGTTTCGTATCCTCAATTACCCTCAGGCTCCCACTGGAGTGATCTTATCTTCTACAGCTCTCAGCTTCTTTTCCACTGTGATCTCACATCACATAAAAGTAATTTACTTGGATGAATAGTACTTTTATCTTTTCAGGTTTTTCCTATTTTATAATTTTTAAACATGTTTCATCTCACATAATTTAAATCAGCCTCCCTCATCCCCCATCTCCCAAAATGTGGACCCTGAGCACCAATGTTAGTTAGATGAGCATTTTGAAGGAGACAGATATCAATCTAAACAAGACAGCCCACATGCCTTCCATATGCTCCCAGCACCAACTCCACCCAAGAAACAAACAAAAACTTGGGCACCTCAGCTCCTAAAGCCTACATTCAACTGAGACCCTGGATTCAAACACTCAGTCCTCCTAATATACAAAATGCCTTTTTGGAAAAGGTTGATGGTTCTAAATCAAAAATCACAGCTTCTCAGAACTTAACAGAACCACAGATTGTTATTTCCCATTAAAAAGAGCACAAAATCAAGCCCCACGTGTAGCACAAGAAAGTTCCCAATCAGTGCTGTTTTCTCACGTTAAGCACCAATGAGTTTTCTATAAAAACATCATCCATTATTATGGTCTGCAAACCACATCAGTGACATGGTCAATGCTCTCAACAACCCAAGTAGACTTAGAGGCTGAAAACTGGTTGTAGCTAAGCAAAATATGCACAATACAGATATCTTTTGCTTGGCTCATACAGTATTTTAAAAAAATTGTCCAATTGAGTATTCTATTTAATTTAAATAAAATTTAAAAAATTCATTTCTTTAGTTGCATTATCCACATTTCAAGCACTCTGGGCCACATCTGACAAGTGGCTATCCTACTGGATAACACAGATATAGAACACTTCCATCATTGTGGAAAGTTCTATTGGATAATGCTGTATTTAAATTGTCAAATATTTTTTAAAATTAACACTGAAAAATAGGAACTCTCACAAAGAAATACAGATTTCCACCTTCTTTTGAAAAATCCTATCTAGAAACTCTTGGCAGAATTCTCACCTGTTAGAACTAGGGAGAGCAAAATAGGCCGCTGGCCCCTTTGATGAAGTCTGTACTTTTCAGTTCACCGTAGTCCCCACTACTTCCCATTGTCTCATATCTGCACTCTACTCACTTCACTCACTTAGATCACATATCTGGGTTTCCAAGTCCAAGTCTTTAGAACGAAAGAGAATGCACTGGCATTATCCTAGTTTCTACTCAACAGAGCCTCAAACTATTTCCGATGATCAAGTTCAACTAAAATAAAATATCACAGCCAACTTGATAAACTTATTTCTAGTTTCTTGGTGAAATTTTCTAAACCAACTGGAAAGAAGCTCCAGCGTTCTCAAAAAAAAGAAAGGATCTCCAGAGTTTATCTATATGTCAACCACATGGGATTATTTCAGCAATCTACGAAACAGATATAAGATATTTGGTTTGAAATATTTCATACAAAATTTGGTAATTCAAGTAAAAGCATTTAGAATTTCATTTTTAAATATTCATATTATAGAGTTTTTAGAGACCTAATAAATTTTAGGGCTTTCATTTTATAGATGAGGAAAATAAGCCCTAAGAAATTAAACAACTTGCTTAAAGTCAAACTATCAGATAAGATGAGAGCCGAAGTTCCTTTTGCCTTTCCCATTACTCAGACAGGTGATACTGTGGCATACTATTTTTTCCTAAAGACAGCCACAACATTACACATCCCAATATATAATGTGTTGACATACCTCCATAAAGAGATAGGGTCTATGTTTTCTCATGTTCTACTCAGGCAGGGCTTTCAAATTGCCTCAATCAATGGAATATGGAAGTGATACTGGATGATTTCCAAGACTAAGACAGATAAGCAATATGGCTTCTACCTGGCTCTCTCTCTCAAAACACTTAAGGAAGCCCAGGCAACATGAAAGTATTCCAACCCACAGCCCCAGCTCTGCCTCCAGCTGACAGCCAGCATTTACTGCCAGATACTAAGTGAACAAGTCTTCAGATGATTGCAGTGTCCAGCCTTTGAGTCTTCCAGCTGAGGCCCCAAACGTCCAGTAGCAAAATTAAGCCATCCTGCTTTGTCTTGTCTGAACTCCTGACCCAAAAAAACTATGTGAGATAAATAACTGTCTTAAGCCACTAAGTTTTAGGGTAACTTATTATGCAGTCATGGTAACTGGGATAGATGCTTTGAGAAGAATACTCGTCTTATAAATAGATATCCAACAAATATTTGTGTAATAAAGCAAATATTGCCAAGTCAAATAAAATAAAATCTTAACTTGGCTTACCATTCAGGAGGCACCATGCTTCCATCCACATCCCAGAATGTGTTTTTGCCATTCATTTCAGTAGTATATATAACCCACCGGTGACGGCCTGGGTGGAAAGATCAACATTTAGAAAGATGTGAAGAAATAAAGAAAACCTTTTTTAAAAAAGCATAAATACATAATATCAAAGAAGATAACCTTTATATTAATAAAAGACTTTTATGTGCTCTTATATAAGAGAAATTTTAGAGGAATAACACTCTGGGTGCATTAGTGAAGGCAAGCTCCAGTAAGAGTGTGGATATATATATATATCTCTCAAAATGTTAAATGTTCATACTCAGAGTCAGCAATTTTATTTCTAGAAATTTATCCTTAGAATATTTAAACAAATGAAAATGTAGTTATAAGTAAGTTTCCTGCAGCATTATTTTTTATAGCAAAAAGCCAAAAGCAACAGCAAATGTCTGTTAATAGTGAAATGTTTGAAAAAATAATGGTTCTTCTGTCAGTGGAACATTGTGTTGCTATCAAAAAGAATACTGTGAAATTTTTTTTAAATTAAAAAACACACCAGATATCCAAGCAAAACAAGAATGCTATAGATACATCTAACTTACTAATATGGAAAAATGACCCATATTTTTAAAGTAAAGATATTTCAGTTTACTAACATGAATAACAGGTGGGGCACAGTGGCTCACACCTGTAATCCTAGCATTTTAGGAGGTCAAAGTGGGAGAATCACTTGAGGTCAGGAGATCGAGACCAGCTGGGCAACACAGTGAGACCCCATCTCTACAAAAAATAGAAACATTAGCCAGGCATGGTGGCGTGTGCCTGTAGTCTCAGCTACCCAGGAGGCTGTGGCAGGAGAATCACTTGAGCCCAGGAGTTTGAGGTTGCAGTGAGCTATGATGATGCCACTGCACTCTAGCCCGGGCCACAAAGCAAGGCCCTACCTCAAAAAATAAAAAAAAAATAAAGGCACAAACATGCATAACATAATCCCATGAATTAAAAAGTACAGTCATATCTCAGTATACTTGGAAGACTGGTTCCAGGACCCTGGCCCTCCAAGTATAGCAATATCTGCACATATTCAAGTGCCACAGTCAGCTCTGTGGAACCTGCCTATAGGAAGAGTCAGCCTTCCACATACATGTGTTTCACATCTGGGAATATGGTAATTTTGATCCATATTTGGTCAAAAAAAATCCTCATATAAGTGGACCTGCATTTCAAACCCATGTTGTTTAAGGGTCAAATGTATATATAGGTTTTCATATTCATTAAAGAATCTTAAATGTGGCCTGGCGTGGAGGCTCACGCCTCCTACCTAGCACTCTGGGAGGCCAAGGCGGGTGGATCATTTGAGCTCAGAGGAGTTCGAGACCAGCCTGAGCAAGAGCGAGACCCCCGTCTCTACTAAAAATAGAAAGAAATTAGCTGGACAACTAAAAATATAGAGAAAAAATTAGCCGGGCATGGTGGCGCATGCCTGTAGTTCCAGTTACTCGGGAGGCTGAGGCAGAAGGACTGCTTGAGCCCAGGAGTTTGAGGTTGCTGTGAGCTAGGCTGACTCCGTGGCACTCTAGCCCAGGCAAGAGAGTGAGACTCTGTCTCAAAAAAAAAAAAAAAAGAATCTTAAATGTATATACAGGCTAAACTACTGAAAGAGTTGTAAAATTATAAGAGGAGGGAGTTTTAATTTTTACTTCATATGCTAAATTTTAATGTTTTACAACAGCACATTTAATTTTTTAAATTAGTAAAAATAAAGTTATTTCCAATGTGAGGAAAGAAGAAGAAAGGGAGAGAAGAAAGGAAGGAATTTAGTGTTACAGTTTATAACAATAAAGTGATGGGTAGAAAGAATATTGTCAGGTGGCTCTGCCACTAACTACTTGTGTTATTTCACTAAGTCCCTCTGGTTAAGACAATTCCTTGGGCCCCAGTTTCTTCATCTACAAAACAACAGTTTTTAGATAATCTCTTAAAATCTATTCCAGGTCTAAAATTCTATAACTTGTATATTAAAAATATTATGGTTACGAAATACATAAGATGTTGTTTACACCTTGTAGACAAACGTGCTTCTAATGCAATCATACACAGTTAACATAGTCCTAAGAAATATTCCTAACTGCTCAATGACTTAGTTTCTTCATCTGTAAAATGTGGGGAGGGAGGAATAAAGTATCTACCTCAAGGAGATGATGAAAATTAAATAAGCTAATGTATATTATTTGTTTAGCACAGTATCTAGCACATGATAAGCACACAATAAATGCTAGGCCAGTTTTATTTCACATTATTGTTCCCCTGGATGAAGACTAATTGTTTTTTCTTCTTTGATACTTTTCATCTTAATCAAGGGAAATTTTTTTATTATTATAAAAGTAACAAATGCACACAGGAAAAAAATTTCAACAATTCAAGAAGGTACAGGTTGAGTATCCCCAACGTGAAAATCCAAAATCTGAAATGCTCCAAACTTCAAAACTTTTCGAGTGCCGACATGATGCTTAAAAGAAATAAATACTCACTGGAACATTTTGGATTTTGTATTAGGGATGCTCAACCAGAAAGTGTAATGTAAATATTCCAAAATCTGAAAACAATGCAAAATCCAAAACACTTCTGGTCCCAACCATTTCAGATAAGGTATACTCAACCTATACCAATAATAATACCAGTAATAGTGCTAATATTTATTGAGGACTTATTATGTGCCAAGTATTAGACCAGTGGTTCCCAACAGGAGGCAATTTTGCAATGTCTGGAGACATTTTTGGTTGTCACAACTGCAGAGGGTAAGTGCTACTAGCATCTAATGGATAGATGCCAGGGACACTGCTGATCATTCTGCAACGCACAGAACAGCCCCTTACAACAAGGAATTATCTGGCCCACAGTGTTAATAGTGCTGAGGTTGAGAAACCCTACATCGGGATAAGCTACTCCCATTCACTTTTCATCTATTTTTTAACAACTTTATGAGGCATATATTATTATTATTCATTTACAGATGAGAAAACTGAGGCTTACAGAAGTTAATTAAGTTAACCAGGTTACAGAGTTGTAAAGGGACAGAAAGTTAAACCCCTACCATCTCATGCTACTTTTGTTTTTTGTTTCCTTTCAAGAAAATCATACATTTTCTCCCTTTGAAGATATCAAATATTGTTCTGCACCTGGAATTTTTTATGTTACACACACATCTTTGACATTTGTATTAAATTTGTAGGTTTATCTAATTCGTAACAGCAATGCATTATACTAAAAATGTGTAATTCATCATTATCCAACTTATGCATGTTAATGTTGCTTTTAGAATTTACTACTAAAACAATGTTGTGATAGGTGTCTTTGTTTTGCAAGAACATTTGTAGAATGAATTCTTAGAGTGAAAGTGCTGAGACACAGGATATGTGCAATGTAAATTTTGATTTTACCAAAAAGTCCTCCAAAAAGACTGCATTAACCTATATATTCCTATGCCTTTCCCCACACTGGGATTTATCAGATTGAAAACTACTTCAAAATTCGATAGGTAAAAATAAGATAACACTGTTTTTTAAGTTGCATTTCTCTAATTACAAGTGAGGATGAGTTTTTTCCATGCCTTTGTTGGCTATTTAGTTATCTTTTTCTGTCAATTATCTTTTATTTTTCTATTGAGTTTTTCATCCTTTCAAGTGCTTTGTAGAAACTTCTGTGTACTATGGAAAATAGAGTGAAATCAAATCCCAATCCCATTATTCACACCAAAAATACCGCACTCACCAAAAAATTGCTTGTTGTCTTCATAGTATTTGTTTCCATATTTGTCTTCCCCTACTAATGTACCAACCCTCACATCATTTGCCCTGTGAATGCCCAGAAGAAAACAGACATTTTAGAATGATTCTTTGTTCAAAACACAAACAAATAAAGTGAGAATACCAACTTTCAGTTACAAAGGCTGCTGCAACAACTCGAAAAATGAGGAGCTGCTGGGGATGGTTACAGGTTATATACATTCAGCCTTCATCTCCAGGCTCTCACTACCCAATGTTGAAGAATCACCTTTTAGGTTAAAAGCTCCAGAATCCCTGTTCACGCAGCCTCCAGTATTATACAAACAAAATGAGAAAAGACAAACTGACACAACTGATGTGCCTAAATTACACTGAAAATATAAATGCAGTATCTTCAAACTACAGGACTACTTTTATCTACTATTCCTGAGCCAAGAGGCACTGAAGTTAGCAAAACCTTCAGGCAATCAGGAAGCTAAAGTATTTCATCTTCTTAAAATGATACAATGTTTCCTCACTCTTCATTCTGTTCTAGGTCTCCATCTCGGTTTCCGCCGACGATACTGCTCCTGGGATCAATGAATGTCAGGACTAGTAGAGACCATTATGATGACCTCCTTCAATGCCTTACTATACAGAGGGAACTAAAGATTAGTGCAGGGAATAAAACTTTCCCAAGGTCACCAAGTTAATGTTTTGTAATGATCATTACTCTCTAGGGCGCGGGGTAGGGGTACAGCTCAGATGCCCTAGCCTCCGTGTCACAGCTGTCTCTCGGCTTCGGTCCTGTCTTGGGGAGATCCCGGACAGAGACTTCGGCCCCGGGGTTGCGAGGGAGAGACTGGGCCGGTTGTCCTTGACAAGAGCTGTGGATTCTTCAAGGTGATCCAAGCCGGGGCCCCTTTCCAAGAAATCAGCGAGCGCAAGTCTAACCCCACAGACCAACAGCATGGCGTTGGCCGCCTACCTGAACAAAACTCGTAGATAGCCGCGGAGGCCGCCGTGACCGCTGACCTGCTGCAGCCCGCGCTTCAGAACCTGCAGTAACTCCATCTTGTCCCGGAGGTCCCGCCTCCCGGGTGCGCCGTGTAAAGCCCACCGGGCGGAAGCCGCTTCTCAGCCGCAGGGAGCCGGCCGCAGAAGGTTCCCGCGCGCCTGACGCGGAGGTGGCTCTGCGCGTGCGCAGAGCTGTCGCTGTCGGGTGTGCTTGTTGTGTTCTGGCTTCGAAAGTAGGCGCCGTAGGTTTCCTAACGAAGCGACCTTTGGAGTTTTCAGATGCTTTATCTAGAAGGCAGGCACATGGTAGAACGCTCCCCTAGACAAGGCTTTCCAAGACGGGGTTTCCTCCTTTGGGAACTTCAGTTTCCTCGTCTAAAAATAATTGACTCAGATTATTCCAAAGAACCTTTCCAGAGCCAAGATTTTTTACAAACAGGAGACCATTAAGGAATTTGATATTGACCACATATAAATATTGTACATTTGATGTTGAGTAATATGATATTGAGTACAGGTACCAGCGTTGTTGATTGGGGAGTGAGGAGAAGCAATAAAAAAGTATAAGACTAAGTATCTGCTTTCTTGGATTTGATGTTTTAGTTGCCAGGTTAAAATTCAAAATTTAAACATTTTATACAATTTATTAGAAAAGTAATACTTGCATGAAATTGGATAATTGTAAATAATAAAGAAAGGGATTCAGTAAATATTGTTTCTAATTTCCTAGCAGCTATCTAAACAATATGCCCTAAAACCTGGTTCCCAATATGAGATGGGAAATTTAGCACAGGATCACTCCTTCATTTCTTCTCACCCTTTGCTCTTTCAGACTCTGGTCTACCATATCATTTCTTTAAAATGTCAAGATTTATAAGATTTACATTCTGTTCTGTAACTACAAGCTTTCATAATTGTCTATAAGACAGCTTTAGAAATTGAAACACAATATTATTTCTGGAAAGAATCAAGTAATGTGACTGGACCCTGAGAAAGAAGGTAATTTTATGTTAGTAAATCTTCAATGCCAAAAGAGAAACTTACAAATATTAGGATCAAATTTTCTTAGACTCTATCAGTTGCTCAAAATCATGTCACATTTGAATTTATGTTTAAATATGACTTTCCTGCACTTTTTTATTTTCCATTTTTAAAAAATTATACCTGAAATATTTCAATATAATTAATATATATTAATATATTTCAATATATTTACTATATATGCATACATATATTTTAATATATAAGAACTGTTCTAAAAACATAACCACATTTACCATTATCTCAGCCTCAAAAAGTTAACAATAATTCCTTTTTTTTTTTTTTTTGATACAAAGTCTCACTCTGTTGCCTGGGCTAGAGTGCTGTGGCGTCAGCCTAGCTCACAGCAACCTCAAACTCCTGGGCTCAAGTGATTCTCCTGCCTCAGCCTCCCGAGTAGCTGGGACTACAGGCATGAGCCACCATGCCCGACTAATTTTTTCTATATATTTTAGTTGGCCAATTAATTTTCTTTCTATTTTTAGTAGAGACGGGGTCTCCCTCTTGCTCAGGCTGGTTTTGAACTCCTGACCTTGAGCAATCCTCCCGCCTTGGCCTCCCAGAGTGCTAGGATTACAGGCGTGAGCCACCATGCCTGACCACAATAATTCCTTAATGATCATCAAATACCTACCAAGTAGAGTTCAAATTTCCCCAGTTGTCTTGTAATTTTTTTTAAGTTTGTCCAAATAAGGTTCATATGTTTTAATGGTAAATGATCTTTTAAATTTCTTTTAATCTATAGCCCCCTTGTTTTCTTGGCCTTCTTATTTGTTTGCTGAGGAAATTGGCTGTTTCTCCTATAATTTTCCACTGTTCAGATTTTGGTGATTGAGTGTAGGTGTTGCTCTGTCCCCTCTATTTCCTGTATATTTATTAATTCTTAAACCTAGATGTTTGACCAGATTTGGGTTCATTTTTGTTAAGATACTTCACAGGTGATGGTATCTTTCCATCAGAAAGCACATGGTGTCTGCTTGGTTCACTCTTTGTGATTTTAGCCACCATTGAAGAACATTGCCTAAATAATTTCATTCATTCTTCATTCTTTAACTACAATTCTTCTGTAAAGAGAAACCTCCCCTCACATAGTTGGTTCCTAAGATACAGTTCATATAGGAAAGGCAGGATAGGTGCTTGATTCTCTCCCTTATTTAACACTTTTCAAAATAACAATTTGGTTTCCTGGGATTTTTTTGTGTGTGTGGTTAAAAAACACAAAACAAAACTTATCATTTTAACCATTTTTTAACTGTACAGTAGTATTTTTTTTGTTTTTGTTTTTTGAGACAGAGTCTCGCTCTGTTGCCTGGACAAGAGTGCTGTGGCGTCAGCCTAGCTCACGGCAACCTCAAACTCCTGGGCTGAAGCGATCTTTCTGCCTCAGCCTCCCGAGTAGCTGGGACTACAGGCACATGCCA
>VBSM01003169.1:15043079-15063126 GCA_008086735.1 Cheirogaleus medius
AACCCCTGGCCTCAAGTGATCCTCCCACCTCGGCCTCCCAAAGTGCTAGGATTATGGGTGCAAGCCACCACACCCGACCTATTTTTTATTTTTTTTAGGAATCTCCATACTATTGCTGCACCACTTCACATTCTCACAAATAGTGCGCAAGGGTTCCAATTTCTCCACATCCTCAAACACTTATTTTCTGTGTGTGTGTGTGTGTGTGTGTTTGAGACAGGGTCTCACTCTGTTGCTCTGGGTAGAATCCCTACTCCAGGGTTTATGGTTCCTTAAATCTCAGCTCTATCACTAGCTAGCTATATTGGGCAAGTTGCTTAAGACTCAGTTTACTTATATGTAAAATGGGGTTACTAATATTACCTACCTCGTGGGATCCTTGTGAGCATTAAATAATTTTGTGAGCACATAAAAGATTTAACACAGTGCCTAGTTTATCTTAAGTACTCAATAAATGTTAGTTTGATAAATTACTTCTTATTTATTTTTTGGAGACAGAGTCTTGCTCTGTTGCCCAGGCTAGAGTGCCATGGCATCAGCCTAGCTCACAGCAACCTCAAACTCCTGAGCTCAAGCGATCCTCCTACCTCAATAAATTACTTCTTAATAACAAAAGAGGCATATGCCTTCTCGAGCAAATTTTTCACAGAACATTCTAATTTCCTGTTCTGATTTTGATCAATTGTCTTTACGCCTAACGCAAAAGAAAGTTAAGGAGACATGCAGAATCCATTTGGATAATATTGCTGTGTTCATGTGAAGAAAAATATTGCCAGAAGCCTTAATTCTATCTTCAATGATATAATCTGTGGTTTAGCTCATCCATTTGTTCATTTTTCTCTCTTAAATTTAGTACATTAAGCATAGGTAACCTGGTGAAAGGAATCATATAGTTCCCACTTTGTGACCTGATTTCCCACTCCCAGAAACAACGGTTTTCAACCCTTTTAGCTGTTTATGTTGCCATTCACTATCATATCTCTAAATTACATGCTTATATTGTTTCTAGATTTTTCCAACTTTAGGCATTATCTGTTGACTTCTCAACAAAGATGAGGATTTAGGGCTTTTACACCACACACACACATACTTGCTACTCCATTCTTCAGATACAGTTTACTAAATTTTCTGTTACATATCCATGTAAGGACAAGTTTGTGCTTACTACTTCTCTAGGACTTGCTTCCCTCCCTGGGATGTGGGGAATTGTGGAGATCTGGAGCTCTAAGAACACCTCATTTTTTCCACTTATGTTTTTATTTTTCTATCAAATACTGTGCAATATACAAAGGTGTTTACTTAATCTCAAGAATCTACAACCCCACTTAATAAATAGGATACTATCTGAGACAGATTGTATGTTCCAAAAATGGCTGCAGAAATAAACTCTGGTTCCCCAAACTCTTCCAGAATCTTGCCACTCCAATGTCAAGAGTTAGAGTTGATCTCCCTTGAATTTGGGTGGGTCTTTGCCTCAGTGAATAAAATGACATGGAAGCAATGCTTGGTTTCCAAGGAAACGTTAGAAAAGACCATCTTGCTTCTCCCTGGCATTCTCTCTCTCACCACTAGCTCCAGCAGCCACATGGAACTCACCCTTCACTTCCCACAAAATGGAGTCCACATCTATAGCTGAGTAGTTTTCTTAGCCATCTCTGCCCACAGAAATTGGAAGCTCTAAAGGTCTCTTTTTATTTTGTATTATTCTCTACCTTTTAGTCTAAGATGACATAATTCTTTAAGCTTTCTATAGTTTCTTATGTATCAATTTAGAAACAATTCCACTAGATAAGCCCTTCTCACCCCCAATGTTGTAGAGATAAGCCCTTCTCTACCTGGGGCTTCTTAATGAGGCTGCTGAGAAACAAGATTCTTTCCCCTAAATGGCTGAAACATTTCCAGTCCAACATGCTCTTCCAGAAGCTTGTGACTTCCTCATCAAGAGGTGGAGTCTATTTCCTCTCCCTTTGAATCAGCAGATTTTTGTGACTTCTTTGATGAATAGAATGCAGCAGGAGACACTGAATTCTAATGCCAGGTTAAGAAAAGGCAACATAGCTTCCACTTGGCTCTACCACCCAGCCACTAGGTTGTAAGGAAGAGAAACAAAGGATTACCCATGTGTTCTGGCTTCAGCCCCACTGGAAGTATTATTAATAATACCAGCAAACAGGCACTATCAACTTCCAGAATGTGAGTGAGTGATTCCAAAGACTCTAGCCCCTGCCCTTTGAGCTGAGCTAGCTGTGGCTGAATGGAGCAGAGATAAGCTATTTTTGCCATGCTCTGTCCACATTGTAGATTCATGAGCAAAATAAATGTTATTTTAAACCATTAAGTTTTGGGGTGGTTTGTTATAAAGCAGTAAGAGAATTGGAACATCATCAATACTTTTGAAGCCCCTTGTATGTCCCTCCCTGTTTGCATTCTCCTCCTATCCCTCGAGAAGTAACTAGCATTTTAATTTAGTATTAATAATTCTCTTGCTTTTTAAAAATTAGTTTCCCCACTTAAATACCCCTCACCAATATTTGCCTCTTTTCAATACAGTCAAATTATACTCTTGTATACTTTGGGGCTTGATTTTTTCATACAACATTATATTTTGGGGATTCATCCATGTTTACATTTTATTCCTTTTTTAGTGTTGCATAGTATTCCATTGGGTGACTATACCACAATTTACTTATCCATTCTTCTGTCAATGGGTATTTGGACAGTTTTTATTGTTTCATTTTTTGAGACAGGTTCTTGCTCTGTCTCTCTAGCTAGAGTGCAGTGGTGTCATCATAGCTCACTGCAACCTCAAACTCCTGGGCTAGAGCAATCCTCCTGCCTCAGCTCCCAAGTAGCTGGGACTACAGGCACATGTCACCACACCCAGATAATTTCTCTCTTTTTTTGTAGAGATGGGGTCTTGCTCTTGCTCAGGCTGGTCTTGAACTCTTGGCCTCCCAAAGTGCTAGGGTTACAGCACTGGCTAACACAGCTGGCTGGTTTTAATTTTTTTGCTCTTACAATACTGACGATTTTTGTGTGCCTCCTAATACACATCTAAGTGTTTCTCTAGGAAAAATAAGGAGATAAGTGCATGTTCAACTTTACTATGTAATGCAAAATTACTTTCCAGAGATTATTACAATCAACAGACACTACCACCATCAACACACTTTTTGTTTCACATACTCTATACTTGTTATGGCCAGACTTTAAAATTTTATTATTGTGGTGTGTGTATATCTGCTTCCTAAATAGACTTTCAGCAAATCCTATATTTCCCCTTCCAGAGGAGATGCGTAGTACAAGAGCATTTTGGAAAATCTGTGGTGCGAATCGGGTTGCTTCTCAGCTTTCCACACTGCAGGGGAAAAAATCAGGTTCACTAGGATGATTGCCACTAATCTGTTTTTAGCTTTCAAAATTTTGTGGTTGTTTATTTTTGTCCCATTTTTTGTCTTTGTAAGATATCGTAAAACAACAAAACAAAACAAAATAAAAAAACCCATAAACAAGCCAGGCATGATGGCATGTGCCTGCAGTCCCAGCTACTCAGGAGGCTGAGACAAGATGATTGCTTGAGCCCAGGAGTTTGAGCCTGGGCAACATAGTGAGATCTTGTCTCTTTAAAAACAAACAAACCAAAAAAATCCCCAGAAACCTTTAGCTGTGTTTTAATTCTGTTTTAAAAGGGACTTAGAGCTAAATGTATGTGTTCAAGGCATCTTGAAGCATGCATTAATTTTTAAATTTTAGTAAGTTTTTTATTTCAAAATGTTTTTGGCTTTTCAAATCTATTTGGTTATTTTTGCTGCTCCTGTTTCTTACTTTTAGAGTCCATCTTTTTTTTTCTTAAAACACATATACATAGTTATATTCTGCATGTGACAATTTCAGTATCTAATATTATCTTTGAAGGTCTATATGCATTGCTTACTTCTGACTCATTCAAATGGCTGTGACTCTGATAATTTTGTGAACACATATGTGTTTGAGCTTAAGCTGTGAGAATACTGAGATTTTAAATTAGGGGTTAACAAACTATACTCCAAGGGTCAGATCCAGTCCACTGCCTGTTTTTGTAAATGTTTTACTGGACCACAGCTATGTTCATTCATTTATGTAGTCTACAGCTATTTTTGCACTTTTTGAGTAGTTGCAACATTGTATGGCATAAAAAGCCAAAATTATTTACTTTCTGGACCTTTAGAGAAAAGTGTGCCAACTTCTGATCTCAATTATGGATATTTTCTCCAGAGAATATTTACATTTGCTTCCGCCAGGACCAGGGGATACTAATGACCTGAAACAACCTTAGCCTCCTGTGAGAATTCATCTCAGATGTGTGAGCCCAGCAATAGATCAAAGGCCTTCTGAGTATCTATTCCACTATGCTGCTAGAAGCAACAATGCAGTATCTTCTCTTTGGCTATATTGTTCTAATTTCAAGATGGTATGGATCTTTTACTAATAAAATTTATAATAGTGGATCCTTTCAACCCAGAGACACATGCCCTTTTGTGGAACTTTTCTCATATTATTTACTAATTAATTCATTTTCTTAAGTCTTTTCTGTTTTTCCTTTCTTAAACTCTTACTATTGAATGTTAGACCTTATTTGATTCTCTAATTTTATCTTTTTTCTCCTATTTCTTTGTCTTTTGGTTATACTTTCAGGGTGAATTCCTCAAGAACTTTATCTTCCACTCCTTCTAATGAATTGCTTTAGTTATCATTTTTAATTTCCAGGGGCAATTCCTTGCTCCAAAATTTTTCAAAACATCTTGTTCTCACCTTATGGATATAACAACTATCTTTCTCAAAATATAAATTATACTGGAGGTGGCTATTTTTCTGTTCCTTGCATTATATCTGCTCCTCAACCCCCATGTTTGGTCTCTCATGCATTAGAGAGTTTCCTCAAATTATCTGGTGATCCTAGGCTCTAAGTTCACATTTAATAATAGGGTACTAAAGAGCTGAATGGAAACCCAATGTATACATCCATAATTTGGTAATTTGTGGGCTTCATTTAAAAGTGATTAGGTGGCAAGCAGACTTTGTTTCCCCTCTCTTTTTAAATCAAAAGGCAATCAAACTTGAGTGTCTTTTCAGCTTTTCTCTGGGGCAATTAGCTTGTCCAAAGAAAAAAATCCTGGCAGAGAAGCCCATACTTGATTGTTAGGATTCTGGGAACAAGGTTAGGGAGCCCACATACAGAATTCAGATTTTCACTTAACCTATATCTTATCCTAGCCTTCTCTTATCTGTATCCTTATATCTTTATAGAGGTCTTACGATCTTCGGTTCAGTTTCTCAAGAGAACTAATCTCTGGCCTCCTCCTGCCCGAAAAGGTCGGGGTAAGGAAAGTGGTCACCTAACTTAAGTAGGGGTAGAGAAAGAGAGCCCAGTGATTCAGAGTCCTAACCACCCCTTTTCTTTTCATGTCTCAAGTATCATATGTCTGCATCTGAGCACCTTGTTCCTTTAGGCACTGAGCATCTTGTCTGGATATTGCAAGGTATCTTGGCTTCTTTCTCATTGCACTGCCGCTCAGATTAGAGCTTCCTTGGTTCTGGTTCTGCTAAGTCAGTCCGTCTTTTTATGCCTGCATTTTGTTCTCCAAAAATTTTTTATTGAACTCTATCCTTTGATTTCTTCTCTTCTGTTTTATTTGTCATTGTGTGGTTATACTTTACAACATTTTAAGAAAGAAAAAAGAAGGATAATCTGCAGTATTTAGCTGGAAGTCTTCAAACTGAATTGTGAATAATCCTAAAATACAGGACATGGAAATGTTTTCCATGTTTTTCCCTTCCTGGAAGCACTTTAATTAAAATCACCCACCGCACCTAAGAGCCAAAACAACCTATTATATTAGTAATGATTCTTACTAGAGATTTCTTAATATAGCAGATCTACACTTTAAGATGAAAACAAAATAGAACAAAGAATAACCAACCATTGAACAAATAGGATACTGAATATATTTACAAATATATTGGCAAGATACAGAAATTTGTAATGCAAGTCACATTTTAATATAGTTTAAAAAACACTTCTAAATATAACTACAAATTTAATCAGGAAAAATACCTGAAAGATCTTAATTAACCATTAGTACATTATTTTAAAGGATTATTCCCCTGATTCCTTGGCTTACTACATTGGGTTTGTAAAGGTATAAACCTACTGATTTTTTCATTTGAATTTTTTATACTAAATGTAGTTTCTTCAGCTGATAATTTTAAATAAAACTATTGACTAAAATCATGTTTTAAATAGGGAAAAACTTTCCCTTACTAAGTTGGTAAAAACTGTAAGTGGGTATTTTCAAACTTATGATTACTATAAAGTAGTAATTAGTAAAATCCACATCCTCATAAAAAGCATTAGTGTTTCTTCTTTTTGCAAAAATCTTTATAAAAAATGTACTCTGAGTGCAATAAAATCTTTGTATTTGTGTTTTAAAAATCAACAAATCAGGGAGGCAAGGGCAATATATGTAACTTTAACATTTGTACCCCCACAATATGCTGGAAAAAAATAAAATAAAATAAAATCAACAAATAGACATACCAATATAATTCATGAAATCAGAGCAAATATTTAACAGTATCAGGTTTGCTTAAAAAAAAATTACCGTGGAAGACATCCAAGTGGTCTAAAATGCTTTTGTTGTGGCAGCAACAAGGCTTCAGGTTGATCCTCACACTATTATTAAAGCAGTCCTTTCCTGCTTTATAGTGAAAAATCAGTACATATTCCTTTATTTTAAAAAATTATCAATTGCTCACCTTATAAACATAGATTGGCTATGATAGATCTATTATTTGCTAAATTGGGTGGGGGTTTTTCTAGTGACCTAAAAGAAATTGGTTAAAACCCATGGCAGTGTCAGGAAGCTCTAACACAGGTTAGAAAAATGGGAGAGAGATCAGTTTTTTATGGAATGAAAGAGCAACAATTTTAATATCTATTTTGAAAAACTGAAACATTTTGGGCTCAATTAGTCTCTACTACTTTTAAAACACAGCAGAAAACTAAAAATATTAAAACATCAACCCAATCTTATTCTCAAAGACAATTTTCTGCTACATAAATAAAAAGTGCTTGTAACTAATAATATACAACACTAAAAATGTCAACTCCTAAGATCATGAATGGCCTATTTCTCATTGCCAGCAATGAGAGGGGTATATGCTAACGGATGCCATAATATTCACAGAAGACAAAAAATATATAGTCAATTATTATTTCCTATAGTTCTAACATTATCATTATACCATAGAGCATAAAATAAATTTTCTTTTGACATGGTAATTAAACAGATTATATTATTATAGCAGAGTAAAATGCAAGGAATTCCTACCTAGCGATTTCTGACCATTAGGTGTTTGTACTAGATCACAATGAAGATAAATATGACTAGAACACAATTCAGAAAAAAAAGACTAATTTATTTGTTTTATAAAATAGAATGAGATCTTAGTTTAGATATTCAAGAGGTGACAGCTTTAGGAATCATCTTCACCAAGAATATATTCATAGTATTTCTTATTCATTTAAAGAAGACAGGAAGGGAAATTCTAATTCCTGCTGCCTGCCCAGTCACTTCAAAAATTCTTAAGGAAGCTAAAATAAAAAATACCTTGGATTTTGGTTACTCTTTAAAGTCAAAATTTCCAGATGCCCCGGAAGCAATAAGTTCACTTTGCAATTTGGTGTCTTATTGTGTTCTGGCAAAGAACAGTAAGTTTATGGCACTATGGCCTCGGCTTTCAAATGCTGTGACCAATTATCTGAGAGTTGTAATCTGCAGGCTCCATTTTTAAAATGTGTGGGATGACACTGTCAATTCGTACATTGCCAATGAGGCCTTTGAAAAACAATTCTTCAGTGATGGTAGCATTCATCAGTCTCAAAGCTGGCAATCTGAGTAGGAGTCTGGATAATCTAAAAAGAAAAAAGGAGGAGAGAGGAAGAAGGTTGTAAATTGGAAAGATTTAGTTTCTAAATCTGCATTTAGTTTCCAAATCTGCATACTAATTTCTGCATGTATATTATTTGTAGCCTAATTTAATAACAGTGAAATTTTCAAAAGTTAAAGCCAAAACTTGAGTATTCTCAAGACTTAGAGTATATGACAATCGCATGGATATTAATGCAGTCTGACAGACTCCACAGGAAAGTCTTGCTCTTAACTACTACACTATGCTGCCTCCACTTGGCTGTAAGGACCATGGAATTAAGTTATTAAACCATGGATTGAGGTATACATTTAAGAATAGCTTAGCAACTCTTTCAGGTTGAAGGAATAGCAATATTTTGTGTTATCAGGACACACCAGGTTCAATGATAACCGCTTTCTTGGTTTTGCTCTGCAAAAAACTACTAGAAAGAGCACAGACTATGGAATTGAGACCATTGTGTTCAAATCTTGATTCAGCTGCCCCTTAGCTATGTGAATGTGTGCCAGCCACTTACTCCCTGTCTCAAGTGCTATTGTGAAGATGAATGAAATGCTTCCTGCCTGTTTGTCCTAGGTAGCAAGGTTTTGTAGAGCAGGACTGTGTCTTGTGTGAAAGCACATTTTAAGTTGAAAACTGCTATCCAAGGATAATTTATTATTTTTAAGTAACTAGGAATGTAAAAACTGAGAAAGTGTTCCAGTTCAAAGCATCCACAGCCTAATAGAACAGCTGTATGTCAAAAAGGAGAAAAAATTTAAATACTGTATGTATTTGTATAATGTGGCATAAAGCAACTTTTGAAACGCTAAAAAACTGAGGAAAAAACCACAACAAAACCACCTTTCCAAAAAGCCTGTGGTGCATTTATCCTTCTTCTTTCCTAAGGCCTGGCACTCTAACACTTGAGACCAAATGAGACCAGCAGCTCCCAGGATTAAGTGATCTTCCTGTAGCCATGTACTCTACTCCTCAAACTATTCAGTTCCTGTTCCTAGGAACTGATCTGCATCCACAAAACTGGTAGGAAGCAGGATAGGAAAACTAGTTAGATAAACTAAGGCTGATTTTCTTGATGGAACTGGCTCATAAAGCTACATTATTTAACATATGTAAAAAATTATTATATGTAAAATGTTATTTTACTGGTTTGAAGTACCATAAACTAATAAAAATATTTTACTTACTATAAGCAAATACACTCATATATAGCCCTTACTACATAACAGGCATAGTTCTAAGCACTTTATATACATTAACTGACTTAATCCTTAAATAACTGTAAAAAGTAGATATAATTATCATATCCATTTTACAGGTAAGGGAACTGAAACCGAGAAGTTCAATACCATGCCCAAGGTTACGCAGCTAGTAAGTCAGGATTCAAATACCCACGTGCTCTGGCCCTCATAGCTCTGTGTTTTACTCTGATACTCTGTCCCTCTTCCGAAATTGAGTGGCTCTTATAAGAAAATAATTTTTTTCAAAGGACATTGGCAAGAAATAACTTGGAAGGTATATCATAAGCATTTTTCAAAATTAAATAAAACAGTC
Organism: Cheirogaleus medius; assembly: GCA_008086735.1. NCBI lineage: Eukaryota > Metazoa > Chordata > Mammalia > Primates > Cheirogaleidae > Cheirogaleus > Cheirogaleus medius. Next base: position 15,052,602 of record VBSM01003169.1, read on the forward strand.
TAATTGTGTTTGATTTCCCCTCCCTCCTTTTACTAATAAAATCCATTATTTCATCTGAAGAAAGAGTTTGGGCTCTAGAGTCAGACTAACCGGGTTCACAGTCAGGCTCTACCATTTACTGTATGAACTTGAGCAAGATACTTAACCTCTCTGTGCTGAAGTCTGCTCTTACCTAAAACGTGAAAATTGGACGAAATATTACATTCAAACTATTGCAACAATGTAATATTGATTTTTATGGCATTTGCTATCTCAAAGGTCAAGGTTGCCTAAAATATTTAATTACTCTTAGAATAGAAAATAATGAAATAACAGATTCACGAAGGTTTTTAACTGAATTTAGTTATATAGTGTATTTAACTTCTAGATACCTGTAGGTGTCATCTGGATATGTTTTGGTTATATAATCTTGGAATTCCACATATGCCTTTTCCTGAAATTTCTCAATCTGTTCCATGTTTTCTAGGCCTGGATGATCTGAAACATTAAAGAATATATTGTTACTCTAGTTCTGAATGCTCATTTAAAGGAATAGGAAGAATAGTTCAGTCAAAAAAGAAGCCTCATCACATAATGTGTGGCTCTTCCATTCCATAAATATTTATTGGGCCTGTCTACTATATATCAAGCACTATATTTTACATACTTGAAATTATTCCATGTCATATATATATGTGTGTGTATATATATATTCTAACATCTAATAACAAATGAGACCACTGGGCGTTACCAAAATAAATAGCTTCCCCTCTCTTTCCAAAAGTAATGAAAGGGATTTTGATCATTTCGCTTTTTACAGCAGTGAAAAGCTAAAATGACTCAGCTTAGTTAAAAAAAAAATTTTTTAATCCATGAAATATTTGCACATTATATTCATACCATATTTTCATAAGAAAAAAATCTCACTATTATGTAAAAAGGTACTTAAAAATTATGAAACCATGAACATCATCTCTATCAGAAAAATTATAACATAGAAATATGAAATAATCTATATGAGCATTTCATTGGTCACTATAACATTTCACAAAAATGGAAATATTAAAAGAACTTCATAAAAATTATGCCTAACTTAAGAAATGTTGAAAAATATGCAAAGTTCTGTTCTCACGAAAATAAAAAACAAATAGAGAATACTTAGTAAAATAAAATTACATTATAATTCTACCTTCAAATCTATGTCCTTTCAATTTTCAACTAAGGAAAATGAAGGTGGCAAATTGTGATAAGAATGGAAACACATGTTATTAACTCAAGGGAAACATTAGAATAAATGGTACAAAAAAAGTTTTAGTGATCTTATTGGTATCACCATCGAGGCAAAGGTTTCCTCAGATAATTTTATTATGGTGCACAGGAATAGAAATACATACCAAAATAAAAAGTCGATTTTGCTTATTCAGAAATTGATCATTGAGGGCTTACTGTCATCTTACTAAATAAGCAAGAAAATAAGAGACCCATTTTTCTATTTGTTGGCAACTCTAAAAGATGTTTGGAAATTTAACCCACTAACACAGCAATACTCATCTTTCAGTCTGCCATTTAATAATGCCTAAAAAAATATACCTAAGAATTCAAATGTTGATGTGAAAACAGAAATTAAAGGTCCATAATGTCATTTCACTGATTTCTTAAATCTTCCTTTTCATGTCCAGATAAATGTCTAACATCTTTAAAATTCACCAATTTAAAGTATACAATTTAGTGGTTTTTAGTTTATTCACAGAGTTGTGCAACCATCACTACAATCTAATTTTGGAACACTTCTGCACTCCAAAAGAAACTCTCTACTCACTAGTAGTCACTCCCCATTCTACCTTCTCCTTAGCCCCTGGCAACCACTTACCTATTTTGTCTCTATAGGTTTGCCTATTTTGCATATTTCATATAAATGGAATCAAAAAATATGTGGTCCTTTGTGACTGCCTGCCTTTTCACTTAGCAGAATGTTTCCAAGGTTTATCCATGTTGTAGCAAGTATCAGAATATCATTCCTTTTTAAGGCATAATGATATTCTATTGTATGAATATATTATATTTTGTTTATTCATTCATCTGTTGAGGGTCACCTGGTTGTTTCCACTTTTCAGCTATTATGAATAATGCTGCTATGAATATTCATGTACACATTTTTGTGTAGATGTGTATTTCCATTTCTCTCGGGCTGACAGGAGTGAAACTGCCAGGTCATAAGATATCTCTAATATTTAACATTCTGAAGACTTACTAAGCCTTTTTCCAAGACAACTGTACCATTTTACATTCCCATTGACAACATATAAGGGTCCAATTTCTCTACCTTGTGTGTTAAATAAAAAGTAAATGTTTATATACCTGGACTGAAGAGTACTATTGCCTTCAAGTAGGCATATTCATATCCATCAATGCAGAGTTTAACCATGCTGTTACAAAACTCCTGTAGTTTGAAGATGTGCTCCATCAATAATTTTCTTCTTTCTGTTGACATTTTATCTTTAAAAACAAACAAATGCTTCTAGTTTTTGTCTAAAATATATGACTATTTTCATGCAATATCACTAATTTTCAGCTTTGAATATAACCAATGCATAGATATTTAAAATTTGGTATCTCTATAATTATAGATGAAACTAACTATCATCTTTAGATATTGTTCATTCAAGAAAAAACAAGATATACAGCTAGTAAGGGGCAGAGAGAAGAGGAGACCTGAAGATTCAAGGATTTGGGGAGTTGCAGAGCAGAATGTGAAGGAGCGGGGTATCAGTAGAGATCAACCCATGAGAGGCTAAGAGTCCAGAGAGAAGGATAAATGGAGCAGTTAGTTTCTCCCTCCCCAACATCTACGGCAGTCAGTGGGCTCCTGAGCTGCTGGAGAGCAATTCTACCCTCCAAACCCAAAAGCTGCTGCCACCAGTGAACTAGGAGCTTCTTGTGGATGAAGCACCAGACTGTCGGTGCCCTTGGGGTCACTTCCCAACACCACAGACCCAAGCCAAGAAGGCAGGTGCCATATTGCTTCTCTACCCACTGTGCACCTTTGTCCTCCCCAAGGGGCTTCAGCCCCTCAGTTTTAATCTTGCTAGTTCCCACACAAACATTATTCAACTCCAGCCCAGACTGTGGAAGCCATAGAGAGCCAGTGGGTCCCGGGGTATTTGTATGACCCCAGAGCCTGAATGCTCTGGGTATTGTATTTTAAATAAGAATTTAAAATTCTGGAGAGGGGGACAGAGATGACAAGAGAGCTAGCTTTCTTCCACTCAGACCCTTTTCCTCCACTTCCCCTACCCCACCCATGGCTGCTGAGAGACGAATGGGCTGGGGCTTGCAGGAACTGCTTTTCCTCTCGGTTGTTGCATCCACCATACTGTGGCTCACACAGAGTGTGGGGCTCAAGTCTTTCTGGACTCTGTTTCTCCCCTTCCTGAACCCCACCTGTGACTGCTGAGACAGATAATTGGGCCACTGTGCTGAGGCTTCAACAGACAGCAGGGCTCAGGCCTTTCCTCTGGGGGTCCTGCAGTGGACTGAGAAGTGTTTGGACTGTGAGCTCCCTGCCTGCTGGCCCTGGTACAGCTTGCCCGGCGACACCATTAGGGTGGGACATAACCTGAGGTGGGGGACATCAAACCTGCTTGGGCACCCCGTGGGAAACTTGGGACCAGTGTGCTTCTAGCTGGCATGGTCAGGGACTGACCTTTGGGGACTCAGAGATGAGCCACAGGCCAGATCCCATATCCCAAGATCTCAGTCGCATTCCTCCGGGGCAAGGAGGGAGATTTGTGATTGGGTGGAGCCACTGTGGACCCTCCCTGGTGACTTTGCCGGGAAGCTGGGAGCAGACCGTTGACCCCTGCTGAAACATATACCTTGCCAGCTTTGGTGTAGTCTGAGGGCAAGGTCACCCAACCCAGCCCTGCCCAGCCACACTCACCTAACTCACCTCTACTGTGGCAAAGGATGAGGACTCACCTAAAGTTCTACAGCCCCACCCACTCCTTGGGGCAATCAAGTGCTTCTCCTGAGGGACTAGAGCTGGTCACAGGACCTAAAAACAACACTGCAGCTTGTTTCTTCCCTCAAGTGCCACCTATTGACAGGGAGCTCAATTTGTACACCCTTTATAGCATTTACTGACTCCAACATACAAGGTGTAGTTAGGTCTCATTCACAAGCACCAGCACTGTCTCAGATATTGAACTGGGTGTGCCATTATCTAATCAAAAGAAAACAAAAAAAAAAAAATACGAAGCAAAAGCTGCTCCAGACGAGAAGAAATCAGCAAAAGATCTCTGGATACACGAAAAAGCAGAGTGAAAGGGAACCCACAAAAGAAAACAATAACTCTGTACCAATAGAAACCAACTAAAACAAGAATACTGAAATGAAAAATAAAGAAATCAGAGTAGGGATTGTGCTCAATGAAATACACAAGAAAATAGAAACCTGGCACAAAAAAACCCCACAAAAACAATGCAGGAAATGAATGAAAAATTCACTAAATAAATCGAAATTATTAAAAAAAAAATCAAGCAGAGCTTCTGAAAATAAAAAAATCATTCAAGGAAATACAAAACACAGTGGAAAGCCTCAAGAATAGGCTAGATCAGGCAGAGGAAAAGAATCTCAAAGCTAGAAGAAAACATCTTTGGATTAAACAAGTCACTAAAAGAGAAAAAACAGAGAAATAAGAGGAATAAAAAAAGCCTACAAGAAATATAGGATTGGCTGGGCATGGTGGCTCATGCCTATAATACTAGCACTACGGGAGGTGAGGCAGAAGGATTCCTTGAGGTCAGGAGTTTGAGACCAGCCTGAGCAAGAGACCCCATATCTACAAAAAACTGGAAAATTAGCTGGGTATGGTGGCACATGCCTGTAGTCCCAGCTACTCAGGAGGCTGAGGCAGGAGGATCACTTGAGCCTAGGAGTTTGAGGTTGCCATGAGCTAGGCTTACGCCATGCCACTCCAGCCCGGGCAACAGAGCGAGACTATCTAAAAAAAAAAAAAAAAGGGTGGAGGGGATTATGCAAAGAGTCCTAAAATAAGAATCATAGGCTCCCTGAGGGTGAAGAAGAAAATACGCAATGCTGGAAAACCTATTTCAGGGAATACTTGAGGAAAATTTCCTAGGTCTTGCTAGAAATCTGGACATCCAAGTACGAGAAGCACAATGGACTCCTGGGAGATTCATTGCCAAGAGGTAATCACCATGGTGATACTCATCAGACTGGCCAAATTGGCCAAAGTCAACATGAAAGAGGACTGTCTATGAACCTTCTATGAACCGTAAGGCGAAAGTATCAGGTAACTTACAAAGGAAAACCCATCAGACTAACTGCAGACTTTTCAACTGAGACCTTACAAGCCGGAAGGGACCAGTCTTCTCGAGCAGAATAATGGCCAGCCTAGAATTATGTATCTTGCAAAACTAAGTTTCTTATATGAAAGAGAAATAAAGATATCCTCCGACAAGCAAACGCTGAGAGAATTTGTCAAGACCAGACCTGCCCTGCAGGAAGTACTCACATCTGCATTATACACTGATCAGCAAAATAGACACCCCCACCAGGGTAAAACCATCCAAATGCTAAAGTTCAGAGCCCAGTTACCACATTGGCTCAAGAGGTAAAACAAAGCAATAAAGTTCACAGGGTGAATATAAATCCATCCTATTTATCAATTCTTTCAATAAATGTGAATGGCTTGAACTCACCACTGAAGAGACACAGACTGGCTGAATGGATAAAAACATACAAACCAAGTATCTGCTGTTTCCAGAAAACACATCTAACAAACAAGGACCCATTCAGACTCAAGGTGAAGGGATGAAAACAGTATTCCATGTAAAAGGAAACCCAAAGAAAGCTGGTGTTGCCATTCCCATATCAGATAACACAAATTTCAAATCAACAAAAGTAAAGAAAAAGACAGTAATTACATAATGGTGAAGGGAACAATTCAAAAAGATATAACAATCTGAAACATCTATGCACCTAACACAGGTATGCTCAGCTTCATAAAGCAAATCATACTTGATCTAAACAACATGACAAACAACAGAACTGTAATAGCAATAGCTGGGGACTTCAAGATCCCAGTGACAGAACAGGACAGATCCTCCAAGGAGAAAATAAACAAAGAAACAATGGATTTAAAACTGGACTCTAGAACAAATGGGCCTAACATTTACAGAACAGTCTACCCCAAAACTACTGAATATACGTTCTTCTAATCAGCTCACAGAACATTTTCTCTAATATTATTCACATCCTAGGCCACAAAACATGTTTCAACAAATTAAAAAAAAAAAAAATAGAAATTATACCACATATCTTCTGAGACCACAATGGAAGAAAATTAGAAATCAATTGCAACAGAAACACTCAACTCTACACAAATTCATGGAAATTAAACAACCTACTGCTGAGATTATTGGGTCAAGGAAGAAATTAACAGGGAAATCAAAAGATTCTTTGAACTAAATGACAAAGGAGACACATGTTACCAAAATCTGTGGAATTCTGCAAAAGCAGTCCTAAGAGGAAAATTCATAGCCTTAAATGTCTATGTCCAAAAGCAGAAAGATCTCAAGACCAATAATCTAATGAATCATCTCAAGGAATTGAAAAAGGAGGAGCAAACCAATCCCAAACCCAGCAGAAGAAAAGAAATAACTAAGGTCAGAGCAGAACTAAATGAAATCAATAACAAAAGAATTATACAGAAAATTAATGAAATAAAAAGTTGGTTTTTGAAAGGATAAAAATTGACAGACGTCTCATTAGACTAACCAGAAACAGAAAAGGACCCTAATAAGCTCAATCAGAAATGAAAAAGGAGATATTACAACTCATACCACGAAAATAAAAAATAACATCTCTGAGGACTATAAAAATCTCTTTTCACATAAACTTGAAAACGTTGAGGAAATAGAGAAATTCTGGGAAATACACAACTTTCCCAGGCTCAATCAGGAAGAAACAGAACTCTTGAACACACCAATATCAAGTAACAAAATTGAAACAGCAATAAAAAATCCTCCAACAAGAAAAAGTCCCAGACCAGAAGGTTTCATACTGGAATTTTACCAGGCCTAAAAAGAACTGGTACCTATACTACAGAAATTATTTCATTAACATCAAGAAGGAAGGAATCCTTCCCAACTTGTTGTATGAAGCCAGTATCACCTTGATACCAAAACCAGGAAAGGACACAACAAAAAAAGAAAACTACAGACCAATATCCCTTATGAATATAAGTGCAAAAATTCTCAAAAAAAATCCTACAAAACAGAAGTCAGCTACACGTAAAAAAAAAACACACCATAACCAAGTAAGCTTCATCTTGAGGATGCAAGGATGCTTCAACATATGCAAATCTATAAATGTGATTTACCACATAAATAGAAGCAAAAACAAAGTCTATACGGTCCTCTCAATAGATGCAGAAAAAGCATTAGACAAAATTCAGCACCCTTTTATGATAATGACTCATAACAAAATAGGCATAGATGGAATAAACCTAAAAATTATAAAAGCCATATATAATAAATGCACAGCCAACATCATACTGAATGGGGAAAGCTTGAAAACATTCCCGCTTAGAACTAGAACTAGACAAGGTTGCCCACTGTCACCACTTCTATTCAACATAGTGCTAGAAGTCCTAGCCAGAGCAATAAGGCAAGAGAAAGAAATCAAGGGTATCCAAATGGGGATAGAAGAAGTCAAACTATTGCTCTTTGCTGATTATACAATTTTATATCTAGAAAACCCCAAAGATTCTGCCAAGAGACTCCTGGAACTGATAAATAAATTTTGCAAAGTCTCCAGTTATAAAAAAAACATACACAAGTCAGTACCATTCTATACACCAACAACAGTCAAGCTGAGAATCAAATCAAAGATTCAATACCTTTCACAATAGCAACAAAGAAAATAAAACACTTAGGAATATATTTAACCAAGGAAAGGAAAGACCTCTACAGAGAGAACTATAAAACACTGAGGATTGAAATCAGAGGATGTATATAAATGGAAAAACATATCATGCCCATGGATCGACAGAATCAACATTGTTAAAATGTCTATACTACCTAAAGTGATTGACAGATTTAATGCAATCCCCATTTTAAGACCAATGTCATTTTTCACAGATCTAGAAGACATAATTCTACACTTCGTATGGAACCAAAAAAGAACCTGAATAGCCAAAGCAACCTTAAGCAAAAAGAAAAAATCGAGAGACATCACTATACCAGACTTCAAGCTATACTACAAGGCTATAGCCAAAACAGCAGTACCAAAACAGCATGGTACTGGCACAAGAACAAAGACATAGACCAATGGAACAGGACTGAGAGCCCAGACATAAAACCATCCTCATATTACAATCTGGTCTTTGACAAAGCAGACAATAACATACACTGGGGAAAAGAATCCCTATTCAATAAACAGTGCTGGGAATACTGGATAGCCACATGTAGAAGACTTAAACAGGATCCGCACCTCTCACCACTCACAAAAATTAATTTATGATGAATAACAGACTTAAGCCTAAGGCACAAAATTACAAGAGTTCCAGAAGAAAATGTTGGAAAAACTCTTATAGATATCGACCTAGGCAAAGAATTTGTGAAGAAGACCCCAAAAGCAATCACAGTAACTACAAAAATTAATAAATGGGACCTGATTCAATTGAAAAGCTTCTGCATAGCCAAGGAAACAATCAATAAAGTGAATAGACAACCTACAGAATGGGAGAAAATATTTGCATGCTATAGATCCGATAACCAGAATCTACAAAGAACTCAAGCAAATCAGCAAGAAAAAAAAAAAGTCAAACAACCCCAAAAAAAGTGGGCAAAAGACACGAACAGAAGCTTTTCAAAAGGAGATAGACTAGGAGCCAAAAAATTTATGAAAAAATGCTCAGTGTTTCTAATCATCACGGAAATGCAAATCAAAACCTTAATGAGATATCACCTAACTCCAGTGAAAATGGCTTTTATCAAAAAGTCCCAAAACAACAGACACTGGGGTGGATGCAGAAAGGAACACTCACACACTGTTGGTGGAACTGTAAACTAGTACAATCTCTATGGAAAGTGGTAAGGAGATACCTCAAAGAAGTAAAAGTAGCCCTAACATTTGATCCAGCCAACCCACTATTGGGTATTTACCCAGAAGAAAAAAAGTAATTCTATCAAAAAGACATTTTCACTTGAATATTTATTGTAGCACAATTCACAATTGTAAAGATGTGGAATCAATCCAAGTGTCTATCAACAGGTAAGTGGATTAATAAAATGTGGTAAATGTATACCACGGAGTACTACTCAGCCATAAAGAATAATGGAGAACTAATACCTTTTGTAACAACCTGGATGGAACTAGAGACCATTCTTCTAAGTGAAGTATCACAAGAATGGAAAAACACCGTATGTGCTCTCTAATACGTTGGAACTAATTGATCAACACTCATGTACACAATCTGGAAGTAAAACTCAACAGAAAACAAGCAGGTGGAAGGGGGAATGTGGGGATGGGTAAATTCACACCAAATGGGTACAATGCACACTATCTGGGTGATGGGCACACTTATAACTTTGATTCAAACTGTACAAAAGTAATTCACGTAACCAAAACGTTTGTACCCCTGTAAAAAAAAAAAAAAAAAGTCTCAGGGGTAAAGAGCAATGTAATTATGCCAGGGATTAAATCAGTATTTAAGGCAAATTTTGACACTTGCCTTGAGCAACAAAAAGTTGGAATGAATTAAGCAGGCAAGTTGAAAGCATTAGTGAAAGCACACTCAAATCCTAGACTGTGATGGGAAATGCTTTCAAGTTAGGTGAAAACAGTGTCTGTAAATAGAAAACACTTTCCTTTTCTATACTTAAATAAAAATCTAATTAAGTATTTAAATAAAAAAAATATTTATAAAACTGACACCTCTTCCTATATCCTGGAAAAGGTAACAAATAAGGTGCTTTTTACCTTGTTGAAGACTATTGTGAAGACAATTGACAAATGTTGCTAATATAGTTGCTACATTCATTACTTGCCAGCACTGGGCAAGACCAAGAGTAAAAAGTTCATTCCAATAAGCTTTCACCAATGATATGCTGTTTTCTTGCCTATTAAAAACAAAAACAAAAGCATAAATAAGATATTATTAAAGTGAATTTTATAAACTTTACAACTGATCAATATATTTAAAAACAAAATACTAAAATTACTCTAGAAACATCAAATGGGCATGCACTTGATCAATTCTGTGTATTGTATATATAGCTGATAGCAATTAATGAGGAATGCTTAGAAATTTAAATATTAGCTGGCTCATTATCAGCCGGCTTATAAGAACAATTACAAGTAATATTTCAAATTTAAAAAGTTGAGGCTTTAATCTCACACTGCATAGAAATGGAATAAAGATTGTTTTAAAAATAAAAGCATATGTTTAAAAAACCTTTCACAAGCTTTCTTTTGCTTTGAATGTAAGTGAATATCTTTTTTTTTTTTTTAAAAAAAA
>VBSM01003169.1:15064726-15078785 GCA_008086735.1 Cheirogaleus medius
ATATTTGTACCCCCATAATATGCTGAAATAAAAAAATAAATTAATTAAAAAAATTTAAAAAAAAAGAGATTTAAGTTGATAAGAACATGCTGATAGGAAATGAAATATGTACATCCTGATGAATGGTACTTAAATTTTTTTCTTCCTAATAAACCTTTAAAATTAGGATAATCAGTGTATTTAACAGAAATCAACTCATTAAGAATCACAGCCCTTCTATCTTCAAACGAACAGTAGGTGGAAAAAGAGAAAAAAAGGGAAGAAAATGAAACAACAACAACAACAACAAAAGAATCATAGCCTTCTTTATGATATTACATTTTATTAAAGAATTGAATATACTTGAAGCAAATACTAACATTGCCAACTTAAGAGTCACAGAGAGTAATTTTTTTCAGTTGGAATTATTCGGGTAAAATTTTAACTCCAGGCTGATCTCTTTTTTATTATCTGAGAAGAATTACTTGTCATAAGACATTGGATATTAAAATCAATTTCAAATGCAAAGAAAACCAGTAATTTAAAATCTCCATAAAGAAAATATTTAAGAATATAAATCTTAAACAAAATCAAAGAAAATGCACATCTTGTTAGATCCAGTAATTCCACTTATAAGAACTTATTTTATTGGCCAGGCGTGGTGGCTCACGCCTATAATCCTAGCACTCTGGGAGGCCAAAGAGGGCGGATCATTTGAGCTCAGGAATTCGAGACCAGCCTGAGCAAGAGCGAGACTCCATCTCTACCAAAAACAGAAAGAAATTAATTGGCCAACTAAAAATATATAGAAAAATTAGCCGGGCATGGTGGCGCATGCCTGTAGTCCCAGCTACTCGGGAGGCTGAGGCAGGAGGATTGCTTGAGCCCAGGAGTTAGAGGTTGCTGTGAGCTAGGCTGATGCCATGACACTCTAGCCCGGGCAACAGAGTGAGATTCTGTCTCAGGAAAAAAAAAAAAGAAAGAACCTATTTTATTTACTTGCTTATTTAAAAAATTTTTTTAGAAATATGGTCATGCACCATATAACAATATTTTGGTCAATGACACACTGCATAACCAGTAAGATTATAATACCATATTTTTACTGTACCTTTTCTACATTTAGATACACAAATATTTACCATTGTGTTACAACTGCCTACAATATTCAGTACAGTATCATGCTATATAGGTTTGTCCTAGGTTGGTAGTAGGTTGTACCATCTAGGTTTATGTAAGTACACGCTATGATGTTTGCACAATGACAAAATTGCCTAACAATGAATTTTTCATAGTGTATCCCTGTCGTTAAGCAATGCATGCCTATGACAACATGATTGTATGAATAAAAATAGGCAAAAATATATGAAATACTATAACACATATTGTAGCATTGGCTATAATAACAAAGAAAACTGGCAACAATCCAAATGTCTATAATAAGGGATTAGTAGGTAAATTATAGTAAATCTATAAAAAGGAATACTAGATGGTCATCAAAAAACAGTAAATGTACATGGGCTGACATAGGAAGCAGTCTTTAATATAAATGTAAAGAGCAAGGCAAAGAATAGGATGTATAAATATGTGTATGTATTTGTTTATTAAATATGGCATGGAAAAAAATCTGGTAGGACACCAAACTGTTAATAGTAGGGTTAATTACCTCTGGAAGGCGAAGTTTTACTTTATAGGTCGACACTTTAGTACCACTTTAAACATGAGGAAAAAGTTAAAAGCAAACATGAAGGAAAAGTTAGAAGCAATTCAGCTCTCACCTTAACCTCTGACTCTGAAGCTTTAAGGAGGAAACAGCTAACCAAAGTAGTTAACCAGTGAACACAGGAAAGGAAAAATAACTGAAAAAAATCAGAGCTGGCTTATACTGCACATCTCCTCCTAAGAAAGTACCTTGAAATTGTTGGGAAGGCTCAGAGAAAAAGTTAAAGAGTATCAACGCAGAGGATGAGAAACACCAAAATTATTACTCAGGAAAAAAGATTTATGTGCTAACAAAGGAATAAACTATTGGATTATTTTGTTTTCAAAGAAAAAGTGAAAAAGCTAATTGTACAAATCAGTTACAGAAAGATATTAACATTTTCACCTAAAACCCAAACCCCCAAACCCTCATAATATAGCTAGCTTTTGTTGTTCAGATGTCTTTAAAAAGTTCATTAGGTTAGGAAAGAAAAACTGCAAGCCCCCTTTAAAAAGAAAGTTTCTGAAAGAATGAAGACTGTACTATATTGTTAATGTTCATAAAAATATGTATATAGGACTCACAATTAGAGATTAGATCATTGTTTATGCTACTTATTTTGATAAAGAAATATGACTTTTGAACCACCTATACCTGGAGATACTGAAGGCACTGGCCCTCAGGGAAAAATAATCAGTGATATGGAATAAACTCACAAAGTTATAGCAAGCATTACATTTGTTTCATTGATATTTTAAAAGATTCAACTTTTGTGCTTAGCATAATCATGCCAAGTACCCTCCACTACCCCTCCAACAGAATCTACCATTACCTATATAGTCACTTACATTATATACAAAGAACTTAAGACCAACAACTGAATTCCTCTAAGTATTGAAACTATGAATCTTAAACAGAAAATCAACACTTGTAAAATACAGAAGCTTATAAAATACAAATGGTATCAAACTATTGTTCCATTTGATTGAAGTAAGTGATCAAACAAATCTGACTTTTAGAAAATGATTAATGTTTCTTAACTGTATCTCTCTGTAAAATCGGGCCTTTGTTATCAACTTTTGTATTTAGAGATGAAAGTGCAACCAATGGCAATTTCTAGATTTAGAATAGCTTTTATTTCCACATAACAGAATTTCTCCATCATTAGCACTTAGTCCTCATCCATCTGATTAGGTCAACATATAAATAAGATCTGTAAATTATCTAGACAGGCATGAGAAGAGTTTGTATAGCAGTTAATAGCCTTGATTGCTAGATCAATAGTTATTCTAATTACAAAGAATCCTATGGCTATTAAATTGAAACTGATTTTCAATACAGATCACAGGGAAATGTGGCTGCCAACATAAAATTAATTATTTTATAACAGGAAGCCTCCTCAAGCTTTATTTTTGGTTTCTTCAACATCTGAATTATTTCCATAGGATAATTACACTCAATTTAACAGAAGTATTTAAGATCACTGGTGTTGGGAATAATTCAGAGTTCAAATCATCCCCCAAATTTCCTTCCTTTTGTTGTTTTACTAAGATAATTGATAGCCTATTAAGAAAAATAGGCTTTCAGGCATAAGTATGCCAGTTACAAGTATAGCAAACTACACTTAATTCTTTAAAATTAATAAACTGCTAATATGTAAATTTACATTGTACTTTAATTTTTTCTAAAAAACATACTGGAGAAATTCTGAAAGCTGAATGTTATTTTGAGAGAAAAGGCTAACAATAATTTTAAAGGTTAACCATTCTAAATCAGTCTTTTAGTCTATGTAGTGGTAATATGAGTACATGATTTAATGCATGGTACACCTAACACTGATTAAAAAGCAAAATTATAATATTGAATATGCCTTTATTCAATTCTCTGTATGCTTTTTACAATCAGGACTCAGATGTTTCTTAGTTATATTCAAAATAGTCTCTAAGGATAAAGGATGGGCAGTTATTATTCCTATTTGCTAAATGGGAGAACAGATGTACAGGACATGAAAGTGAATTGTTTACAAAATCATATTGGTGAGTAGGATCCTATGAGTTGAATAAAAACATTCTGTGGGCTTAACTTTTTCCATTGTCTTGCATTTTTAAACCAGTTACTTTAAAGCAATCTAAATAAATTTGACAAACTTTAGGTAAAGCTTGGGTTTCTTACAGTAGACCATTTTCCATTTCATCTGATTGCTTCATATATAAATGACACAACTTGAAATTATAATGTTATACCATTTTTTTTCTTTAATGCAAATCCTCCCAAAATAAAAGTTCTTACTTAATGTACATTTGTGCTACAAAATCATGTTTATATACAAGGACTTCAAAACACTCACCCTAGAGCCTGGAAAGAAGGAATCGAAAGTGCCCAGTGCATTGATAAGAACAGCAGTCTGGAGGCAGACTCCCCAATGTAGTGCACATTCAGGTATTCAGGCATAGGAGAAGGCATGGTGAGCTAGTATGAACAGGGATTTAGGTAAATTATCTTGTGACTGAAAGTTCTAAATTACTATTTCTTTGAAAAAGTTGAATGTAAACATAACACATCAAATATTATATGAATCTAAATTATTCACAAAAAAGGCAAATCTTAAAATAATCCAAGTCACTGGATTTTACAGCTAACAACAAGGCTTAGAACAAATAAGCAGATCTAGTTCTAACAAAGCAATATTCAGACAAGCAGAATCTCGCTTAATAAATACCAACCATAATATTATCTGGTTGTGTTTTTAAAAGTTACTTCCTGTCTTGGCCTAAGAATGTGTTTTTTACCTTCCCTCCTTCCCCTTCTCTCCATTAACAATGGCATACAACAAATTTAGTTTAAGGAGAAATCCTGTATGCTAATTGTTCCCTTCATTTAGGCTATAAGGTTAACAAATTCAAATACTTACAAGGCCAGGAGAGCAAAGAGTGAAATAGGCTTTCTGGTACCAACTGGGGAGAGCATATTCCCAGATAAAACCCTGACTTGAACTTAGCATAATGAAAACATACGGACATTTGGGCTCAGCACTGCCGGCTCTTTCAATTTTTCAAAGAGTATGCTCTGTGCAAAAATTGGTACTGAATAAAAAAGTATTTTTAAAAATATTCTACAGATAAAATATGTTTGTGGACATACCACTTGCAGGCTATCAGTTTGTATTGCTGACCTTAAGCAGTTCTTCAAAATGTTTGACCACTGTTGAAAATAAACATCCTACATGAAAACACTTCTAAAATATTTTTTGGAAATCTTTCAAAGAAAACTTTTACTACTACAAATGAAATGTAATTTCACCTGTAAGAAACATTTTTTATTTACATTTTTTTGGAGACAGGGTCTCACTCTGTTGCCTGGACTCAAGTCCAGTGGCATCATTATAGTTCAGTGCAACCTCGGATTCCTGGGCTCCAGTGATCCTCCTTCCTTAGACTCCCAAGTACCTGGGACTACAGGCACATGCCACCGGGCCCGGCTAATTTTTCTATTTTTTGTAGAGACAGAGTCTCGTATGTTGCTCAGGCTGGTATTGAACTCCTGGCCTCAAGCGATCCTCCAACCTTGGTCTCTCAAAGTGCTAGGATTACAGGAGTGAGCTACTGTGCCTAGCCTCTACTTTTTAATTACTGAAATGATCAATAATATCAAGTATAGCAAGGACAGAGAAAAAAGTACTCACATACTACTGAGGGTGGGTAAAATGGAGAGCAATTTGGTTGTTATCTACCAAAATTTAAAAAATAAGTATACTCTGTGACCTACTAATACCACTTCTAAATCTCTATTCCAGCAAAATACTTGCACATATGCACAAAAAAATTGTATAAGGATGTCCATTGTAACCATACTTCTAATAGTGAAATTAAAAGCTCGTAATGATCCACATTTCCATCACAAGGGAAAAGAATAATCCATGTTATAGAATATCCTATAAACATTAAAATTAGTAAGATAAATGAGATGTAATGACATAGACAAAACATCTCACAGACATCTCAGTGGGAAAAAATGGCAATAGTATGTAGATAATTCAATTTATGTTAAATAACATGTATAGTATATATATATATATATATATACCTATACATAAAAAAGACAGAAGGAAACACACTACACAGTTAACAGAGGCTACCTCTGGGGTAGGTTAGGTGGATGTGCCTATATGTATTTTTCTGGGTGATGAATACAAACGTGTGTGTGTATGTGTGTGTATATATATATATATACATATAAAACTTTCATCAGATTCTGAAAGGTGTCTATGATGTCAACCAGATCAAAAGGTTTTCATCAAAATGACATAAAAGTTGTCTAGAAATGTTAGATAATGTAAAAAACAAAAAACAGCCTTTGTTCAGTATTAGCCACAAATGGTTTATCTATCTATAAATGGTGCCAAGTAATAAAACAACAGGGTGATTAACAGTTGAAATTCCACAAATGGAGATGAAAAATTTTTTAAATGCCTACTAGAGTAGTAAATTAAAATACAATTATTTAAGATAATTCCTAAGAGAATTGGAGACAATGGCTTTGATTCATACAACAATGGTGGTAGCTGAAACCTTTCTGCTGATTTATCATAAAATGAAATAATTTGTCATACACACGAAAGGAACTTACTATTTAAAATACTAACTACACCATGTTGCATTATTTTATAGAGAGGAAATATTTCATAATTTGTCTATTTTACATACTGAATACACCTCCTAACATTATTAATCAGAAAGCTAAAGAAACAATAATCTATTCAACAAATCTTTTAGACCAGTGGTCCCCAGCCTTTTTAGCACCAGGGACTGGTTTAATGGAAGACAATTTTTGCATGGACTGGGAGTGAGAGGGTGGGGTGTCGTGGGTAGGTAGGGTATGGTGTGGAGCTCAGGTGGTGATGGGCAGCCCAATTCCCAACAGGCCACAGACCAATAGTGGACAGCGGCCTGGGGCCTGGGGACCACAGTTTTAGAGTGAAATGACAAAGATTTCTTCCTAAAGAAGGTGAGCTTCTACTACAAAGATGTTACAGCTTCCCCCAAATGCCTGTAGAACTTTAGGTTTACAAATCGAATTATACATATTTTTTCAAATTAAAAAAATTTAGTATGTTGACCTGAATTTTTAAATAGTACTGACAACAACTAAACCTGATCAACCTATTTTAGAAGTTATTACTTGCTTTTACAATTATCTTTCTATAACAGTTTCTTACTGAATTCTGATAACAGCCTGCATGATACAGCTTTTAAAAAAATCATCTGACTTGAGTTAGGAGATCTGGATTCTACTTCCAACTTTTCATTAATTACTTGTATGACCATAGATTGTACATACATTCAGTAACCATTTACTGAAAGTTCACAGCTAAGTGCTGTTGTCTCAGTAGAGGAATAAAGTGAAAACTGAATGAGCTACAGAAAGGGCTAAAAAAGAGAATGACATGTATGAGAAACGATAGGCTATTGGATTAGAATGTCGAGGGACCTAAAAGGTCAAGTTATGGAGACTGGACTTAATCTCACACAGGAAAGGTGAAGCTATTAAAGGCTTATAAGTAGCAGAGTGACATAATTAGATTGATTTTTAACAAATATCACGCTGGTACCACTGCATAGGACAAGACAGAAAAGAGAGCCTGGAAGCAAAGCTATTACTGCAATAGTTCAAGAAAGAAATTTTAAAAGGCCTAAATTATGGCAATGGAAATGAAGAGGAAGGGGGAAATTCAAGTAATAGAATGGTTAAGATTCAGCTATGGAATGGAGGGGGAGCAAGACATGAGCAGCATGAAGACCACCCTCAAGTTGCAAACTAGGACTGTGATTCTAATAATGAGAGAATAAACACAAGAGAATAACAAGTTTTGCAAATCACCTCGCTTCTGTTGCATATACTTATTTCTGAAGTGGGAATACTGTCTACCTTATAAGGAAATTTTAAGAATCAAGTGAAATAAAGTGTATGAAATCATGCCAAAAACTCTGAAGCTTAATAAATATTGTTATTGTCGTTGATTTTTCAGAATCAAATTTCAAGTTTCATTATCAGACTGTTTCTCCTTACTATCTAGATTGCCTTAAACAAAACACTGAAAATCTCTAAATTTCTTTTTTCAGACACAAAATGAGAATAAAAATTATAACCTCTTCAACAGAATGTGGTAAGGCTCAAATGAAAGAATGTATGTGAAAATATGCTGCAAACTACAGCGTACATAAAAATGCAACAAAGAAACAAAATGCTATTCAGCTTAGCAATTAAGACAAGATTGAGTTATTTGATTACAGATGTCAGGTCTTAAAACCCATGACTAGAAAACCTCAATGAAAGAACTAACCATGAAAACTACCAGGCTCTAGGAACTAAGCAGGGAAATCACTGAAGAGTAAAACTCTTGACTTCACGGGGCTGGAAACAAGAATCCGGAAAGAGCTGTTCCTTTCAGTAGAGTAAGAAACTTTCTAGTGCTGACTCTGAGGATACTCAGAGCACAGGAGATCAAAGGTGGAATGAAAACAGTCAATTCCAGAAGGAAAAAAAGGGTCTACTTTACCTAATTCATCTGGCCAAAAACATTTCACCTGGAATCAAAAACTTTGAGGACCAATATCAACAATAAAAAAGGTGCACTACTTCTACTTTCTAAAGAGTACTCTGTCCTTCTTCCTTATAATGGGTCCTCTTCCTACATCTATCTCATTTTATCCTTCCTCCCATTTAAATCCAAAGGCAGAAAACAAAACTAAGAAAACAAAAGAACTTGAGGGGGGAGGGGAGCATGGGCAATATACGTAACCTCAACATTTGTACCCCCATAATATGCTGAAATTAAAAAAAAAAAGAAAACAAAAGAATATCTTTTTGGAACAATGGGAAAAATAAAGTTTGCCTTGCTCCACTGTTATCCATAGCTCCTACCATAATTCTTAAGGATGACACTGATTATTCCAATTATTTTTTCTAAAAGTTCCCATAAAAAGTTTTTCTGTACTGTACAGACAAGACATTTCTATTTTTTTCATGTAAGTTATCTTTAATAAAATGTTATATAAAAATTGGTTTTACTGATATAATTTATTGACTATATCTAATTACATCAATTATTTAGTCACTGAGTGTTCAGGTCAAATTTTATAAATACAAACATTATTACATGCAATTTTGGCCAATGTTACATCTATTTTGTGTTATTTCTACCCGTAATACACATATTTATCTGCTAATTATGCATATTTTCCTAAGAAATTCACGGAATTTTATAATAGATAGTAAAATTATGAGCAATCATCCTTAGGCATTCCAGGATTGCTATATATTATTAAGTGAAATTTCCTATGTACATTCAATAACTCTGTATACATCTTGCAAAGAGTGGTTAAAATGGACAGGTCAACACAACAGGTTCTTAACATAGGGTCTCAATAGTGAGCATATCCAAGCTCTGGTCCAAACATTATTTGAATGACAAATCAAATAGCAGAAAGTGATTTTCTAGTCTTCTACATGTACTGTTTCCATCATAAATAAATATATTTATGGGACACAATACATTACAAATGTACTTTCTCCAAAATGGTTAAAAACCAAAAGTTAAAATGTATTAAGTAGTTTATAGGTCTTATAATAATGCTGAAAGCTAGCTAATTAGGGTGATACATAACAAATGGAGTTTTTGGTCATTATTATGGTAAATATCTGGGTCTTAGAAATCGATTTACCCTACAAGTAGTAGCTAGGCATTGAACAAAAGCAGTGTGCATTTAACACATCATGAACGCCAATACTTAAGAAAAAACCATATGTTCATACTCAGCTGGACAAAACCAAAACATAAACCTAGTATGTTTAAATAGTTCTAACAGGCAACTTTTATAGACTTAAACCCACCAATTGCTATTACAACTGATTTATAAACAGGATGGCTTTATTGAGTCATTACCTTATATAGCTAGCATGTTTTACCTGTTTTGAAATTCTATCAAGGATATTTCTGACTTTAAAAGCACAAATATACTTTGATTATTGAAGGGAAGATCAAAATCAAATGATAACACAATATAAAAGTTAAAAAAAACCAGAAATACCCTGAAAGCTACATGTGAATCGCTGAGAAGTGGCCCCTCTTTTTCCATGCAATTTATGCTCGAATCTCCAGCAATCAGGTGTACACTTCCTTCGATGCCCTCTACTGAGCTCTGACAGGTTGTGCTTTCTCCAGGATTCAATGCTTTTGCGAGAGTATCAAATGCCCTATAAGGAGACATCAGAAGCTGTGAGCTTGGCCAATCTTCACAATAAAATGAAAATTCCACACAAAATTCTGGATTTCAGATTTAAGCCTAGGCCGGGCGCGGTGGCTCACGCCTGTAATCCTAGCACTTTGGGAGGCCAAGGTGGGAGGATCCCTTGAGCTCAGGAGTTGGAGACCAGCCTGAGCAAGAGCAAGACCCACGTCTCTATTAAAAATAGAAAAAATTAGCTGGGTGTGGTGGCGTGCGCCTGCAGTCCCAGCTACTGGGGAGGCTGAGTCAGGAGGATTGCTTGAGCCCAGGAGTTTGAGGTTGCTGTGAGATAGGCTGATGCCATGGCACTCTAGCCTAGGAAACAGTGAGATTCTGTCTAAAATTAAAAAAAAAAAAAAAAAAAAAAAATTAAGCCTAAAGAAAAGTTTAGAAAATAAAACTTTGGTGTATCACTGAGCATTCTATTTCAGCGACATCTACAACTCTCTCCAAAAGCAACAAATTAAACTTCATATGCATAGTATGAAATATTAGATTATCATAATAATCCAGGGAATTAAAATCTCCTTTAAAAATCTTGTATAAGCAAAGGGGAGAAAAATCCTCAGGCTTTGGTATAAAAATATGCCTTTAAAAGTTAAATATTTGACATGCCAAGGTTATCAGTCCATTTAACTTATATATAGAAGTTATTTAGAAAGAAAAAGGGGGAACACTTGACTTTACTGTATTGTACTCAATACAAAGTTAGGTCTTAATTTTATTTAAAAATTTAGAGAATAGGCCGGGCGCGGTGACTCACGCCTGTAATCCTAGCTCTCTGGAAGGCCGAGGCGGGTGGATCGCTCAAGGTCAGGAGTTCAAAACCAGCCTGATCAAGAGTGAGACACCGTCTCTACTAAAAATAGAAAGAAATTAATTGGCCAACTAAAAATATATAGAAAAAATTAGCCGGGCATGGTGGCACATGCCTGTAGTCCCAGCTACTCGGGAGGCTGAGGCAGAAGGATTGCTTGAGCCCAGGAGTTTGAGGTTGCTGTGAGCTAGGCTGACGCCACGGCACTCACTCTAGCCTGGGCAACAGAGTGAGACTCTGTCTCAAAAAAAAAAAAAATTTAGAGAATATTTTTAAACTTGGTTACATAGTAGTTACATAGCTCAATCTAATCTGTAAGAATCTGAGACTAGAATAATAATTAATCAATATTAGCAAATAATTATTCAAAATAGATCCTCATATTTTTCAATGACAGGTCTTCCAGAGTTCCTTAAAATCTCATGCTCAACAAGGCACTTATCATGACTCTAAATGCAGCTTATTCGATATTATATTTTTCTTTTCTTTTCTTTTTTTGAGATGGGGTCTTGCTGTTGTCCAGGCTGGTCTTAAACTCCTGGGCTCAAGCACTCTGCTAGCCTCTGCCTCCTGAGTAACTGAGACTACAGGCATGAGCCACTATGCCTAGCTTGTTCAACATTTTAAATGATAAACAGATGCATGTGAAAAGCCTGAATAAATGTGGTTCCTATGTCCTAAGTATTTTTTTTTTTTTTTTGAGACAGAGTCTGGCTCTGTTGCCCGGGCTAGAGTGTCATGGCGTCAGCCTAGCTCACAGCAACCTCAAACTCGTGGGCTCAAGCGATCCTACTGCCTCAGCCTTCCGAGTAGCTGGGACTACAGGCATGTGCCACCATGCCCGGCTAATTTTTTCTCTATATATTTTTAGTTGTCCAGATAATTTTTCTATTTTTAGTAGAGAAGGGGTCTCGCTCTTGCTCAGGCTGGTCTCGAACTCCTGAGCTCAAACGATCCGCCCACCTCGGCCTCCCAGAGTGCTAGAATTACAGGCGTGAGCCACCATGCCCGGCCCCAAATTACACTCTTTAAAGGAAAAAAAAATCCTAAATTTTAAGACTACATTTCTAATCTTATAATATTCATTTACTGATCTCTTATTTATAATGTAACCTGTTAGACATTTTATACTAAATGAAGTTTTTTAGTTAAAACTTACTATGTCTTAAATTTTCTAATTTCAATAGAAATACAGATTGAGCATACCAATCCTAAAATCTTAAATGCTCCAAAATCCAAAACTTTTTGAGCACCAACATGATGCCACAAGTGAAAAGTTCCACACAGCACCTCATGTAATGGGTTGTAGTCAAAACACAGGTGCAAAAAACATAGTTTATTCAGCGTCCCCAAGGGAAAAAAGACCCTTCCAGGGCCCGTCACCTAAGATACATATTTTTTGTGCACACCTAGATTTCTCCATGCAAGCATACACACAGAGGGTAATACAAATGGCATGTATACAAGCCAGATGTGCCAATGGAAGGAAGGTTCTCCATGGTGCCCCATAAGAAGCCAAGACCTACATGCATTACTCACTGTGTTTTCTGCTTGTTCTCTGCTGTGGTGTAAAAATATTGTTGAAAATGTCAAAAAGGTCTGCAAGATACCCACAGGGTAATGCAAATATTCCAAAATCTGAGAAAATCCAAAATCTGATACTTTTGGTCTCAAGTATTTTAGATAAGGGATAAACAACTTGTACTTGTTTTCTGAAACTTCTATAAATAGTATGTAACATAAAAATATTCTAAGAAATACTAAGAGACACTTAAACAAAAGGACACTTAAGATCAAATAGACCTTACCTTGAAACATCACCACTGGTCTGCATTTCTTGATGAAATTCACACAAAGTGGTATCACCATTGCTTAAGTTTTCAATCATAGACATTTCATTACTATTTTGAGAAAGATCTTTAGTTTTTCCAAGATTTGCTAATGATGTAACCACACTGGCCAATGTACTTAAATCTCCCTGACATGATTCAGCCTTTAAAAAAAAAAGGGGAGTATTAAAATTCTGCAAATTGGTATCAGTATATTTTTAAATCTGAAATATCTAATCTAGATTATGATTTGCTGAAAGAAAAGTAAAATATGATAAATGAAACCTAGAATATAAAATCAAAAAGCTTTCAGAAATTTCTTGAGGAAAATACAGTTTAAAAATATCAGGTATGGCCGGGCACAGTGGCTCACGCCTATAATCCTAGCACTCTGGGAGGCGGAGGCGAGAGGATTGCTTGAGGTCAGGAGTTCAAGACCAGCCTGAGCAAGAGGCTACTCTACTAAAAATAGAAAAAAAATTAGCCAGTCAACTAAATATAGAAACAAAAAATTAGCTATGGCATGGTGGCGGGCATGGTGGCGCATGTCTGTAGTCCCAGCTACTTGGGAGGCTGAGGTGGGAGGATCACTAGAGCCCAGGAGTTTGAGGTTGCTGTGAGCTAGGCTGATGCCACGGCACTCACTGTAGCCCGGGCAACAAAGTGAGACACTATCTCAAAAAAAAAAAAGAAAAAAAAAAATCAGGTATATTTCTTAAGAAATGTTTATATAAAAGTTACTTTAAACTTCAAACTGCACTTAATGGATAATTTATCCATGTCAAGTTACTTCGTCTACAAAGAGAAATTAAATTAGACAATCTTTCAAGTTCTTCTGAACATTAAAATTCTGATATTATAATAATTTCTAAAAGTTATTATATAAACTATAAACTTGTATAGAATGAAAAGAATACTAGTGAAAAAGTGGGAAAAAAGGCAAATGTATTACTGAACAGACTTCAATGATATCAACTTTTACTAGGTACTGTGTTAATTAAATATGAGCCACTGTGTTGAACACAAAAACAAAAAGAAATTGATCAGATGCCCATTATTCTTTTCACATTTTTTCTTGCTGGAGTAGAAAAATCTCTTTATATTGTTGAGATATTGGTATTTTGTTACACTGCATACTTTCCTATTTGCTTTCATTTTTTACATTCGTTAATAATGTATATATTCTTTGTGCATTAGCTACAATTATTTTATAAAAAAACATTTTCTTTCCTTAACTCTTTGATTACCCAGCAATAAAATGTGTACAGGAAAGGCATATAAGTGCTTGATTTTTCTTCCATTTAGTTATCAATTTTCAGAGCAAGCTGATGCCCTAGCAACCTCCTATGATAACAGATCTGTTTTTCTATCATTTTAAATTCATACATTTGTATGTATTTGATGTTTTCTATATTTGATTTTAATAATTTATTAATTTTTTTTTTTT
>VBSM01003169.1:15078885-15094226 GCA_008086735.1 Cheirogaleus medius
ATATATTTTTAGTTGGTCAATTAATTTCTTTCTATTTTTAGTAGAGAGGGGTCTCGCTCTTGTTCAGGCTGGTTTTGAACTCCTGACCTCGAGCGATCCGCCCACCTCCGCCTCCCAGAGTGCTGGGATTACAGGCATGAGCCACCGCGCCTGGCCTCAAACTCCTGAACTTAAGTGATCCTCCCACTTCGGCCTCCCAGAGGCTAGGATTATAGGCGTGAGCTACTGCACCTAGTCTATTAATACTTGATGGTTTTTATTTCTAGTGTTCTTAATCCTAAAATAATATGTATGTTTCCTTGATATTCATATGTTAAAAACAATTTTTTAGTTTATGTGAAACTGATTTGGTAAGTAGAATAAAACAATATTTCTGCCCTTCCCAAATTAGTCAATAGTCCGTGAATAGTTTACTAAACACCCCACCAGTTACCAAGTTTTTACATGATTACTGCTTATATGTGTATTTTATTTAATATTCTTAACAATGCTGTTTAATAGAAATCATCCTACTATCACCAGCCAGGGGAATAACCCATCACACTTAGATAGTAAATAGTGGAGGTTGGACTGGCTGACTGCAAAAGCCACTGCACAGCAGTTACAATTTTTAAGTGTTTTCATCTAAAACTTAGAGGCTTATAAATTTTCTTCCATTTAGCAACGTGTCTAACTAGATTTTTAAGTTTTTGCCACCAAAGACTTAGGCAACATAGAAAAATCTCATCTAGTGACTTCACAGTTTTGTGGCCATTTGTCAGAGAAACTTAACACACAAGGTTGTTATAACAATTTAATATAGAGACAAGTGAAAGCTGTGTTGGGGCAAATAGTAGTTTCTCAACAAAACTTAGTTCCCTTTCTTTCCTAAAGGAGTTAATATGTCAATGAAATTGCAATTACCACTGTAACCATGAATCACATAGACAAGGCTAAGTGAAGTCCTATAATTCCCAAAATATATTGTAAGAGGCCTAATTGCCTCACTTAATAATTACATGTGAAAGCCTAACCTGGAATGCAGACACTATTATTCCCATTATACAGATGAGGAAAGTGAGGCACTTGCCTAAGGTCATGTGGCTAGTAAGTGGCACATGAAATCTGCTTTTGCAGCTCAAGTATTTAGATTGCCTTAAAGCATCAACCAACAAATATATAACAAATCTGGCAATAAATAGGATAAATAATCTTATAGGTTATATAAAACCAGATCCCATTACAGGCTGAAAGAAACCCTGATCAGAGGCTCCCTAAAAATTTGTTTTCAGGTATGAGTTTTCATGAGAAATTTTTGCTTCTTGTTCTCATAAGGGGTTTCTGAAAAGCTCAGACACTCTACATGTTCAATCTAAATAAACAAACCTTTTTTCCTTTAGACCCCTTGTCTAATAAAGAGCTGCTCCAATCTCTAAGAGAACCTGAATGACTTGAATACACCAGGGCGGTCTGGAAAGTATCCAGCCATTGTTAATGTAACAAGAACAGTTAGCTGGCTGGATACTTTCTGGACAGTCCTTGTATACTAGAAGAGCTCTTGCAATCCTATTCCTATTCTTGACTCCAGTAGATGTTTTGACTGAGGTGTGCTAAGAATTTATCCTTTCTTGAAATATTTTAAGTACCTAGGTACTAACAAATCTATAGGGGAACATAAAAGTAGTATTAAGAATTTCACACTTATTATAAATTTCTTTTACTGAGGACTTTTATTTCAAGATGAAAAAAAAGAAACCAGAAGAATTTTAAGTTTGGTGCTTTTATGTTGAAGCTTTAATTGTTCTAGTGAAATAATGAACATTTTTATCAAATAGTTGATAATTTATGTTTTTTTTTAAAAAAAAAATTATAATGGAGAATATTTAAGACCAAATCCATCGACCAAAGTGATGAAAGAGACAATGAAAATGAAACATTATTAAAAGCTTTAAAAAATATTTAAGCTTTATATTGTACTAAACACACCTTATCTGGTGTCATCAACACAGTTGACTCAGTTTTTAATCCAGATGGATGAATATTCACAAACATTCCTGAATCTAACAGTCCTGTTGACCTGTAACAAATAAGTATATATTTTAGCTTTAGTTTCAATGGGAGGAAAAACAAATGACCAGGTACTTAATGTTTATTTTACTATACCTTGCAGTTTCACTATCTGTTACAAAAGTTGGAGTTGCAGCTAATGGGCTACGAAGGTCTTTTCGGATGTAGATTTTTTCTGTTGAAGCAGCACAGTTGGAAGATTTTTCTCGGGATACTTCAATGGGTTTTCTTTCACACTGAACAGCTACAAAAATGTGTTAAACTATTATATCACAATACAAAATTTATAAGCAATTATAAATGTAAACTCTAGCAATGCTGCTGAGACATGGTTACCACACTAAATTCTGAAAATAACAATTAGAAATTATGTGCAAGTTGAACAAAGTTGCTTCAGATTAGTAAAACTGGCAACTTTGCATCTCTCATTCTCCCTTCTATCCCCACTCCCCTGCTCCTGTGGTATATATGTAGAGAAACTCTTTATTTTTTAAAAGTTCACTATCGAAAAGGAAGAACTGAAGTTAGGAGTCATGAATCTATATGAGAGCTTAAAAATGAAAAAAATTTAATCAGTTGAAAACAATACTGAGAGGCCAGGTGTGGTGGGGCTCACGCCTATAAGCCTAGCACTCTGGGAGGCCAAGGCAGAGGATTGCTTGAGCTCAGGAGTTCGAGACCAGCCTGAGCAAGAGCAAGACCCCATCTCTACTATAAATAGAAAGAAATTAGCTGGACAACTAAAAATAGAAAAAATTAGCCAGGCATGGTGGCGCGTGCCTGTAGTCCCAGCTACTCAGGAGGCTGAGGTAAGAGGATCGCTTGAGACCAGGAGTTTGAGGTTGCTGTGAGCTAGGCTGAAGCCACAGCACTCTAGCCAGACAAGAGTGAGACTGTCTTGAAGAAAAAAAAAAGAAACAATACTGAGAGACAAAAAAAGGCCTAAGATAGATTTTTTTTTAACTAGGGGCAGAGAGCATGAGATGTGATTCAACTGCTTCATCTTTGTTTATAAAATATACATAACATGTTTTATAGGAATTTTATTTCATAATACTTAGAAAATAGTATAGTGTAGTTAAATGTACATTTTCTTAAAAGGCCAAAATTCAAAAGCTAAGTTCTACCACTTATTAGACCTAGAACAAGTTTCTCAACCTCTGTTTACTCAACTGTAAAACGGATTAACAGTACCTACTGCAGATAATTACTGTGAGAATAAGTTAATACATATGCTAAGCACAGTACCTGGCATAGTGAGAGCTCAATAATAGACATTATCATTATCTTACTCATTACTTTTTAGTAGTTTAATCAAAAAGTAAACAAGTATCAAGTTAGGCTTTTGCCAGGGTCAAACTACAATACATGAATGCTACACAGGCATTCAATAAATATTTGTTGAATAAAAAATACATACATATGTATTGTTATATTTTTAGTTCAAAAACTATAAATTAAAAAGCACATATTTCACATATCTTAATGTATTAGTTTGAATACACTTCTAGTTTGCCAGAATCCTTTAGAGCTAATACATACAGTCTTGTTTCATTCCAAACGCAATACATCTCTGTAACCTGCAGTACTGACAGCGGTTTCGATGGTGTTTATTAATAATACAGTCCTTTGAGCCTCGACATGAATACACTAAATTTTTTCGGATACTTCTTTTAAAAAATCCTTTGCAGCCTTCACAAGTTACTGCTCCATAATGACGTCCTAGAGATAAAATGTTTAAGAAAATACAGAAGGCCTATTATTTCAGAACAAAAATGAAATAAATCCATTTCTTCCTTTTAAACAACAATGTATGAGATGAAACAGATATTTGAGTTTCTGATACAGAAAACATTTTTAGGAGTTTTATTAAACAGAAAATGAAACAATTATATTCTCTGATAAAACAATATGAAGTATTTTTAATTTTGTAAGGTAAGCTTAACAATGGTATAGAAAATTTGGGAAAGAGAACTAAATCACCCATAATCCCATTATTTAACATAAAAACTATTTTCACTTTTGAGATCACTTTCAAATTTTAGTTTTGTTATATATTGTATTACAGATATTTTAACCTGAAAACTATGCTCCAGAAAAAAGGATAAAATGTCAGCTAGTATGTGAAATACAATAATACCTCCTCACTGTGAGTTTCACTTTTGAAATTTTTGAACAAATCTTTTACATTTTGATTAACCTGTTATTTCTTTTGCATACCTATTAAAGAACTGAACCCACTCTAGAAAAACCTCTTACAGAATTTTTGTAATAAAGCTTTGGAAAAGATTAACAGAAACAAACTGGGCTCTTAAACTATATCCCACTGGCATTTCTGAATGTACATGAGCAGACTTGTATTTCTGGCATGAAGTAACAAAGGACAGAACTAAAACGACTTAACCCTGAACATTAGTAGAAACAAACTTTGAGAATAGCCTGCTCAGTTATGAAGAGAATTAAATAAAGGTTACCCAGAGTTTTTTCTATTGAACTCAACAACTCAAATTACGCTGTATTCTGGAACAGAATATATTAAGAATCACAAGTCATTTTTAAATGTTTTCTTTGCCAAAATTTCTAGTTTTCATATTCAAAAGTTTTCTACATGCTTACTTTCAAAAAGTGAAACTTTTTATAATCCATTGAAATATGTATTTTATGTCATTACACAAATCAAATTAAACTGAAGTGAAAAAAAGGTGAATAAAAAACTTTGGGAACCCAACTGCCCATCAATACATGAGCTGATTAATAAAATGTGGTATATGTACACCATGAAGCACTACTCAGCCACAAAAAACAATGGTGATAGAGCACCTCTTGTATTATCCTAAATAGAGCTGGAGCCCTTTCTACTAAGTGAAGTATCACAAGAATGGAAAAATAAGCACCACATGTATTTACCATCAAATTGATATTAACTGATCAACACTGAAGTGCACATATAGTAATGACATTCATCAGTGTTGGGCAGGTGGGAGAAGGGAGGAAAGGTGGGTATATTCACACATAATAGGTGCAGTGTGCACTGTCTGAGGGATGGACATGCTTGAAGCTCTGACTCAGGCAAGGCAAAGGCAATATATGTAACCTAAACATTTGTACCCCCGTAATAAAAAAATTAAAAAAAAAAAAACTTTGGGAAAAAATTAAATTTTATAGGCTACAAATATGAACCATAAAAATGACATGCTCCTCTATTTTTCTTTTTAATTTTAGGAGAAACATAATACTGTGGTAACTATTTTAACAAAACAACATATACAGGAAGTTATTTTTAATGTTACCTGATGCTTTGTCTCCACATACGACACAAAGATCAAAAACCTTATTTGGTCCCTGGTCTGTGGAAGAATTATCTGTTAAGAGCTTAAAAAAAAAAAAAAAATGTTACTCAATAACACTCTCATTCTGTCAAAAAACTAAACAACAGTCTTGCTTTTTTGCTTTCTTTTTCACAAGTTATTCTTAAACTTTGAACTCTATGACTATATATATCAGTTAAACTAGTTGTACTTTTCTTTATACATAGGTGAAAATTTCAATGTTATAAGAAACAAAGACATTAAGAATATTAATTTATTCTACAATTCCATTAAAGTAACCAAATTGTTCAACGCACAAATACTTGAATATTTTTAATGCATTTTACCCCTTAAACACTAAATATCATTCATATGGAACATGTCAAATTATTGCAGCAATTATCAGTCCTAAAATAACATTTGTCTTTAAAGAGCTCAGAACCTTTCCACATGGAATGACATGACAAAAATAAGCTTATAATAGCATAAAAAGATAACTGAACTTTTTAAACAGAAAAGGGGTTATAAATACATTTTGCTGAGTAATTATAATTATGCAAATATGACTGCTATACAAAGGTATACATTTTTCATTAATGAGTTAAGATTTGGGTTAGAAGTAGATTGAGAGCATGCACTCTGGAGTCTGATAAAGGGTAGCATATCAGGGACCAGAAATAGTGCTGGGAGGATGGCTTTAAGCAAATTATTAAGCCTCTTAAATTATATAAAGAGCTTATCACTAGGCACAGCTAATAGGATACTTGCAAAGGAATATTAGAATTTCTTCTTTTAGATTTATCTTTCAACCTTTTCATCATTTTCTTTCATTCTTTTGAAATGTGAACAAATCATCAATTCAATCTAAAAAAAAATATGATTTGAGACCAGCCTGGGCATCATGGCCAGACCCCATCTCTACAAAAAAGTTAAAAGTTAGCCAGGTGTGGTGGTACACCTGTAATTCCCAGCTACTCAGGAGGCTGAGGCAGGAGAATTGCTTGAGCCCAGGACTTAGAAGCTGCAGTGAGCTATGAATCCGCCACTGCGCTCCAGCTTGGGAGATAGAGCAAGTCTCTAAAAAAAATAAATGAATAAACAAATAAAAATTAAAAGTATAATATGGTATTTAGTGAACACTTTGCCCCTGCTTTAAAACAACAAAGTAGTCCTCTACTTTGACTCTTTTTGTCACTTAGGTTGTGAATGCCTTCAGGAGAAATTCTGATTTTAAGAACTTTAAATGGTTCTTAAAATGACTGTCCCTTACTGTGTAACATGTAACATCATTCCTTCTTATATCACCACAAAAATCAATCTTCAATAAGTATTTAAACAAAACAAAAACTTTTGGTATTTGATGTTCTTTGAAAGCATCTATGACAAGTATCACTCTTTTCCTTAATAGAATACCTACTGCAAATGGTACTAATCTTTTATCTGCTATTATTCTTTTTTTTTTTTTTGAGACAGAGTCTCCCTCTGTTGCCCAGGCTACAGTGCCGTGGCGTCAGCCTAGCTCACAGCAACCTCAAACTCCTGGGCTCAAGCGATCCTTCTGCCTCAGCCTCCCAAGAAGCTGGGACTACAGGCATGCGCCACCATGCCCGGCTAATTTTTTCTATATTTTAGTTGGCCAATTAATTTATTTCTATTTTTAGTAGAGACGGGGTCTCACTCTTGCTCAGGCTGGTTTCGAACTCCTGAGCTCAAATGATCCTCCCACCTTGGCCTCCCAGAGTGCTAGCATTACAGGTGTGAGCCACCATGCCCAGCCTGCTATTATTCTTAAGGGTAGAAAAGATATTGAGAGGTTAAGGGAGTTGCCCACATTCCATCTTAGGTCATTAGGCCAAAAATTAAATCTTCTTGGCCCAGGGGAATTCTAACCTTTACCTGTTTCATCTTTCATTGCTTTTAGAAATAATCCATTAAAGCAGGCAAAGTACCAATATCATCTTTAAAAATAGAGATTTTTTTTAATTGCCTTGTCTTTGTCAGGCAGAGAATTTTTTTTTTTAAAGGCGTAACTTTACAATGGAGAAAGCTGACAAATACCAAACCACTTCAGCCAGGTGATCAAAGTGAACCTTACCAGTCATAAATCATGTTGAAAGTAAGTACCTTTTATATGATGTGATAAAGTAGCACTATGTAATCTTCCTCCTCCAAACCCATAAGCCCTGTTCAATCATGAGAAAAACATCAGAGTCCAATAGTGGTGTATTCTACAATATGCCTGACCAGTACTTCTCAAAACTGTCTAGATAAGGCATCCTAAAACTACAGCCTGCGGGCCACATGCAGGTGTTTTTGCCTGTTTGTTTTTTTTACTTCAAATATGTGCAGTATGCATAGGAATTTGTTCATAGTTTTTTTTTAAACTATAGTCCGGCCCTCCAATGGTCTGAGGGACAGTGAACTGGCCCCCTGTATAAAAAGTTTGAGGACCCCTGGTCTAGGTCATCGAAAACAAGGAAAGTCTGAGAAACTGTCCTAGCCATGAGTAGCCTAGGGAGACATGACAAGTAAATGTGATGTGGTATCCTGGAACAAAAAAAGACACTAGGTAAAAACTGAGGAAAGCCTCAGTGAACTTTAGTTAATAATGTATTAATATTGTTTACTAATTGTAATAAATATATCATACTAATGTAAAATGTTAATAGAGGAAACTGTGTGTTCGGGGGATAATATGGGAACGCTGTAATATCCGTTCAAGTTTTCTGCAAATTTAAGACTGTTCTAAAAAATCAAGTCTATTAAAAAACTAGCCAGGAGTGGTGGTGCGCACCTGTAGTCCCAGCTACTCAGGAGGCTGAGGCAGGAGGATTGCTTGAGCCCAGGAGTTTGAGGTTGCTGTGAGCTAAGCTGATGCCATGGCAGTGTACTCTGGGCAACAGAGCGAGACTCTGCCTCAAAAAAATCAAGTCTGTTAATTAAAAAATAATGTATGTATAATGTTGTAGATATTTTGGTAGATTTTTATCTTACTGATAAAATATCTTCTTATAAGCCCTTAACTATGGACCCACACATTTTCTACCTTAGTTTCCAAAAATAATACAAATATCATTGGAAGAATACATACATCAGGCAAAATTTCATGTTTTATGAATTGGAAGTTTTTCAATCCTAAAAAAATTTTATTTCATCAGTTTTTCATCACAAAACATGGGACCCCATTTTAAGTAGATACACATCCAAAAAGTCTCTGTAGACACACTTAAAGGTGTGTTGTATTTGTATTCAATCATAGCAACTAGTAGTAGAAACATCTATATAATCACAGGCATGCAGTGTCTAAAAATCTTAACTGGGTCTTTGGAGAATAATGTATAATTTTGTAATGCTAGCAACGATTAAAATAATGTAATATTAATCTATGCTACTGACGGAGTTCCAGTGGAAAGCAGACCATGCTAGACTGACTGCTTGCTCTGTCATGAAGATGTGGATGACAACAGAGGAGGTACAGTGCTGAAGCTGGCAGTTGCTGTAGCAACTTCTTGATATGGCAGCTTCTTGCTGATGGCATAGGCAGCTTGGTTCTATAAACAACAGCTACAGGAGCTGCTCTAGATTTGACAATTTCCTACCCATGCTGAAGTAGGAGGTCTCTTAGAAGCCAGTTTTTCAGCCTGTTCCAACGGTTATTCTTGGAAATCTAGCTTGGAACTATTTCTTCAGTCTTCCCAGAAAAAAAAATTCTGTGAGGCTGGGCATGGTAGCTCATGCCTGTAATCCTAGTACTCTAGGAGGCTGAGTGGGAGGATTGCTTGAGGTTAGAAGTTCGAGACCAGCCTCAGCAAGAACAAGACCCTGCCTCTACTAAAAATAGAAAGAAATTAAATGGACAACTAAAAATAGGAAAAATTAGCAGGCGTGGTGGCACACGTCCGTTATCCTAGCTATCCTGCTATCCTAGCGGGAGGCTGAGGCAGGAGAATCGCTTAGGCCCAGGAGTTTGAGGTTGCTGTAAGCTAGGCTGATGCCACAGAACTCTAGCCTGGGCAACAGAGAGAGATTCTGTCACAAAAACCAAAAAATGAATTCTGTGAGCTTTCTATATCCTATATTAAATCCCTTCCTGGCCACACTTGCCAGAATGGATCTTACTGCATGCAAAGAATCCATTAAAATGAGTGTGAGGACTGTGAGGCAAAAGTACAGTGGCCCAAAGGAGAGGGCTGTAATCACAGATACTCTGCGTTTCATATAACTTTATGCAAGATTTTTTTTCCTACCGAATATACATATATCTAAAGTCTTAATGGCAGGACTTACAATACATATTTTACTTTTTTTCTAGTGTAAGATGAAAAGACATTTCTATAGTTATTTACCTGGAGGTGTTGTGCAGACAGATCAGGAGTGGTAAAAAATAGCTGGTTGACACCTGCTGCATCTGGAGTTGTGAGGAAAACTTTTCCTGGAGTAGAATCTTGCCTGGCCAGAATGACTTTGCTTGGAGTAGAGGCATCATGATTTGTCAGAATGAACTGCTTGCCTTGTGTATTATGATCAAGTGCTGTCACAATCTGGATTTTCTGCCCAGTTTGCTGCTCTGTAACAATCTAACATAATCAGGTCAAATTAATAATCAATTCAACTCAATCTTTTTTCTCAGATGATACAATTTTATCCTATCTTCAAAGCTAGGAAATCACACCATTACGCGTACATATGTTCACTATAATATACACACACACACACCCTTTTTAAACTAGCAATTCTACTTCCATAAAATTTTATCCTACAGAAATAAACAAATGTGCAAATAATTAAAGGCATGAGAATAGAACACTTTGACCTCACTATTTTGATTCTTTCCTCCCTCTTCCTTTCCAACATCCATTTAGACAAACATATATTTTGTCTAAATATGTTTACACGTATTTGCATTCTATTTGCAGTTCTGCATCCTGGGATGTGGTGGTGAACCAAATAAAACTGTTGCTCTCATGATGCTTTTATTTTAGTGGGGAAAGACAAATAATAATAAATAAGCAAATAATAATATTGTCAGGTGATACTAAGTGCTACAAAGAAAATCAAGGCAAGGTAAAGTGAGTTACTGACAGAATGACAACAGTGAAGCTCTAAGGAGATGATTATTTTTGCACAAATCTGAGAGAAGAAACACACCAAAGTTTAGGACCATGTAGGGGAAGAGCAGCCCAGGTAGAGGAAATAAAACAGATTAAGGTGTCCCTCGTGCCGGAGGGAGTGTGTTTGAGAAAACTGAGGCACAAGGCCCAGCAAG
This sequence comes from Cheirogaleus medius, assembly GCA_008086735.1. Taxonomy (NCBI): domain Eukaryota; kingdom Metazoa; phylum Chordata; class Mammalia; order Primates; family Cheirogaleidae; genus Cheirogaleus; species Cheirogaleus medius. The sequence continues at coordinate 15,089,506 of VBSM01003169.1, forward strand.
ACAGCCACGTGAGTGAAACAGGGTGGAAGACAGGCACTATGGTAGGAGATGGGATCTGAGCAACACCTGGGGCCAGATCTTACAGTACTTTTAGGCCCTAAAGTCTAGGTTTCCTACTGTGTGAAATGGAGAGCCACTGGAGGGTTTGGAGCAGAGGAGTGGCAGGATCTTACTTTTTAAAACAAGGATCACTCTGGATTTAGTGTGAAGAACAGACTGCAAATGTTCAAGAGTAGAATTAAGGGAGATCAGAAAGGATGCCACTGCAGATTCTGTTAGTATTTGGTTATTACATATGGGCAGAGATACTGGCCAGGAACAGAGTAGTAGCCATGCTGGGGGTGAAAAATGATCAAATTTGGGACTTAAAGGTGACAGGATGTGCTGATGAACTGGAGTGGAATATGAGGAAAGAAGAGACAAAGATGATTACAAAACTTTGTCCTGAGCAACTGGGAGGACAGAACTGCTATCTGCTGAGATGGGGTAGTCTGGGGAAGAACAAGTTCATAAATAAACTATCCCAGCATTGAGGGTCCTGAAAAGCTTTTGTTGATACGGATTGTATCTATTGATATGTAACATTAGAAATTCAAAGAGAAAATTTTGAAATATTTGATTGATTTAAAAATAACCCATGAAATGTTAACATAATTTTTTAAAATAAAAAAAGTTTATTTTCTAAACAAACAAAAATTTAGTGGAGAGAATAGCACCATTTTACACTTTTGCAAACTGCTTTAATGTATTTTTTTTTTTTAAAGATATGGGGTCTCACTATATTGCCCAGGCTGGTCTTCAACTCCTGGCCTCCAGTGATCTTCCCACCTCAGCCTCCCAAGTAGCTGGGAATACAGGTGCGAGCCACTTAACACAGCTAATGTCTGGTTTAACAGAAGCTGGAATCCCATATCTGCCTCTTCATTCAGTCTGTTCTAATATGTTGTTTTGATTAAAATACATAAAGAAAATCCAGCCTCACATCTATTGGTATAGAGGGGGAAGGGTATTTTAACAGCCTTTTCAAACTGTGGAAATTGTTCTTTGATACATAAAAACTCAACAAGTGGTAGCTTTTTAAAAGTTAGCTGCAATGTGGCATCAGAAACTATATTAAAATCTGTTGGTCTATCCTGCAATTTGAATGGATCCTTTTCTTATGCATGATTTTGTAATATACACTGGTCATTTGGAAAACAGTGGTTCACTGAGTTATGTATACCTTTTAAATATTGACACATTCCATCATATATCATCACATGTCATATATCCTTGTGGAAAATTCTACTGTATACTTGTGAGAGAGAGAACAACAGTGAAAAGACAAATAATATTTAAGTATTATTATGAAAACAGTTTTGACCTTGCTGATTCTCTGAAAGAGTCCCCAGATGATACTTTGAGAAACTCTTAGATTATGGTACCTCTTACTAAGGAATAGAATATATGTGTTTAAAAAATGAAGATGGCTGTATTGACATAAACTAAATCTTATTGGTCCAGCAAAACTGGTCTCAGATTTTATATCCTCCAAAATATATTCCCTGGTCAGGTCCCTACCTACTTACTCTACAATGCTTCATTAGCTGTTTTTCTTCTGTGTTTCTGTAGCACCCTATACAATCATCTATCATAGCACTTACCACACTCTGTTGTGACTGTTGATTATTCAACTATCTTTCACTAGCTTGAAAAGCTATCTTAGGGGATATCTTTTATATCTGCGTCTCCAAAACCTAGCATATACATTTATTGTAAATAATAGAAGTTTGGTGAGTCAGTAAATGAACTGTAAACTAGACATACCTCTCCCATTTGTTGCTCAATAATTTGATGTGCAATTTCTTCTATGGTTGCCATGATCTAAATGCTAAAATGTCCTGCCAAAAATAAAAAAAATGCTTTTTAATAATTATACTCATAAACATATTTATTGAAGAATTTACAAATAAAATTATATGATATTTAGGATTTGCTTTGAAACAATGCAGTTGGGGTGGGTAGCATTGGGAGGGATTAGACAAAATATAATACAATTGGTCAAATACTGACAATTGTTGGACACAGTCAACTGGTGAAGTTTATATATATAGATTTATGAAACTCTTTTCTCTGTTTTTGTATACTCTGAAAATGTCTGAAATACTCTGAAGCGTTAATACAAAACTATTTAACACCTAGCAATTTCCTTTTCAAATATACTGAAGTCTAAACAGAACTCTGATACAGAAAAGGAGTTGTAGTTTATTAATTTAAATAAGGGCAACGCTATCTGTGAACTCATCACCATAGCCATTTAACATACTCTTTTATCAATATTTTGTAAAACACTAAAAAAAAAAAAAAATCACATCCATTAAAAGATTTCTCTAGAATTCTGTGATTTTTCTTCATTAGTGGCAATCTTACATACATATTAAGGCTAATTTGAATTTAATGCATAACTGTCTCCAAATGAATTTGAGAGCTTGTAAGATTAATGGACTGATTTTGACTTTCGCTTTTTCTCTACATCATGCAGTGAAGAATACAAAATTTTATTTGTGACTTTATATACTGCATATAACATATATTCACTAATATTCTGTAAGTATAATAGTCAAATTATGTGAATTTTCTTTTAGTGACTTAAAAATTTTAAATGCATCAATTAATTGTGCTAAAAGCAATACTCAATATTTAGCTTGATTATTCAATTATCTCTTACTAGACTGAAATGGGGTGGCCCTAACCTCTCTGAAACCAACAGAGGAAGAGACAGCTTTGCTCTCTAGGGGCCTGTGCCCTTTGAGCCTAAGGTGACTATGGCAGCCTGGCTGATCTCTGATCCACCTTTGGAGTCACTGTTCTCTTTTTTTTTTTGAGACAGAGTCTCACTCTTGTTGCCAGGACTAGAGTGCCGTGGCATCAGCCTCGCTCACAGCAACCTTAAACTCCTGGGCTCAAGCAATCCTTCTGCCTCAGTCTCTCGAGTAGCTGAGACTACAGGCATGCACCACCAAGCCCGGCTAATTTTTTCTATATATTTTTAGTTGTCCAGCTAATTTCTTTCTATTTTTTTTTAGTAGAGACGGAGTCTCACTCTTGCTCAGGCTGGTCTCGAACTCCTGAGCTCAAACAATCTGCCTACCTCAGCCTCCCAGAGTGCTAGGATTGCAGGTGTGAGCCACTGCGCCCAGCCCATTCTTCTCTTTTCTTAAAGGACAATGTTCATAGCTGGATAGTTCTACTGGCCCATCCCGCAGAATCCCAGAAGTCCAACAGCCTTCCTTCATTTCATCCCATCTGTCTCCTTCAGTAGAATCTTGGCAACATTCCTGCTGGTATAACCTCACTGGCCTCCCATGCAATTCATGGAGGTCTAAGCCACAAGACAAGAGAGTCGTCCTCAGATCTTTCCTGGATATCCCCATTTTTATGCCTGGCTACTAACGAGATGGCTGACTGTATCCATAAGTCACACATCTATTAAGTCACACATCTCTTTCGAGATGATTGTCCAGTTATATCCTTGGTAGCCTCTCCAAAATTAGCCTTCTCATTTTTGGCAATATGAATGGGCTAAGAATTTTCCAAATCTTCAAGTTCTGGTTCCGTTTTCCTTAACAATTCCTTCTCCAACTTTTCTCTCTCCTCTCACATTTTACTATAAATAGCAAGAAGAAACCAGACTGTGCCTTCAACAGCATGCTTAGAAATCCCCTTAACTAGATATTCTAGTTCATTCAAATTCTACCTTCTATAAATCACTAGAACATAATTCAACCAATTTCCTTGTCACCTTTCCTCCAATGTCCAATAACAATTTCCTTGTTTCCTGAGATTTCACCAGAAGCATCTATGATATTCACATTTCTATCAATCTTCTGTTCATGATGATATATTTATATCTCTAAGATGACAGAAGCCTTCTCTACAGCTCTCCTCTCTTTGTTCTGACCCTTACCAGCATTACTGGTAATAGCCATATTTCCATTAATACTTCTTCAAGGCAATCTAGACTTTTTAAAGCATGCACCTGAAAACTCTTGCAGTGTACACATCAGCAAGTTCTAAATATTTAGGTATTTTACACTAGCAACCAATTTCCTGGTATCAAAATCTGTACTGGTCTGCTAGGGCTGCAATAACACAGTACCATAGATCAGGTGGCTTTAAGGGAAATTTATTTTCTCACAATTCTGGAGGTTAGAAGTTTGAGATCAAGGTGTCAGCAGGGCTGGCTTTTTTTTGAGGTCTCTTTCCTTGATTCATAGATGGGGTCCTTCTCTCCGTGTCTTTACTCTGAGTGTCTGTGTCATTATCTCCTCTCCTTATGGGGACACCAGTCATTCTGGATTAGGGTCCACTCTAATGATCTCATTTTTTATCTCTTTAAACACCTTATCTCCAAATATAGTCAATCTGAGGTGCCAGAGGTTAGCACTTCAACATACAAATTTAGGGGGAGGGGGCAGACACAATTCAGCCCATAACACTTAGGCATAGACCTAGTAAGAAATGAGCAAGAACTATGTGAAGTAAGCTTTAACATGCTACCTAAAGACTAGAAAAGCTATACCTGGAAGGACATATAAGAAAATGGTTACAATGACTACCTTCAAGGAAAGGAATTGGAAGTTTGGAAATGGGGATGGGAGGGAGACTTATTTTTCATCAAGAGTTTGTTCCTGGCCGGGCGCGGTGGCTCATGCCTGTAATCCTAGCACTCTGGGAGGCCG
>VBSM01003169.1:15121525-15135155 GCA_008086735.1 Cheirogaleus medius
CCTCCCAGAGTGCTAGGATTACAGGCGTGAGCCACCACGCCCGGCCTCACCATTACTATTCTATTGAGAGGAACATTTTTACATTTGTGCTGCCAGTACCCTACTGGTAAACCTAGAGCCACCTGCATGGTATTAAAAGAAAAGGAAGAAGAAGCACAAAGTCTAGTAGTTAACCTACATGTAAAAAGTGCTGGCGATATCTGATCCTGTTATACTGACAAAAATTCATCTATACAAATTTTTAAAAGTTTACCTGGCTGAGAGAATGAAGGAACGCTCTACACTTTCAATCTTTAATTCATTCTGATATGCTTCTTGGGTGGGTTTTCTAACCTGGAAGAAAGCATAACAATTTGAGCAAACTTATCCTATTGAAAATCCCAACTCTGAACTGCAGTTGAATTTGCTGAATGCCCCTAACAGCTGACATCTACAACCAACCTTCCTGTCCAGCTTTATCTACTACTATTCTCCATTGCCTACTCTATGCTCCAGAGGAACTTAAATATCCACACACAGGCTCAGCTTTTCCACCTCTAGGCTTTTACTCACAATATTTCCTCTACCCGGAATGCCTTTGCCTAAAATGTCAGCGTAGCCAAATGTCATGTATAATTTAAGGCCCACTGGCTCTTCCTCTAAAAGTCTAAAACGACCTCCAGGATTCTCCCTCTTTCCTTGCTGCCTATCAAAAGCTGCAAGCCAATCCCTCAACCATGACTATCAAAAGCTGCATGTTCTTCATTTTCTGAACTCCCAAACACTTTAACTGTGCCTTTATAGTGATATTTATTACTGTCTACCTTATAGCTATTTATGTGTAGTGTGTTATCTTCCCAACTAACTAGTTGCTAAGTCCTGTGGTGGGGGTGGGGAATTGGGGGGAGAGGTGTTGGGTGGGGCAGAGAGAAAAAGAACCCATCTTCCTATTTTCTACTAAGCCTATTATCATGTTTTATTTATAATTGTTCTCAATAAATATCTTATGAATAAATTAATGCATGAATGAACAAATACTACATGAAAGCATGACAGTAACATATGGAGAGAGAAAAGTTAAAGATGTGAGAAAGATGATTATCTTAGGGATTTTTCTCAAATACATAACTATATATATTTGAATTAAAAAAAACTTCTAACAGATACACAGACCTTCATTCCAGCCAATGAGAGCATGTTGTTCAGTTTATACATCCCAGACTGCACCGGTGTTGTATACAGCAAGGCATCATTAAACTGAAAGTAGAAACATTTCACAGTAAGTAAAGAAACAAAGTAAAAAAACAAATTTCAGCTACAAAGATATTGATAAGATACAGAAATAAAGGAAAAATACTTCACCAACAGCTTTCTGAATAAGATACTTATATTTAGCTATATACACTACAACCACCTAGAATGTTATATTAGAATATTATTAAAAAGGCAATTTCTGGAAAATGTGCTTCCTTTCTAAGTTCTGTATCAGATTTAATGTTTTCTGAATTCTAAATCTCATTAAGGTATTACAGTCTGCCTAAATAAATGATTAAAACAATTCTTCCAAGTTAGAAATAAAATAAACTACATTCCAAAAGGAAATAATTTTCTAATTACGCATCATAACAGACTTGAAATATGCAATACAGCCAAAAATGCCACTAAAACTGATTTTTGAATGTGCTAAGCTTATCTGCTATGGATAAATGTCTCCTTTCATTAAACAATTATCCCTGCCTCGAACACATCAGAACTACACACGGCCTCTTACCAGGAAAAACATTCGGGGCTGCATCACTTTCCGAGAGAGCTTCATCAGAGTTCCTTCTTTGAGAAAAACCTATTTATCCAAACACATCTATTTAGTCCTACCATCATAACACAATGACTACACATATAAGCTCCTTATCAACATTCTTTCCTCAGAAACTTTTTTGTGTAGGGCCATGGAGACGTAATTTCCTTGTGACTTTTTACAGTCATGGTTAATTTTAAATCCTATAAGTCATTTAGGAATTGGACGAGCAAGCAGAGTTACATAAATCCAATATTGGCCCCAGGGATACCGTGTGGAGAGACGTGTAATTGAACGAATGCACACTTGATCCTGAAGCACATCCAACATCCTGACAACTGCATTTTGCAATTTTCCTGAATTCACTCCCTAGGCCGCTTTTGTGCTTTATGAAGAGCAACAAAATACCAATTTTCTCCTTCCCTTCATAATCCTCTCGTATATTAAAGATTTTAAATGAAATTGTCTTCAAAGCCGTGTAAGCCCAGCTGGTATTACACAATAAAATGATCCCATTAAATCAGATAGTCTGTGGGGTCCCTTGCCATTCTCCTAATTGGACTTATATCATGAATGGACTTACTCCTAATTAAATTGTCACAGTGACTTACATCATGAAAGTTTTAAATGGATAGAGTGATTGAGTTTGGATCAATGAAGAGTGATGATAACCTATTTTCATAACTGACATGAAAAATAGCTACAAATGGTGCCTAAATGCATTGTATTAAATTTGCAAAAGGCAGTCTAAAACACTCACCCGTCCAGGCTGCACTATTTCATGGTGTCCACTTAAGCTGTACTGAATTTGCATAAGTTTCTGAAAGTTGTCCTACAGAAAAACAATGTAGAGCATGTGAAGGCCCAGGCTTTCAGGTTCAAGAGTACATCAACCACTGATATCAAGATACTTACTCCTTGCTTCATGGTGTCATTGGCATGGTTGGCTACCTCTATGACAACAGCAAGGGCATCTAAAATGTGTAGGAACAGAAGGTGCATTTGGTCAATACCAGTGAAACAAATGGTTTGCAGCATTTAGCAATTCCAGATGACAAGTTAGCTAGTTCACAGCAACCAACCTCAGGAAGAGCTCATTTGACTGTGAGGAGGCAGAAATATGAAGTTCAAAGAAGGCAAAATCAAGGAAAAACAGGCAAAAACAATACTTATGAAAAAATGAGCCAAAGAAAGACATTGTAGACAATGTTAACCAACAGGGTTGTTTTGTGCTGAGATTTTATTGTCCTGTTACAGTTTACAAGGATAAGGATAGGATTTCACCTGGAAGTGAAGGACTATCCCAATGTAAACTGTATCAAGAGAGAATGATTGTGAGGGAAAAGGATCCTAATATAGGAAACAAGAACTGTAAGAAATGACTATTTAAGAGCGGCAGGGCTCAGCCTCCTTCTCTTAGTCTAATTCCAAGAAGTGTGAATTAGAAATGGGAGAAATGCCACACGAAGGCATACCAGACCTTAGGAAATTATGTGTGTCATTTTGTGAGCTGAGTTATTTAGCTTTACGGGACTGTGTTTTAGTCTTTTTATTAACCCTTTGCCTTTAACAAAATGTTTTTGAATGCTCTAGCCTGGTCATCTTTGTAACTAGATATAAAGGAAAAAGTCCGCATTTTGTCTGCTTTAGGGCTGCAGTTATTCTCAACCCCAGGCAGTAGTGCTCCCCTAGGGACACGTGTAAAGACAACTTTTGGTTGTCAGAATGACTGGGAAGACCAATTGGCCTTTAGTGGGCAGGAGGCAGGGATGCTAATCACTATGCAATACTCATTAGAAACCCACACAAAGAAGATTATCCTGTACAATCTGAGAGAAGCATGTTCATAGAGAGAAACTGGTACAGTGTTAAAAGAGTGAAGCATGCCCTCCCGAGGCTGTTGTGGCAGTGACAGTGGTCACTGATGAAAGGACTATTAAAAAACAAAAGATCAGTGTCTGAAAAGGGGTTGAGATATTTTGGTCCAACTACTGTACCCTACCAAGACATTCATTCTCTTTCTGGTACCAATTGTAGAGGTTTCTGTATTTTTAAAGTGTGTGTTATCATCACTATTATAAAGGAAAGCAGTATTTCCTTACATAGAGACCCCAACTATACATGAGAATTCACTGCACAGCAGATATTCAAGAATTACCTTGGACACATTCCTTGCTTCCTGGCCTGCTAGAATTCCCAGTGGGCAGGGTAGATAAGCCTTAGGATTTAATGAATGGATGAATGACAAAGCTGCTATTTGGTCACCTGGCCTTGAAGCTGAGTTCTCCAATTCATCCAGCAAATCTACTTTCCCCATTGCATCTCTTTAAGAGGCCCCATGACTCTATTCCTTTAACTCTTCTGCTTACCTTTCAAAGGTATATTGTCTCACCTTCTCTCATCCTTGGGCGGTCTCATCTGTAGCTGCTCACCATGTGATTGGCCTCTGGCCATACAATGGGCCTCACTATTCACTGCTTATTCTAATCTATGTCTTTGCTGAAGTATGTGGTTTCCTTTAAATAATCTCCTTGATCTCTGGCCCCGTATTTGTTTTATCTGTAAAATGGAGCTAATAACTCACTTTCCTTGAAGGCAGAAGCCTGGGACCTCAGATAGATGTTTTCTTTCTATTCACTAAATTCTGTATATAATTTTTATCCTCATGAGACGGGCTCTGGTCTGGAATGCCTACTCTTGCTCTCACCCACCCTCCCACTCATCTCCAGTCCCACTTTTCTCCGGCAAAGCTTCCCTGCCTCTTCAATCTCCAACCTTTCTTCCTCTTCAGAATGATTCTGTCCTGAGCAGTGCAGCCTTACTTTGAAGCCATCTGCTTTGTTCTTTACTTGATGGATATTATAAACCTTTTCACTGAGTAGAGTATATGTTCACTGAAGAAAAGAAACATATCATATCCCCCACCACAATCTTTTCCTTTTATAAAGCATCTTTAAAAGCATAACACTTGCAAATAAAAGATGTTAGAGAAGGGGAAGTAAATGATTAAGAGAATGAATAAGAATCTCTACAAAATGGGTTAAAAACTTGTTCAACTTTTTACTTTGAAATTGTAAAGGACACACAAGCATGTAATCAAAATTCATTAAATTAATGGGTAGACATGGACTTGTTTAATGTGTTTCTGCAGATTAGAACCAGGGGTATACCTATGACATTTGAAAGAGGTAGTTTGGGGATAAATAGAAAGAAAAACCTGAACAGAATTAATCTGTGTGAGAGAGACACAGAGACAATGAGAGACATAGATAGAGAGATACAGATAGAAACTGCAATGGCTCCACGAATATCAAGGAGTCCCTTGTATTATAAGGTACTGTTTCCCTTAGTTACTAGGGGTAAGGGTGGAAGGGTGGTAAGGCCAACGCCTAATGTTAAACAGTCCCAGAATAATATACTTTATTAGACCTTATCCCTAATTTGTAGCTTGGTCACTTCAAGGACTCGTGATTTTAAAGCTTAAAAGGACCTTGCAGATCACCTGGTTCAGTCCCTGTTTTTACAACACAGAGAAAGGGATATCTAGAGAAATCAAACATGCCACAGGTAGAGCGTGACCGAGCACAGGAGGGCAAAGCTTCCTGACCCCCCCCCCCCCCCCCCCCCCCCCCCCCCCCCCCCCCCCCCCCGCCATGCCTGGTCCACGCTCAAAGGAGGCTGGCTTTCATGAGGGCATGCTGTGTGCCTCTTTTGTCCCTTTATCTCACCTGCCTCCAGCACCACTTTACTACTTTATCTGGTTCTATTTTCAATCTATCCAAAATAGAGTTTTAAAAAAGGCTTCAAGTCTTATGAGTACAGTTTTGTATATGGGTTTTGTGATCAGTACATTTTTACTTTCTAGATCTAAATAAACATGATATAAAAACCTCCGTAACATGAAAACACAAAAGTTATGTACCTCGAGTATCTCTGTAATCTCCAGCATCTTCTTTGAGATTCTTCAAATAATCTAGAAAAGAAAAAAATTATAGTATTTAAGCAAATAGAGCAGTGAGCCTAAAACACTTATCTTTCCCTTTGAATACTTGTCAGTCTTGCTGGTTAATACATACGTTAGTTAACTTGTACTAATTTTCTAAAAATGTAAAAGAATAAAGCCCTGAGACCAATTTGAAATCAGGTTGTAGAATCAGAGCTAGAAAGAACCTCAGAGATAACACTGGTTATTTTAGAGATGAGGAATCAGATTACTAAGCTAAGAGTCTCACCCAAGTCAAACAATCTCTCTGTGGCAGAGCCAACATGAGAACCCAGGTCTCCTGATGCCCAGTTCAGCTCCTTCACCCCAACACACAGGAACTACCTTAATCTTGAGATCCAATATATGTGTAGTATAGAATTCTAAGGCATTAATAAATTAAATGCCTAAAGGACTCCTGCATTTGTCAATCTAAGAGTCTAATAATGCCCAGGACGCCAAGGGAATTCAATACACCTATCTAGACAAGTGGTTTCAAATAGGGATGAATTTGCCTACATTTGGCAATATCTGGAGACAGTTGTATTTATCACAATACAGTATCACCCTATAATACAGCCCCTCAACAAAGAATTATCTGACCTAAAATGTCAATAGGACTGAGACTGAGAAAATCTGGTCTAGATGAAGATGGTCAGTAAATAAGCAATGCGCTATATAGTAGTTCTTAAAAACAGAAAAAAACTGAGGCAATAGGTTTTATATAACAAATCTTTATTACCAAGGAATGTCATAGGATTTCAAGGCAACACTTCCTTCTTTGCTGAGAAATGTTGGGTGGCTTCCCATTGCCTACCAAATTAATACGAATTCCTTTCCATGGAATTTAAAGTCCTCCACTAGATGGTCTCTATTGACTTTTCTAACTTTCTCTCTTGCTACCACCTAACACAGGCCCTATTTGCTTACCTAAATTTAACTCTGCTCAATTTCTTAAACACTTCCCATGTGTTCCCTGGCTCCACACCTTTTTGTCTCTAATGCTCCCTTCTGAATCCTTTTCTCTGTCTCTGCATATACAAATTCTACTCCCATTCTTCTAGGTTCATCTCAAATTCTTCCTCTCCTACAAAACGTTCCTTTTGAAAGAATCATTTTTTCCCTTTGAATAATTCATGATATGGCAGTCTCACTTCATGCCTTCTATCACTTTCTTTTTCATTAGACTCAAAGCTCCTTGTGGGCAGGACATCTGATTCATTTTCCCCCTCGCATAGTACTTAGCAAGAGGCTTTGCACACAGGGGACAATAAAGTCTTAATAAATAAAAAGAATACATTATTTTGCTAGACAGGATTGTATTTTAGTTAAGGTACAAGGCAATAAAGGCTGAAATGCCAGTGGGAATGGAGAAAATGGAAGGAGGAAAGGTGTGTTCAGAGACGGAATATATTTTTATCAGACCCAGTCTCCAGTTGGGAATATCATGGAACAGATATACATTCATCTCATGGATGAATGAAGTCATGCTCAAATGTACAGAGGGAAACTTGCATGTCAGTGCCAGTTTTTCAAACATAACAGATAACACAAACAGACAGGCCCAATTGCTGAAACTTCACATGTCTCTGAGACAGTGATCCAACAGCTTGTGTGAGTCTAGACATGCATATTATAAATATCCAGCACTGGCAATACGCCACGGTGAGATGTCGTGTGTGGCCACATCAAGCTTCCCTGTGCCACGATATAGGTTCTATTTTGTGAGAGATATCACCAGCAATTTAGACCTTAAATAATCTGAACTTACAGGTTGGAGAACTTGCTTCTGATAAAACATATATGAAAACCACAAAAATTAAACAAAATACACTGATTACACATTATACCTAGCCTCACTTAGAGATGGAAAATAAACTTATTCTCACACTGACTGCACTCTGAATGTATTCGATATATAAGCCACGTTTGGTTAAGTCCAAATATCCAACATTTCTATGGCTGACAGTGACAGGGTTGAGGAGACAAACTTACCCTTCTTATTAAATGTTCTCAATGCCTAAGCTGCCTCGTTAACTAAAAGTGATTTCCTTTAATCCTTTAGTTAGCTGAAGAGTATGGAAAGGAAAACAGATGTACCTAAATATTAGATTCATGGCCAGTTCCTATTTTGTCTTAAATTCCTCTTCTTTAATATAGGAGGATATCCACGAAAACTGAGACACTTTTCAACCGAAAAGAGCTCACTGGAAGATGTCCGTATTAGGAAATCCTGACCTCAGAATCACTGCGCTGTAAGTTTCTGAGTTGCATTTTCTTTGCTTGTACTCAAGCTTGGCTGCTGGCCTGCCAACCTAAACCTTTAGGAACATAGTTTAAATACACTCTGAGCAGAAAATCCACCACTAACATGTTGCAACATCAACATTATGCTATTAATTGAGGAAGTGATAGAGTTAGGTTTACCCTCCTTGACACATTTAAAAAAAAATCTTAATGATACCCAAAATTCAACTCTCCAACGTATCTATCCATCCACCCATGATTTCAGGACATTTTGTTACAGTGTATCTTTTTGAGAACTTTTACCTTTTCAAAGAAGACAGGATCCTTAAACAGTTAAGAATCACCAAGTGCCTTAAGTGCAGCATGAGAACATGACTGATCTCTGAGTCAGACAGGAGGAACACTGAAACCACTAGCTGCACCAGTGACTGTTATGACCAAGGTAAAACCCAGGAAAGGAGACCAGACAGACAAGCCTACGTTGGTCATAAGGAACTATTTATTACCTATTATTTAGGACCTAGTATTCTGCAGAAGCTTGCAAAATAACAATGAGAGCAGTTATTTCAGTTTGCCATGTTAAACTAGTAGTATTCTATAACTTTCCTGTTCCTGCCAAAACAAATTAAGCACTGTTCAAAACTTCACCAATAAAAATGCCTCAAACACCACTGAGGTTATTTTTATCAAAGAAAAAAACCAAAAGTTGGTGTAGTGTGTATGGGTACCACAAAATGCCTATCCTCTCTGGCCACCAGGTGGCATCATTGATATAATAAAAGTTAATTAACTTATGATCACCACCACCCAACATTACCGTAGCAGCACAAGATTAACTGAAACACATCATGTACAAACAACCTCTAGGGATAAGCAAGTTAATTTTTTTCTCATTTATAAGGCCCAGGATGAAAGGATGAGGACCTAACACATACTATGTCTTGTTAGAGGCTCCTAGTCAGCCTTGCCACTCCTTGATTACCTAAATCAATAAACAGCCAACTTAAAGCAGAAATGATTAACGTTTACTAAAATTTAGTCATCTTTGGGAATCTGGGACTTTTTTCATTCAACGTTCAGTCAGATTCCAGGACTGTGTGCTGAGAAATGGTTGGCAGCCAAGCACAGAGGAAATGAGCATATAGGGGGGATAACATTCCAAAGTCAAGTGTTTTGAATTTGAAGACATGTCTTGCTTTGTATTATTCAGGTTTCTTCTTTCCTCCATAAATATGTACAGAGATCAACAACACATACAGAATTATAGGATACAGAGAAAAATAAGTCTAGCTTTTTTTGAGCCAGAGCGAGACCCCGTCTCTACAAAAAAATAGAAAAATTCGCCGGGTGTGGTGACAGGTGTGGTGGTACATGCCTGTAGTACCAGATACTCAGGAGGCTGAGGCAGGAGGATTGATTGAGCCCCAGGAGAATGAGATTACAGTGAGCTATCATGACACCACTGCACGCTAGCCTGGGTGAGAGAGAGAGAGAGAGACAGACCCTGTCTCAAAAATAAATAAATAAATTGGAACTAACTGATGAGCACACATGTGCATAGAGGGAAGTAAATCTCAAAGGAAATCAAGTGTGTGTGGGGAGTTCATGGCTTGCAAAGCAAATACCTTTCTGTGAGTTAGAAAAGGCTCCCTCTCTTGGGGCACAAAATATGGCAAGCAGAGGGCAGTCTGTTCTTGGACCTCGGTCAGGCACCCTTGTGCAGGAATTATGTGAGGAAGCTCTGTCTATCCACGACTCCGATAACCCTGGTCCCGAGGTGGCATCCGCAAAGGACTCACAAACCAGAGTCATACGGCACAATGGAGAGAATCTCTCCTAGGTTCCTTTTCAGCAGGATAGACTAGCTGGGCATATCAAGAATGCCTGCAGGAGAATCAACTTAGGGGAAGTCTCTCAACAAAAGTAAACATTCATTATTTTGACTTGTCTGAGACTGCTTTTCTTTTCTTAGTGGATACATTTTCTAATCCTTAAGGCTGCCAGTTTATCAAGTAAGAATCTTAAGCACACAGAAATGGCCTTGGCACAGTCAAGCCACACTTAAAGAAGCTCTTACCCGTATTTGGTCTGTATCACCCTGACTATCAACAAAGAGCAAATTTAGATTTAGCAAGATAAGCGTATTTCATTACCCAGCAGCCGAATGAAGAATAAAGCAAATATAAGCGTGAAAGTAAGTTCAACTAAATTTTAGTGTTTTCTCCAACTGGAACAGTTCCTGAACCCATGATTCTGACAAAAACTGTGAGAGAAACTCTTCAGCAACAGATTCTGCTTGTTATATCTTTGCCAAGACAAGTCCTAGCAATAGAGGCATTTGGCTACTTGCAGGGAATCTGGGTCAAATCTGCCTTAGAATTGGAAAAAGAATGGCTTTGTAGTAATGTCTATGGGTAGAATTCAGGGTATGTGCAGCCTTGCATGGGCAAAAGCACACAAGCCAACAAACTTTTCACTAACCTGTAAGTGAAATATAGAATTTCCTTCCATTATAAATGTGGGCAGGAAACCACGATAGTATTAGTAGTATCTGTGACTTTATTACCACAGATATTTTTATAGCACATTGTGGCTGTGGCAGACATCTCAAAATATTGTTCACCCTCACCACTACTTCAATATCATAGTATTAACAGTTATTAGATCTGCCATCAGATCTTATTTAATGCAGTGCTAAAGAAGTACATGTATTACTATGTCACATCTGAAAGATATTTAAATAACCACATTTTAGCTTAACTGGTTTTCCTTTTAATCTTGTGTATTTTATTCTGTAACTTAAAAAAATATATATTCTACAAAGGGTCAATAGGCTGTGTCAGATTGCCAGAGGGATCCAGGCACAAAAAGGTTAAGAACCCCTGTAGGGAAAGTAAGATTACATTTAAAAGCTCTAAGGTGATAGAATATGCAGATAAATGCACTTACCTCTAATACTCTAAAGACTTTCCATAGCAGTAAAATATTTCATGTACATAATTTATTCAATACCAACTCTCAAAATACCTTGTTCACAACTACAAGTAAAAACGAATTGCAAAAAAGGAAAAAAATGAATTGCAACAGAACAAGAGCTGAAATAATTACAGCGGAATTCTGGATAGT
Source organism: Cheirogaleus medius (assembly GCA_008086735.1). Lineage (NCBI taxonomy): Eukaryota > Metazoa > Chordata > Mammalia > Primates > Cheirogaleidae > Cheirogaleus > Cheirogaleus medius. Next base: position 15,132,655 of record VBSM01003169.1, read on the forward strand.
ATCATGATGGAACTGCCTTTTATCAGGGCCTTTGGGTTAGTCAAAAATTAAATTCCTTGGCTGGAGTCCAGGACAGCCTTACTTTTTATCAAGTTCTGCCTTAGAGAAAGTGTTAAAATGACATTTGATATATGCAATTAACCTTGTGTTTTAAAATAAATACTTGCTAAAGGTTTTCAGAGGTTTTCAAGAAGGTTTTCAGTTGGGGTTTTTCTTTCTTTTTTTAAATCATCCATTAATTTCTTATCTTTTTTACATGTGCTTATTAGCCTGTACATAGCTCAAATTTATAGCTTTGAAACACTATAACAGATGTTTTTAATATCCCATTTTTTAACCAACATGGGAAATCCTGGATTTCTAAAACCTAATGGGAATTAATATCATCCCAGACTAAAGGCAAAGACTACAGGAAAAAGTAATATAATACATTATTAAAGCGACCTTTAATATAACATAAATATTTTGAACAAGATCAAAGAAACTACCTGATCCACATTTAATCAAAGTTCAAAGGACTATTTTTTTTCTAAATATAAAAGTGGAAAAGATTTTTCAGTGGAATTTTTAAATTATATTTTTCATTTTATTTTCTCCACCATAATCCTCATTGATTCAACTTATTTCAACACCAATGTAATAACTTTGCACAAATGAAAGGCTTTTTATTTGAAAAAGTTATAGAACATATAACACAGGTAGAGAGAAAAACTAAAAGGATCTACGTTAGTCATCTATGGATGGCAGAAGATGAAAAAGGACTTTTAAAAAAAAATAATACTTATATACTTTTATATGCACAAAAAATCCCTTGAAAGACAAAAGTGACCCTTACCAAAATAATAAATCACCGGAAAATACTCCCTCAAAATGAATGACTATCTGTTGTGACCGCTACTTGCATTAAAATCTGCCTCTGATTTTGATGGGTTTACGATCTAGTTGAGAAGACACGACATAGAGCTGTGAATTAATTAAAATAACTAAGATTCAGTAAGGAAACAAGCGGCAAGATCAATAAAATTTTTAAGAATTGAGAAGAAAGTTCAGTAGGAGCCTGAGTGGTTGAGTAACTGCTTCAAAAGAGGGAGATGTAAACTCCTTCAGGACAGGAGCCCCAATGTGTTGTTCCCAGTGTAAAAGGGTGTCTAGCTCAGGATCCACCCAGATAAATATTTGTTGAGTAAGTGATTAATAGAGATAGGATCTGGCCTGGAAGGACAGGTTTCAGGAGCCTGTGAGAAACCTGCTACCTACCGCTAAAGCAAAGGAAAATAAGGCTCAAGTGATTCTAGGTTATTCACTGAGGTTTTTTACTCTGTGAATGAGGTATTCAGCTTTTCTAATGAGCAGAATGAAAGTGTGTCCTTGGAAGAGAAATAAAGCAATATTGTGCTAGGCTACATGGGGCAGTGATAAGCGTTAGCATGACCGGTAGGCAGATACTGCTATAATTTGGCATGAGTTTAGAAAGGCCTGGCTTGGAATATAACCAGAAAATGGAAAGAGCAGGAACCAGAGGTGGAGGGAAACTTCAAATAGGATCTGAGCCCCAAACAGAATTAAAGATTTGGCCTGATAAACTGGCTTTGAGCAGTCAATACAAAAGCAAAATTTACAAGTTTTTAGGCTTAAGTAAATCACTCATTTTATTACACAACTGTACTGTATGCATTCTCTTATCTTAGATCCTGGGTTTTCTTTTCTTTTCTTTCTTTCTTTTTTTATTTTTTTAGACAGAGTCCCACTCTGTTGCCATAGGTAGAGTCCCACTCTGTTGCCATAGGTAGAGTGCAGTGGCATCAACGTAGCTCACTGCAACCTCAAACTCCTGGGCTCAAGGGATCCTCCTGCCTCAGCCTCCCAAGTAGCCAGGACTATAGGTGTGTGCTACCTGGCCAGCTAATTTTTTGTATTTTGGGTAGAGATGGGGGTCTCCCTCTTGTTCAGGCTGGTCTCAACCCCTGAGCTCAAGCAACCCTCCCGTCTCAGCCTCCCAGAGTGCTAGGATTACAGGCTTGAGCCACCTTGATATGCCGGAGATGCTCTTTAAAGATGATTTAAAAAAAAAAAAACTACCAAGAATTGAGGTAGAAGTTCTTTTTGTTTTTTTATTTGTCTTTGTTTTGTTTTTAGTCAGTCAAATTTAGCAGTGGGTGGTTGTATACCAACTTTAGTGACACTAATGTTAATAAATTCTGATAATCCAGCCTAGGTGGAAGTTTTTTACTACAATGAAGGAAGAGAGAGCATAAGTAGAATACCCTAAACAAACCCAAATTAAGTGAGAAAAGAAAAAACATTGTAAAACAATAGGACAGTTGTTTGAATAGTAGTGGCAGGACTGTAGTATCTGGGGATTTCCACTTATGTTTCTCCAAAAGAAACCATCTTATCTGATCATCTATGCATTTCTCAATTTTCCCAGCCTAAAGAACCAAGGTGGGGGCCGGGCGCGGTGGCTCAGGCCTGTAATCCTAGCACTCTGGGAGGCCGAGGCA
>VBSM01003169.1:15135299-15152345 GCA_008086735.1 Cheirogaleus medius
AAAAGAACCAAGGTGGGTATAAATTTACTTACACAAGTCAGGCAGGAATCCCTCCCCTTCTCTGCCTGAAACTCATTAATAAATCAAAGTTGTTCAGGAGTTGCCTCAAATAAAGTATCACTCCTTTCTGCTCCTGTATATTCTATGCATTTGGAATTACTCCAAATTCTAAAATGGAAATAAAAGTACTTACCATACAAGGTTGTTGGAAAGATTAAATCATTTGAGCTTGTTTAGCCAAAGATGGGGACTCAGTTAATTAACATGTTTGAATAGATGTAAACTTAAAATCCAACTTTAAAAAATCTAAGTGCATAGACAGGGAAACTTTTGATAGTGACAGTAGAAATATCTTGCAAAGTAGGGAGCAATCAGAAAGAACATCACAAAAATGAGTATTGTTATTGCTTCTTGGCCTTTTGGCTAAGATCAAGTGTAAAAATGAGTACTGGAAAATCAGAATTTTATTTTAATTTAATTGATTGATTGATTGATTGATTGAGATAGAGTCTTACTCTGTCACCCGGGGTAGAGTGCTGTGGCGTCAGCCTAGCTCACAGCAACCTCAAACTCCTGGGCTCAGGAGATCCTCTTGCCTCAGCCGCCTGAGTAGCTGGTACTACAGGTATGCGCCACCACACCCAGCTAATTTTTACTATTTTTAGTAGAGAGGAGGTCTCACTCTTGCTCAGGCTGGTCTCAAACTCCTGAGCTCAAGTGATCCTCCTGCCTCAGCCTCCCTGAGTGCTAGGATTATAGGTATGAGCCACCGTACCTGCGCCCAGAATTTTAAATAAAATAAAACCCTTAGTATTGACTCCCTTATGTCCTTAGGATTATAAGACCATAGGTGCTTCAAGTAATGAATACTATTTGTGTAGCCTTGGACAGGACATTTCACCTTTTTCCATGTGTTTTCCTTTTTAGGAGAAGACTTCATCTCCAATGTACCTTAGATATCTAAAATTCTATGTCTCATGTTGTTCTTTGGAGCAAAAACATTTTGGTTAATGGTATGTTTTAAACCTAGTTTAAAACCAACCAAAATTATATCCTGGACAGCGTTAAGAAGTCTAAAACTGACCCAAATATTTTAGGGGGCACCAAATTATAAGATATACTCCCTGATCTCATGAAGTTTATAATCAAATTAAGAAATCAATATTTTAGGGTGGGTGGGAGGGGGGAGGAGGGGATGGGTATATACAAACATAATGAGTGAGATGTGCAATGTTTGGGGGATGGTCATGCTTGAGGCTCTGCCTCGAGGGGGGAGGGGGGGCATGGGCAATGTACATCCGTAATATTTGTACCCCCATAATATGCTGAAATAAAAAAAAAAGAAATCAATATTTTAAATTAACTATTAGCAATCTCACAAGGTATCACACAAGTATTTGCTAAGTCACGTGTCACTAATACTAAGGGTCAAGGAGAACTGGAGCAATCAGAAATGGTTTTAAAGAGCATGGAGGCCTTGGGTTGGGCTTGGAGGAAGGGAAGAATTTGAATCAATGGAGGAAAAGGTACAGGATGAAAAATACAAAACCTAAGATCTTTCTTTAATTTTAGTCCTGACTTTGTGACCCAGAACAAGCTACCCATCAATTGTGATACTCAACGAATCCACAATTATCGAGGGTTGACAATATATAATGTGTGACACTTAAATAATGAAAAAAAAATTTCCAGTTTAAGAAAGAAGGGAAACTGGTTTAAGATTAAACAAGAGGCAGCTCAAAACTAAAAATAACTCCAAGCTCAGATGGCACTGGTATTATAAAACAAATGAAATCTGCTTTCTTCAAGAGAATTTCTAAAACTTGCTTTTGCCATTTCACCTTTTCTCAATCAAAAACAAACTCAGCATGAAACCTAAATTAAATGTGTGTAGCTTTTTTACTACTGAAATCAGTCATAGTAATGGATAAAAAATGTAAATAAATATGTCAAAATTCTTTTTAATATTAAAATTTCAGATTCTTGCTCCATTCTTCTCACATTTGAGACCATGGTTGTCTTTTGCCACTAAAAACAGTACTCCATTTGACAGCTATGGAAACAGCCTAAGCCATTCAATAGCTGGTTTATGATAGAGCATTGAATTTATCTAGCAAAAACACAACATGTGTATCAGTACTTCCTTTTGTCCTGTGTATTCTAAATCTCTGCCAAAGACAGAGGGAAAAAAGTACAGATGGACAGGATATCCTCAAATTATTTGGTTTGCTGCATGTCATTCCAGAGAGAAATCTAGTGCCTGAGTCCCAGTTAGAAATTCAAATTAAGTACCTGACACACCTAGGGTGGCCCAGTACTGGAGTTGAAAGGAGGGCCTTCCTCCTCAGCAGTCTGCCTTTCACTAGGCAAGTCTGGAAGGCCTGAAGCCTTTGACTAAAGGGAAATGGGGAAATTCTGGTTTTCCAGGATTCACCTAATGCCTCCAATATAACTCTTGGCTTAGGAGAAAGTGATTAAGTAAAAGAGAAAAGCATGTACACTATTTCTTAAGAGCAGTTAAAGGAACCAAGTATCTCAAAATCTATTTACAGATAATCACAACAGATTGACTTTAAAGTGGTGGTATTTCAGTGTTCTTGTCCATTTCAACACAATTTTTAATACACATTGTATAAAGCACATGAAGTCACTGCACATCCAACACATTTCAGCAAATATTCCAGAGGACCTAGTAGTATGTGCTGGATAACTATGCTTGGTACTGAGACTGTATTAGATTTTTGAAACTGTAACAGTGGTAAATTAGCTTTTTATCTTGAAGTTTACAGTCTAGTAAAAGATGTAGACAGATGATAATCATGACAACGAAATGTTAACAATGGTAAGGGTAAGAATACTGCTGCTACTACTACTACTAGCAGGTAATACTTATTTGGAACTTACTATGATTAAAACATTATTCTAAACACTGTCCATGTTTGGCTCATTGATCAATCCTTATAACAAACTACTGAGGTAAGTAACTAGGGTCATGATAGTGCTATACAAATATGTGAGAGTGACCCTCTGAACTCCATTCTTGAGTAGTTGGGAAAATACCTTCTAAGGATTAATAATGTCAAACAGGTAAAATAATGCAAGCACGTGGGATTGGGCTTATGAAAGATGTTGAACGCCCAGAGGCAAGAATGCACACAAGGATATCAAAGAACTGAAAACAGTTCAGTTCAGGCAATGTATAAGCGAGGTATACAAGCAATCTATAAATCCATATATTGGCCACGTGCCTGTAGTTCCAGCTACTCGGGAGGCGGAAGTGGGAGCATCACCTGAGCCCAGGAGTTCGAGGCTGCAGTGGAGCTATGACCATGCCCCTGCACTCCAGCCTGGGTGACAGAGTGAGACTCTTGTCTCTTAAAAAAAAAAAATCCATATACTAGGCATATACTGGTTACTGGAGTGATATAAAAAGAGAGGCATTCTTAGGAAAGGCAGAGTTTCATAAGGGCAACAAGAGTTGGTTGGTTGATAAACTACTGGGTGCCTGGTAAACTGCTGGATAAGCCCACCTGTCAGCAGCAGCTTGTACTGGGGGATCCGCTGAACCGGCTTGAGGAGGTAGTGCTTGAGAGCCAGGTGAGCACAGCGTGGGCTCATCTGAAAGGAGAAGGCATCCAAAGTAAACACAAGCATTTTCTAAGAAGCTAGGGACCCTGATTCAAGTGCTCAGGAAGCCAAACTTTAAACAGCCAGCAATTATGGAAGGGGACTCTTGGAAAAGCTCCCTTTTACTTTAAGGCCCAGCTGTTGGTTACATTGAGAGTGAAACCCTAGCCAGATTCACCACCAAGCCCACCGTCTCCTGTAGGCAGGTCTCTGAGATCACTTGCTCCCAGGGTAAACTTGTTTATAGAGCGTGGTGGCCACAGACTGAGTTCTAGGATGGTTAGAGCCCTACACAGCAGCTCCCACTTAGGTGAGCATCTGCCAATGTATTCAGAAATACAAACAAACCCCAATGCCCCCCAAATAAGGCAGCAGAAATAAAACTACCAGCGACTGAATTCAAATAACGACCAGAGCCTTGTGGTCAATATACTCATAGTAATAACAGGGTGGTGGTGGGGAGAAGTGCAGAAATTAAAGATAACCTGAAAAATAGCCTTGCTAGATATCTTCTCTAGCAAGGCTGAAGGATGTCAAAATCATGTTCAGATGAATGACCTTATAAAAGACAGCTCCCAAATCACAGTGTATATAGGAACACAGTGTATATAGGAGCCACATTTTGACTTGATTATGAAGACATTTGATTTGACCTTTAAAGCTCTTTTCCTTAGTATGTACAAGAGACATCTCTGCCCATTCCTAAGCCTCACTCCCATTTTGCAACCCAAGAGTTTACTTTAAGATGGCATCAAAAAGGCCAGGTGAAATGTCTCTGCATCCTAAAGGCCAAGATAAAATGTCTTATGCTTCTTAACACAGCTCAGGTTGGTGGGTAAGTTTTTTCAGATGTGCCCAGACTTTTATCTTTTTCTAAATATGCAACTCCATGGCCTGGCACACATAGCAATTGTAAAATTATAATGATAATATATATTTAGAAAGTATCTTTCATTCAAGCAGCATTAATCAACATAACTAACTCTCCCTATCTTATGGCTCCCTGTCTTCTTTTGTTGCCAAGGAAACAGAACAACTCACTAGACTCCAACCAAAACCTGGGTCAATGGTCAGTTGCTATAACAATATCACATGTTGTTTATTGATAGAATAAAGGCACCAAAGGAGAGGAAAAGAAGAAGACCACAAATGATTTGAAAGTTTAATTATTTGTATATTGCACAAATTAGATATCAGCAATACTATAATATTGCTATATACTATAATTTTAAAACTCTTCATTTCTAGTTTAGTGTGACTAGAATTCACTGATCTTTTTGGTTTCAAAACAAAAAATAAGTCCTAAAATGTAGGAACCCAATATTTACCCCATAATGGTGGAGAGGACTTAAGCCTGGGCAATAGTAAGACCTTGTCACTACAAAAAAATAGAAAAATTAGCTAGGTGTGGCTGCATGTCCCAGTAGTCCCGGTGACTTGGGAGGCTGAGGCAAGGAGGATAGTTCGAGCCCAGGAGTTTGAGGTTGCTGTGAGCTATGATGATGCCACTGTACTCCAGCCTGGACAACAGAGCAAGACCCTATCTCACAAAAAAATAAAAAATAATAAACAAAACTAATTTTCTTTAAAAAAAAAAAAATGTGTCATATCCCTAATCAAATCAAGTTTGCCCCTCTTAGTTTTGAGTCAAAACACAAAGCTTTGGCTGACATGCTACGAACAGATTATTAATTTTTCTTAACTTTAACACTAAAACTGTGTTATTTATTTACCTAAAGGGAAACAAATTATATTTCCCATCCATCATTGCAGATTAGTTATAAGAGTAAAAGGAAAGGTTAAATTAAAAATAAGACACATTTTCTAGAATAATCAAATTCATTGAAACAGAAAGGAGAATGGTGGTTGCCAGGGGCTGGGAGGGAGGAGAGAATGGAGAGTTAAAGTTTAATGGTTGTAGAGTTTCAGTTTTGCAAGATGAAAACAGTTCTGGAGATTTGGTGGCACAACAATGTCAATGTATTTAACCTTACTGAACTGTACACTTAAATATGGTTAAAATGGTAAGTTTATGTTATGTGTATTTTACCACAATTTTTTAAAAAGTTCCATCAAAATATTATTTTTCCAAGTAAAAAAAATTCCAATGTGCAATAACAGCTTTTCAAAATTAAATCTTGTACACTGCTTAAGTTCTCACCATTTAATTTATTTAATTCCTTCTTTGATTTTGAAGGGATTATATTCTAGTATCTTCTTGTTTGTAAGCTTTGTTTTTTAACAACTACAAATTATTAAAGTTTCAAAAACAAAAAGAAAGAAAAAGAAGTGTTCAACATTAGATGGTAGGACATACCTCAAATTCTCTAACGACGGCAGCAAAGCCTGGGTTTTTCTTGCACTGTTCATCCAGCAAAGCTATATTCTTATCAAATTCTTTAATGTATGTAGAATACATTTTCAGATATGGTCCCTTCTTTACAAAGATATCAGCAATTCTTTGTTGTTCAGTCCTACGGAGAGGGAATAGATAAAATTATAAAAAGAGAGTAATTAACATATCCAAAACACATCCAATGATGAGCAGAGTCTCACATCCCAGCCATTAGCTTATAATTTCTTCTACTTTTCTAAGATATATCCCAAAATGCTTACTCTTCACCATTTATTTCTACTGCTATCTTCACATCTTGCCTGGACGCTGCCAGCCCAATGACAGGTCTCCCTGTTTCCATTCTTATCTTCTCCATCCCATTCTTCAGCATAGCCAGAAATCCAAAATTATGTGACTTCCAATGGCCCACTATTTCACAAACTCTACCTTATACTCTTTGGACATACAGAGTTCATTCCCACATTGCAGACTTTTACTTATGGTTCCACCTGCCTGGAAATGTGGAACCCTGACTGCTCTTTTTTTCGATTCAGATGTCAGTTTAAATGTTCCACCCTCTTAGAGGGCCTTCTTTGGCCACTCAGTCTTCACTTAGTACCACAGCATCCTATTTTATGTCTCTGCAGATCAGAAACCACTTTTGATGTTTTTCTTGTCTATTTATCTGGTCCTTCCTCCATTAAATGTCTGCCTCTCCGAGAGTAAAACCCTTGTCTATTCTGTGCACTGTGATATCCTCTGCATACTTAGAGCACAGACTGGCACATAGACATGTATCAGAAAATCTTGTTGAATATGAAAATGAAATAGTTCATCAATTGTTATTAAAAGCCAATGAAGGCCGGGAGCGGTGGCTCACGCCTGTAATCCTAGCACTCTGGGAGGCCGAGGCGGGTGGATCGCTCAAGGTCAGGAGTTCTAAACCAGCCTGATCAAGAGTGAGACCCCGTCTCTACTAAAAATAGAAAGAAATTAATTGGCCAACTAAAAATATATAGAAAAAATTAGCCGGGCATGGTGGCGCATGCCTGCAGTCCCAGCTACTCGGGAGGCTGAGGCAGAAGGATTGCTTGAGCCCAGGAGTTTGAGGTTGCTGTGAGCTAGGCTGACGCCACGGCATTCACTCTAGCCTGGGCAACAGAGTGAGACTCTGTCTCAAAAAAAGCCAATGAAATAATGTTATTTCTGAAAGTCTACTAAAACCAAAGAATATGTCTTGACTCAAAGATCCCTGAGAGAAAAATATTTTAATAAATAGAAAATATCTCATCCAAGGTTTTTTATTATGTCATCCAAGAATTTTATTATGTCAGTAATGGTGGAGTTTTCCCCATAATTATAGTTTTAGTTGTCCCTTTCATCGATTTCATCTGTTTCTCAGGCATGCTTAATATTTTAACATAGAACATCTACAGAACTAAACTTGAGGAAACATTTAATACAAGCAAAAATATATTTAATCCTCTTTATAACACTTGCTTGCCTAAATATACTTATCTATTGAAGCCAATTCAGATTAATTTTCTCTTTGTCCTTTTCAATTTCCAATGTCATGTTCATGACACAGGGTTTAGGGAAGTGGAAGAGCCATGAGTACATGGAACTGTGATACTCCTTAGTCTCTCAGTGGGCATCAGAGTCAAGATTCTGCTTTCAGAACCTGGTGTAGAGGCAGTGGAGAGCCAGTCTTGCTAGCGGGCAGTGCATCCCTCTCATGGGGTTGGCTCCTGAAGAGCAGTGGCCAAGATGCGTCTTCAATTTATTCTTATTCTCAGTATCTTCATCTTTATGTGTTTCTTTCTGGGGCTGTAACTCGCTCCATGAACAAATTTCAATGACCCCTGTATGTTTTCTATAATCCTCTTTTTTTTTTTTTTTTGAGACAGAGTCCCAACTCTGTTTCCCTGGCTAGAGTATAGTGACATCATCATAGCTCACTTTAGCCTTGAACTCCTGGATTCAAGAGATCCTCCTGCCTCAGCCTCCCAAGTAGCTGGGATGAGAGGCACACATCACCATGCCCAGCTAATATTCCTATTTTTTGGAGAGATGGATTCTCACTCTCCTTCAGGCTGGTCTCCAACTCCTGAGCTCAAGCAATCCTCCCACCTTGGCCTCCCAGAGTGCTAGGATTACAAGTCTGAGCCACCACTCCTGTGCCTGGCTGTAAAATTAACTACTTGACCTTTTGAGTTGTTTCCCAGAAATAATGGATGACTTCCTGACACTAGGACTCACCATTCCCCTCAACCTGCCCCAAGGCATGTGGCCCCACCTTAAAAAGCCCATGATCTCCATTAGTCAGAGACAAGGATTTAAGGCAGCTTCTAAGACATCTGTGTGTTTGATTAAAAATTCCTTTCTTCCTTGGCAATCCTGGTTGTCTCAGTAGTTGGATCTTAGTGCCACGAGCAAATGGACCTAGACAGAAACCCCCTTGTGGTAGGACAACAGGGATTTTCCTTAAGTGCTGAAAATCACAGCTCAGGCCTTCTCCATTTTTATTTGAGCTTTTCTTGTAGCCCCAGAGCCTAGCCCAGGGCCCGCAGGGAGCAGGCACTTACTCTGCACTCCTGGATTCCAGTGAGTCAGGAGGTCCCTGAGTGTGCAAATGTGTTTACTCCTCTTTGCTTCTGGCAGTCTCTCCAGATTTTTTTTTAATTATCTTTAAAATTTTTTAGATTTTAATTTATTTTCTTTTTTGGAGATAGGGTCTTGCTTTGTCACCCAGACTGGTAAGATCATAACTCACTGTAGCCTCAAACTCCTGCACTCAAGTGATCCTTCCACCTCAGCTTCCCAAGTATTAATAGGTGGTACTACAGGTGAGTGCCACCATACCTGGCTCAGATTAATTTTTAAAATAATTCTATTTTTCTTTTTGTTTTTTAAAACATTTTTTCTTAAGATAATTTTTGTAACAGAAAATGACAAAGCATATACAATAATATGTTTTGTAATTACATTTTATTTCTATCATGACTTTTAAAAACTACCTTTAGTCATTCCTCAGTCTGTTATTTTATCCTTAGGTGACAGCTAAGTATTAATTGCTTATCTACCTTATCTTCTCAACATGCAGAGGCATGATGATATTTCCAAAGCAGGCAGAGATATTTTTCTGGTTTATATATAAGGAAAGCTTAGAGAGAAATTTTACGCATGAAAGTAGGTGATACTAATTTCATATTCTAATCATTTTGTGTATCCCATGGACTTCAATAATAAATTCAATCCTCCCAGACCATTCCTTCTACATATTTCCACAGAAGTCATCATAGCTTCTGCTTACTGTTTTTCTTTAGCCCAATGAAAGTAGCTTCCAATACTAACCTTTTGGGATTCTCTTCCCATTCTGAAATCTATAGTCTACAATGATGTCATACCTATGTAAATTTGCCTTTCCAAAACAAACTATCATCCTATGATCTCAATGAGTGGCCCCTTTTCAAAAATGCAAAGGGAGTTTCATGACCTGCAGTTCCAAAAGACAGATAAAACATTTAAAAACTTTTCCCAATGTGAATATGTCAACTATCCTCCTTCAAATGCAAAATTCTAATCACCAAAGGTCACCTATAGAAATTTGAATTGGCTGAATCTGGGCCCTTCTTGCTTATGAGGCAGTTCTTAACAAAGAATTTTAAAAATTATAGTAGACCTTGTCTCTACAAAAAATTTAAAGAAAAATTAGCCAGGCATGGCGGCCTATACCTGTAGTCCCAGGTACTCAGGAGGCTGAGGCGGAAGGATCGACTGAGCTCAAAAGTTGGAGAGCAGCCAGAGCAAGAGCGAGACCCCCATCTCTACTAAAAACAGAAAAACTAGCCGGGCATCATAGTGCATGTCTATAGTCCCAGCTACTCAGGAAGCTGAGGCAAGAGGATTGTTTGAGCCCAGAGTTTGAGGTTGCAGTCCCTTTTTCAAAAAAAAAATTGTAGTATTGAGTTTTGTTGTGCCAAGGTTGTGATCTTTTAGCCATCTAAAATAATTAATCTATAGGTAACTGAAAAAAAAAAATCAGTATATTGAAACAACTCAATGTAAGGAAGAACACCTCTCGGTCACACATGGGGCCCATATGGCTTCATCTAAAATTGGAAACTCTAAAGGAAGTCCAAAACTCAGTCCATTTTTACCAGTTCAACATTCTTTCTTCCAGTTCCTTCAGGAGATCCCGGTTGAGCTCATACAGCTGAGGCAAGTAATACAGGATCTGATTTAGAATCCGGTCCTCAATCACTGGTTTCCCAAGTTGCCTGGAAGCATGGGCTACTGCATCCCGGAAGTCCTGTTACAGTCCAGAGCAGGAAAAATAATATACACACACATGTAACTTGACAAAAAGCCTATTACACAGTGGTTGGGGTGGATATTGAATTTTATAACAGACTGTATGATATGTCTCTTAAACCTTTTAAATTTGATCTCCAAACTCAGCAATTATACTAAGAGGGTGTCTGGAAATTGTACTGCAATTATTTTAAAAGTCCCTAGGAGATCTTAACTCATTTTATTCTGGATTTAATAGTCTATTCCCTGTCCACTTTTGGTGATCAGCAACTGGAACATTCTATGGATGGCAGAGCATGTTAGGGCAGGCACAGGCTCCATCATCAGAAGCTGGGATCCCAGCCCTTGCTCCTGATTGACTGTGCTTCCTTGGGCCAGCCTCATTTTCCTCATCTGTTAAATGAGTATAAAGGTTATGAGTCTTTAATTAGATACTGCACATAAAGCTTTTCGCAATGCATTTGGCACACAGGATCAATAAAATGTTTTAACTCTGGACCTTAAATTCTCCCTCCCTTTCAGCTACACTCCCAATAAATTCATCAGGGTTTATATACTTTTGACAAATAAAAAACTTGCTTTCCATATATTATTTTTCATCTACTGTTCCTTAGACTATTTGTACCGTGTTTTAATATAGGTCAACACCACCACACCCTATCACTCCAGGGGACTTAGAAAGGGTGGAGCAGGAGATGATTATTTGCCTAAATTTCTTTGGCCCCTGAGGGTGGGCCTCAAGACATAAGTAAAACATAGCGGAAATCTGTTCCACAGGCCTGAGGATTCAAAAACAAAGAATTGTTACTTCTCAGAAAGAGCAGTTTTAATTAATTAAAATCCTAAAGCAAAGGTTGGGTAAAATGACTCTCCAATAGGCCTTATCTTCCTTGACCTTTATTTCCAAGTGTCACTGGGCAAATCAAATAAACAAAAAAGATTATTTCCTCCCCTAAGCCCATCAACACCTGTTCCCAACATATTATATTAGCCATGAGTTTTTTTTTTTTTAGACAGAGTCTCACTCTGATGCCCGGGCTAGAGTGCCCTGGCGTCAGCCTAGTTCACAGCAACGTCACAGTCCTGGGCTCAAGCGATCCTCCTGCCTCAGTCTTCTAAGTGGTTGGGACTACTGGCATGTGCCACCATGCCTGGCTAATTTTTCTATATATTTTTAGTTGTCCAATTAATTTCTTTCTATTTTTAGTAGAGATGGGGGTCTCGCTCTTGCTCAGGCTGGTTTCAAACTCCTGACCTTGAGCGATCCTCCTGCCTCAGCCTCCCAGAGAGCTAGGATTACAGGCGTGAGCCACCTCACCCGAACCATGAGTATTTCTTATACTTCTTCTGGACAAAAAAGAAAACTCACATATAACTCAAAAGTACATGAAAGGGCTCCTTTTCTAAAGTGTGGCTAGTTTAGGTAAGTCAAATCCTCTTATGCTTAACTAATGCTAAAAATCCCTTCACTTAGAACTCATAACCTAGGACTAACTTTACTGATCCAATAGTCACATTAGCTGGAAGGAATCAACCACTCACACTAGTAACTAAAGAACTAACTTGTATAACTAATTAATATAATGCAAGAATATTTAACTTGCACAAGCTCCAATCCAAAACATCTCCAGAAACCAAATGGACATTGGCCACAGTCCACCTTCCAATGGCTTGCTTCAATCAGCATTCATATTTATTAAGAGAGAATAGAGCTACTAACACTTCTGAAAGTCATTAGACTGTCTGCTATGGGGCAGAGCTATAGAATACATTTAGGTATCAGGAATAACTTCCTCAACTGCAAATGCATTCAAAGCACAACAGTTCAACATCCTCTATGGTATCATTTGTTTGTTTGTTTGTTTTTATCAGTGTAGTGATTAATTTGAATGCAAGAGTTCCTTGCTCTGAAAAGCAACAAGCACCACCCTTTCTTCTGGTAAAATAAGTGATGGCTATATTTGTCCTGTGGCAGCAGGGTAATTTTTGTTTTCCAGTTGGAAGGTATTTTCTCAACCATGACAGTGACAGTAGATGTTAGCTGCTGAATAACTTAAGGACCCAGTGTGACACAGCTTTTGCCAGACTCTGCATTCCATATGTCTGCCACCATTGCCAAGAAGGAAACTTGTTTATTTAAGACACATTTAACAGAGACCAGACAAATCCAAACTGGGCTGACCAGTGAGATGGCCACCTCTAAATAGAGGCCCTTCCTTGTCACATACCAGGTAAAACTTTATTTTTCTAGTACTACTGGATGTTTGCAGCTAGCTCTGAATGAACTGATGGCCCATGAAGTCTTCTTTTCTTTTCTTTCTTTTTTTTTAAGAGGGTCTCACTCTGTCACTCAGTCTGGAGTGCAGTGGCTCAGTCATAGCTCACTACAACCTCAAACTCCTGGGCTCAAGGGATCCTCCTGCCTTAACCTCCCAAGTGGTTGGGGCCACAGGCACACACCATCACACTCAGCTAATTTTTTTTTTTTTTGGTAGAGATGGGATCTTGCTATGTTGCACAGGCTGGTTTCAAATTGCTGGGCTCAAGTGATCCTCCTGACTTGGCCTCCCAAAGTGCTGGGATTACAGGCATGAGCTATCATGCTCAGCTGTCTTCTTTTAAATTAGAAGTAGTATGTCAGACTAAAGTAGAAATTTAGTAATTAAAATAGAAAAAGAACATTTAATAAAGACTAGAAATTTAGAGAGTATATAGCCATAAGACCCAGGGTCTTGCTCTGTCACCAGGCTAGAGTGTAGGGGTGTCAACACAGCTCACTGCAACCTCAGACTCCTGGGCTCAAGTGATCCTCCTGCCTCAGCCTCCCAAGTAGCTAGCTGGGACTTCAGGTACGCACCACCATGTCCAGCTAATTTTTCTATTTTTTGTAGAAACAGGGTCTCCCTCTTGCTTATGCTAGAACATTACATATTCTAAGCAAGCACTTGACAAAGATTCTGTTTGACCAAACTTGTCATGTTTGAAACTTCGCTTGGGCCCATCTGTGCAGTTTCTTGTAAAATCCAGTTTTAGTAAGAACCTCCCATCCTTGATATCTGTTCGGGTTCCTCATCATCCACCATCCCCCAGGTGATGTCTGATCACCCTGGACTGTCTTCAGCAAGAATCTGGTTAAGTTGGTTTAGGCAGAATCCTCCTTACCCATGATGTACTCTCTTAGTAATTTTCCACTGACTCTCACTTTGCTCCTTGGCTATAAATTCCCACTGGCCCGTGCCGCATTTGAAGGTATGCCCAATCTCTCTCCCTCACTGCAAAAGCCCATTGCAGTGGCCCCTATGCCTATGGCCAACAGTCCTGAATAAAGTCTGCCTTACTGTGATTTAACAAGTGCAGGAACCATGGGACCAGCCCAAACTGGGCCTACTCTGCTGGTAACAAAATGTCGAGCTACCTTGTAGGCACAGCACAGCCAAAAACTCCAAGTCAACATAGCACAGGTATGTGCAACAGAAAAAGCTTTGACTTCTAACACACCTGGAACCGACAATTCTTCCCTTGGAACCAAGAAGACCGGGACATGACCACGACATGAAGAGAAGAACATAATCACTGGAATTCTTTCAGAAGCAAGGGGTCCATTGGCCAGGAAGATCCTTAACATACCTTACTATAAATGGTCAAATTTGAAGCCCTCCAATCAGATCCTGCCAACCTAACATTACGAAATCCCTTCCCTTACCCTTCAAGCTCATAAACTTGCCCTACACCCCAAATCAGGGAGACAGATTTGAACCCACCTTCTGCCGCCTTGCTGGCCAGTCTTGCAATAAAGCCTTTCTTTTCTCAAAAGCCAGTGCCGTAGCATTGGCTTCTGTGTGCCTCAGGCAGTGAGCCCATTTGCTCAATTAATAGTGTCACTGAATAATTATTTCTTTAACACTACCAGGGCCATCACTGGTTTTCGGGATGCACTTTTGAAAACAAAAAAGGGAACCCTCTACTCTAGGCCAAAGCAACTCACACCAAGGGCTCCCTCCACTCACAATTATGGTCTCCACAACTACATGCAGTAGCCCTGGCCCCAAATTCATTCCCTTACCTCTTGGGTCACCATCCACTGACAGCAATGTGTTTGGACCCAGTGCCAGATATAACTAATTCACACAGGAACTACACACAAAATCTTTAACTTCTCAGCTCTTCATGAGCCTCAACCATTGCCAAAATTGATGCCATTGGAAAGAGGTAACATCTTTTTTTAAAAAAAATAAAAACAGGATTATTACAACATATGTCTGGTTATTTTTCTGAATGTTAACAGCCAGGATAATTTGGGAAAGTGTGATGACACTGAAGAGCCAGAGGCAAAGCTATTTTGGGGTAGAAGAATAAATTCGCCAGCATATCCTTGACTAAATCAGTGAGGATGCAAGACAGCAGGACTAGCACTTCAAAAATTAGATCCAGAGTTTACTTTTTCACACTGGAAAAGCTGGGTAATTATATTAAGAGGGGCAGGAGTGGGAGGCTAGAATGCAAAATGTTAGGCAAGCTACAGAGTTTGTTAGTATCAAGTACAGTATCTATACTTCAGACCTTATAGATAAAAACCACCTGAGATTCTGAATGTAAAACTGAACCATCTACACTCCAGTTTCTGGTCAAAATAACCAAATGCTTGTTCAACTTAGAAGTTTTAGAGATAGAAATGGGGCTCTGAACTATAAAGCTTATCATAATATTATTCTTAATAATTGCACCCAAATTTACAAATAAAGACCAGATCAACTTTAAGTTGATCTTTAATTCCTTTGCAGTATTAACATACTAGCTTTGCCAGCTCTGATCACTTGGTGAAGACCTAAGCAAAAATCAATGCAAATAAAGTCAAGTATGAAACCTCTGAGGCAATGAAGCACAAAACAGATGGCCTTGTTCAGGATCAGACTTTACATCTCCAGTGACAAAGAGGAGTATATGACTTAATTACCAGCTGTCCTAACTGGGCTTCCTGACCTCAGGGCATTAGTTAACCAATATCATGATAAAGTGAATTACAAAGACCAGATGGACATATGGAGAGACAGGGAGCTCTGTAAGACTCCCTGTCCTCATGCAGTACACTGAGAATCAGTTCATATTAAGCAAAAGCAAAGCAGCTGTTGAGGTCAAAGAGCTATGATAAATATGCAGAAGTGAGTGTGAAAGTATGAAGTAAAAGTTGGGGGAGGGAAGTCCCCACATTAACAATTCAACTTTGTTTCTGAAATGAAAATATTTTCCCAATGAAATTATTCCTCTCTCTATATATACACAAACCTGGTGATATGGTGCATAATCATCAATGCAAAACTGGATAAAACATGCCTGAAACCAATCCTTTCGCCTCAAATTTCCAACCCTCTTTAATAATATTATCAAGTAATCATCATAATATATCCCAAGTGACCAAGATCTAGCTTCATTTTCATCTTTAGAAGATGAAAAACAAGAATTTCTCTGGTTTCCAAGGCAACTGAAAGAATTCTAAAAGCAAGTGAATATACCTACAGATAGAGTATACCCTATTCAGCATGGTAGAGATTTCAAGTAGCAATTTTTAACCAATTTCTAAACAATCACTAAGCGCAAGGACTCAGACAGACCAGACTTCAAAGCCCAGCTTTGCCATTTAGTAGTAAGTTACTTTTAATAGTTAGCTTACTTTCCTCAATTAAAATAATAATAATAGTAATATATATTTGATACACTTATTATAAGGATTAAAATAATTTATGAAACATAGTTAGAATGCTGCAAGGCACATAGAGGGCACTCAATAGAAGGCCATTTATTTAGTTAAAGAAAATCTGGTTAACTTAAATGATCAGATGAAGATCATTTAAGATTCACAAGTCCACGGAAGCTTGGAAAAAGAGCTCTGAAACAGGCATATAAAGAGAAGGAAATACCAAACCAAGGTGGGAAAAACACCTTAGCACCAAAACAGAG
The DNA here is from genome assembly GCA_008086735.1 of Cheirogaleus medius. Classification (NCBI taxonomy): domain Eukaryota; kingdom Metazoa; phylum Chordata; class Mammalia; order Primates; family Cheirogaleidae; genus Cheirogaleus; species Cheirogaleus medius. The sequence continues at coordinate 15,151,531 of VBSM01003169.1, forward strand.
GTGCTCTGCACAATGAACTTCATTCAGTGAAAGACAGTCCTCTCATGAACAAAGTTGCTCAAAAGTGAATGTTTAATAGCCATGTCAATGGAAGCTAGAGGAGGACTCTTTACAACCAAAGAAGAAATGATAATTAAATGGTTCATAAGACTCAAAAGACAGGGTATATTCAATAAAACATGATGAAGTGATTTTAAGATGAGAAAAACATGAGAACTGAGGAAGCTTTCTATTTCTTTTTATAATGCATTAAAAAATAAAAGATATATTCTGTTCAGTAATAATATACATCGGTATGCCCCAGTAGCCTTGCCTCTAGCTCTACGGAATTTTTTGAGTCTCTCTCAAATTTTCAAAGGAATGTATGTCTCAATCTAAAGAAATTAGTTCAGCAAAGGTGCTTCATTATTAGTACTATTTAGCAAGCCCATCTTTGTCCAAAACACCCCAAAGTCTGATCATTTCCTTCCAAAATATTTTTTTAAAATTCATACTATTTGGACATTTATAAAATACATTTATAGAGATGTTGGCTAAACCCATCTCCCATCAGAGAAGTAATATAATGAAAAAACCCTATTATATCATATGTAATTAGACTATGTTACATGTCTAAGATGTGGTGGGGATATTCATGGAAAAGCAGCTAATGTACAAGGAGTTCATTCTTAAAAGTCACTTATTTAAAACGCATAATATCTGCTGGGCGTGGTGGCTCACACCTGTAATCTTGGCACTCTGGGAGGCTGAGGTGGGAGGATTGGTTTGAGTTCAGGAGTTCGAGACCAGCCTGAGCAAGAGCGAGACCCCGTCTC
>VBSM01003169.1:15163261-15189513 GCA_008086735.1 Cheirogaleus medius
GGCCTCCCAGAGTGCTAGGATTACAGGCGTGAGCCACTGCGCCCGGCCTATGATTCATTTTGAATTCATTTTTGTTCTTGGTGAAAGGAAGAGGTCCAACTCCATTCTTTTGCAGGTGGATAACCAGTAATTAGAGCATGATTTATTAACACCCTGATTTCTTTAACTTTTTGTATTATACAATTTATTTATGTCATCTAAAACCTATGTGAAATAAGATTGGTGTAAATAAAGTAACTGACTTTTAAAAATTATCTGATTTAGGTCATATATAATAGCTAGTAAGTGGCAGAGCTGGGACTGAAACATAGGTCTTAGAATGCCAACTTTCATACTCTCCTCCCCTACCTCCTTTAAGAAAAATAAAAGCAAGCCAAATTTCAAAATTTTCCAGTAAAACACAATACTACCTTACATGTAAACAAATTTGACATTTACTCATCAAAGATAAGAAAGGCAGACTTGAAAGAATATATTAATTGGTAAGGTTACATAAAGCTTGATTTAAGATATTTTAAGATTTTGTTTGCTTATTTTCATAAAAACCAATAATAATAATGAAAAATCTATTAAGCACTCATTTTGTGTCAGGCAGTGTTCTAAACAGTGTATAACATTTAATCATCACACCATCCTAGCAAATAAGGACAAGGGTCCACTCTACTCCCTTCTCTTTTTAAAGATAGGGAAACTAAGCCAAAGAAAAATGGAGAGAAAAGCATTCACCAGGCTGTGGCTAGATGAATCAACAACTGTCTAGAAAGGGAGAATTAGATTATCCTATTATTGCTATTGTTGTCTCAGATGATGAGACAAAGAGTAAGTTCATTAAAGTGGCTGAGAATTCTAAAGGAGGGAAATTATCAGTGCTACTAGCATCAGGTAAAAAATGTGAAATGTCCCTGATTAACCAAAGAAATAGTCCCATTTAAAAGAAAGATACCTGTAATCCTAGCTCTCTGGGAGGCCGAGGCGGGCGGATCGCTCGAGCTCAGGAGTTCGAAACCAGCCTGAGAAAGAGCGAGACCCCGTCTCTACTATAAATAGAAAGCCATTAATTGGCCAACTAAAAATATATAGAAAAAACTTAGCCGGACATGGTGGCGCATGCCTGTAGTCCCAGCTACTCGGGAGGCTGAGGCAGGAGGATTGCTCGAGCCCAGGAGTTTGAGGTTGCTGTGAGCTAGGCTGATGCCACGGCACTCACTCTAGCCTAGGGAACAGAGTGAGACTCTGTCTCAAAAAATAAATAAATAAATAAAAGAAAGATAAAGATTTAACTGGGATATTGTAGTGTGGCACAACTACGAGCACAAAACAATAGTATAAATACAGGAAGGGATAGGAAAGGCAGGCACAAATATAGAGGAAGGAACCCTGGGAGTCTCCACTGCCCACAAAATGAATGAGTCAACCAGGCAGTGTTATCACAGGATGTGTTGGGAAGAGGCATAACACAACGAGGTCAGAGATCAATCCTTCTTTATACCATGTATCAGGGAGATCCCTAGTTGGATGTGGAAACCAATTTTGGTCACCACTTCAAGTATAGGGGGAGGTTAGAAAAGGTTCAAGGAAAAGAAACAACTAAACCAAAATGATAGAATAGAATATGTTAGGAAAAGAAAGAACTTAGGGTTGCCCATCAGAGAGAGTAAAGGTTGATTTTAATCATGGCCCTTAGAGAGGAAGGCTATGTGAATGCTCTTCCTCAAAATTCTTCGCAGGCTTTGGCAGTCATTTACATCTCAGTCAATTTCAGGATGATAGGGAACATGGTAAAAAAAAAAAAAAAAAAAAAAAAAAAAAAGACAACAGATGAAAGATTTAAAGAAAAAAAAGAGAAAAAAGAAATTTAAAGGACATTTAAAAAATAGTCAAATATCACCTTCTCAGAAGCTTTTATCCAAAGTAGCCTCCTTAAGCCAGGAGCAGTGGCATGCACCTGTAATCCCAGCACTAAGGAGACGGAGGCTGGAGGATCTCTTGAGCCCAGGAGTTCGAGACCAGCCTGGACAACATAGTGAGACCCTGTCTCCAAAAAAAAAAAAATCAAAGTAGCCTTCTCAGTTTCTAGCACACCACTCTGATTTGTTCTCTTCATAGTCCGTAACACTCTGAAGTTTGTCCTGTTTAGGCATTTATGGATCCTCTTGTCACATTAGGATCTGAGCGCCATAGAAGCTTGGACCTTGAACACTGTTTATTTCTAGTAAATACCAGTGGTACCTAGGACACAGTGGGCATTCTATAAATATTTGTAGAATCTATGTTCATGAAGCAGAAATGTGGGAAATGAGTTTTCAAATTTTAGCAAGACGGATGATGCCAATAAGACACAAGAGTCAAAGAGAGTAAAGCAAAATCTGAGGCTGCTGAGGAATGCTGTGGGTCTTTAAGAAGAACAGAGTCATTCATATGCCTTAGGAGTTTTACAGATTCACCTGCGTAACTAATTTCTAGTGGTTACTCCCCAAACCATGATTTTATACCTTACAGCATAGAAAGGAAGTCTTGCAAGTAATAAATAATAAACAAATGATCATTGAGCTCTTACTGTGTACTGGACAGTGTTCTAAGGCTTTCCATACATCGAATCATTTACTCTTCATAATTCTGTAACTACTAGTCTTTTAGTCCAAAAAAGTTAAATAATTAGCCCAACGTTACTCAGATTGTAGCTGGTGGGGCTGGGACTTAAATCCAGACAACAGTACTTGTGCCACTCATTTAAGGCTGAAAATAAATTTAAACAGAGCAAAAATATGTTAAACAGGAAGGATAATGGAGTGATAAATTATGGCACAGAAGTTAGGTGACATGGATTTTCTCTATGGCTTGACATGTTGTGTGGATCTTTTCAAATTCTATCTTGCTGCAACATTCCAATACATCCTGGGGACTCTGCTAATATACTAATTTTTTCTCTTTATTAATATATTAATTAAAAGAAATGTGATTTAAAATAAAATAGATAAACAGACATTCAACCCAAACTAAGTGAGACATTATAATGAAGCCCCGTGACACATCTTGAACAACTATCAACACATGGACAATCTCCATGTATACTGAGCTCCCCCAAACACACACATACTGAATTATCTCGAAGCAAACAATGACGTACTACTACAGCAATCCTTACTCTATCCATAAGAAGATTTGATTGAGTCTGAAATGCATATAATTCTTTCCTTTCAAAAAAATGTAAGAATAATTGGTAGCTTTACAAGGAACAATCCTAAGATGGCTTTTCAGTACCAAAAAGAAAGTCAGGAGATGCTAGTAAAAATAATTTCTCAAAAATCACTAAATAATCTCTAAGTGATATGGGTTTAGAAACATGATACTATGTTAGGTGCTACATTATAGCAGGAATTAAATTTAAATTTGGAAAATGTTTTATAAATTGTAAGAAAACTCATTAGGGTTTTTGTGCCTACCAGGCTGATAAATATTATCCCCAAGCATAGTGAGAAGCCAAAATACCCAAAAGTAGAAACAACCAAAATGTACCTGTTTATCTTCCAGTGGGTCAGGCTCTCCTTTACTGGACTCAGAGCTGACATCGTCTTCATCAGAACTGTTGATGACTTCCTCCTCATCAGAGGGAAGGTCACCAAGACCAAGATCGAGATCATTCTGTTCCTCCTGGGATGCTCCAGAACTGCTGTAAGAGAAAGTATACATTAGTCACCTTTAATAACAAGGAGTACGAGCAAAACAAAACCAAACCAATCATCTTATCCTTGTAATGTGAGCAAGGGATGACGAAGGGATTTAGAGGGATGGGAAGAGCCAGATCTGCCAAACTTCCCCTTCCTTTACCCTGTCTCAGCTGCCCAAAACGCAAATTCATTTAAAAAATTTTTAATGATAGGAAGGTGTATGGGAAGCAAGTTTCCCAGCTGCTCCCATCCTATTCTTCCACATATCCTTCCCCTAGAAGATCAAGTCTCTACTTCTAGTATAAACCAAGAAGCCTTATATGGAGTGGGCTGGCTTACCACAAAGGGCACTGGCTGCACAGGTACACCAGAGAGTCGCCGCTGCCTTGGGCCTCAGTGTTTAAAACAACAACAAAAACCAAGTAACAAACCTATGAGGACTGAGAGGTAATGATGGTGATGACAATCAACAGTGTATGTGCTATTGTGAACATGTGCCCACCCCTCTCGCAAGTCATCACTGTTATGTACCCAAATCACAAGACATGGGAATGGGCCGGGCGCGGTGGCTCATGCCTGTAATCCTAGCACTCTGGGAGGCCAAGGCAGGTGGATCGCTCAAGGTCAGGAGTTCGAAACCAGCTTGAGCAAGAGCGAAACCCTGTCTCTACTAAAAATAGAAAGAAATTAATTGGCCAACTAAAAAAAAAATATATAGAAAAAATTAGCCAGGCATGGCAGCGCATGCCTGTAGTCCCAGCTATTCAGGAGGCTGAGACAGAAGGATGGCTTGAGCCCTGGAGATGGAAGTTGCTGTGAGCTAGGCTGACACCATGGCACTCTAGCCCAGGCAACAGAGTGAAACTCTGTCTCAAAAAAAAAAAAAAAAAAAAAAAGACATGGGAAGGAACAGCAGATGTTACACATGCTTAGGCTCTGCCCCAGACCTGCTAAATTAGAAACTCTAGGGATATAGGGCCCGGCAATTTGCATTTTAGCAAGCCTTCCAGGTGAATCTCACACAGGCTGAAGTTTGAAAACAGGCCATTTACCAACTCTCCCTCTCCTCCCCAGACTGACATCATCAAGATTTGCCGGTTTCTACTGAGACAGATCTCAGGAATCTAAAAGCCATTGTTGCAATCCAATCTGTGGGGGGAATTCCATAGGAAAGTTCCCTAGGGAGATGACAGAAAGAATTCTTTCTAACATTGGTTGTAAAGACGCAGGAACACAATGCCTGTAGCAACTGCTTTTCTGTCGTTGGTCTACAAGAATATCTGCAGAACAGAAGAAGATAGGTGGAGCCAGTAGAAGATCCACAAAAAATCACCAGGAAAAACACTCAAGCAGAATAAAGAGACAGTTGCATTCCACTCTGGCAGGCTCTTTGAGTAGGTCACAGGCAGGTCACTTAACTGCCAAAGATACAAGTTGAGAATTTCTAACAGGAATCTAAAAGCTAAAGATAAATTTTCTGCCAGTTCCTGATTACACATTGTAGGATACAGACCTGCCTCAGAAGCCAGTCTTGAAGCCCAACTGTTACACAAACCAGTTGGATGGAGGCAGAATGCCAAAAGGAACACCTCCCACTGCCAAAGATGGGGTTTCCTATTACTCAGTGGCTGGGGGCCTCAGGGAATCATATCACAGCCTCGATTAGGTGGGTGCACACCTTATCACAGCTCGCCATGACATGGAAGAGACTCACTCCCCAGAGGCTGACATGGGGGTGTGGAGGGTGGAAGCTTTCTAGTTAGATCACTGGCAAGATTCACTGCCAACCCAGCTGAGTAGTTAATTGTTATTTTAGATTAGCAAGACTAAATGTGAGTTAACAGGATGTACAGACTACAGGATCCATCCATACAGGTAGAAGAAAACATACCTTCACCTATTTTTTTTTTTTTTTCTTTGAGACAGAGTCTTGTCCAGGTAGAATGCAGCAGCATCATCATAGCTCACAGCAACCTCAAACTCCTGGGCTCAAGCAATCCTCTAGTCTCAGCCTCCTGAGTAGCTGGGACTACAGATGTTTGCCACCACACCCAGTTATTTTTTTCTATTTTTGGTAGAGACAGGGTCTCACTCTTGCTCAGGCTGTTCTTGAACTCCTGACCTCAAGTGATCCTCCTGCCTCAGCCTCTCACAATGCTAAGATTACAGGTGTGAGGCACCCTGCCTGGCCCCCTTCACTTGTTTTTATCTTAATTCCTTATCTCTTTACATCTTCCAAAACCCTCTTAGCAGGACACATGTTCAATTTCCAAGTGGCATCATCAGCACTTCCTGGAAGCTTCTTGGAAATGCAGAATCTCAGGCCCCACCTGAACCTACTGAATCAGAATCTGTGTTATAACAAAATCCTAGTGATAGGTGTGAGAAACTCCACTCTGAAGGCTTTCTGAAACATTCCATCTGTGTACTGTTTTGGATTCCAAAGTATTGACATATTTGGAAAATTAGTAATAGGAATGCAGCATCTGTGAAGAAATTAAGTTTATTTTGACTAAAGAGAGAGCTGAGAGGTGTTTCTTGGTCAAAGATTTGGAGAGCTATTATTAAGAAGATAGTAACTAGTTGTTGCCATATCCATTAGGGATAGACAACCAATTAAAGTGTAAAAGTTAACATTTAAGAACAAGGGAAAAAAAGCTTTCAATATTAAAACTACATGGATCAAAACATACTGCCAAGAAATAGTGGGAGACTTTAGTGTCTCCTCTGAATTCCATACCATCTCACTTGACTGCACTTGGTGGTATACTTGGTTCCCTCATTAAAATGTAAACTCCTAAGGACAAGGAAATTGTGTTTGTCACCTACATCCCCAGTGTACAGCCTAAACACAATAGGCCCTCAAGAATTTTTTACTGAATAAATGAAAATTATATCAGAAGGCAATTGGTATTCAATTTCAGTGGTGCAAGTGGCCTGAAGCAGGATGGCTACATCAGGAAATGAGAGGAAGGGGACAGATGTAAAAGGAAGAAAAATCATCAGGACTTAGGGTGAAGGAGTAGGGAGGAAAAACTCATAGAAGACTTCAAGGTTTCAACTCCAGGTCAGCAGCAGAATGAGGGGGACATGAACTGAAACAGAAATATGTAACAGGGGACCTGATTTTACAGGAAAGAAAATGGGTTTAGCGGCAAAATCAGGAAAGATGGCATTTAGGATCCACGGTAAAACTGTTAATTAAGCTATTTTCCCACACAATCGTTAGCAGCTTTTGAATCTACCTAGATAATTTTAGACTTCTGATAATGAAACAAGGATTCCATACTGATGCCAATTGTATAGTTTGGGGCTCTTCTATTCTTTTTATTTCCTTCCCACTGTCAGGAAGATAACACCCTAACACTGTCTGCTTTGCGGGTTAAAGGAACAGGACATAGTGCTTCCTCCACATCTTCCTGCCTAGTTAGTTCAGAATTTGATAGTCGAAGTGAAAGGAAAGTAAGTTGCAACAGCAACCAAAACAAAGCCCAGGCTCGACTTCCCCAGGTCATCTTTTCTAAGTCAGATTTGCTTCTGGAAGGAGCCTGGTTTCTAGAAAATCAGTTTGTTCCTAGTATACTGGAACAAAGACAGACACAAGTAAAACCAGAAATAAATTCCTACTGATAGTAACTGTTCCTTCAATTCCACGTGCCAAGACCTATGCATCTGGAGTGATGACTATTCAATGTTATCACTTTTAAAAAATGACTCATTTTTTTCCTATATGCTTGTTTCTATATATGGACAGTACATCCTCCACTGAAAGTACATCAAATTTATCTTTCAAGTAAGAATTCAAAACCAATTCCTTCTAATTTAGAAGGACTTGTCTTTTGAAATACTTAACTCATTTCCTCTAAGAGTTTTTAGGAACAAAAAACCTGTACAGTGTTGAGCCAAGCATTAACAGTTGCCTGGGTTCACCACAAAAACATCCTGGAGAGTCTCCACTAAAATAAAAATTCCAGCAAAGGGAAGGGAGAAGGACAAAGATGGCTGGGAGCAGGGAAAGGAGGAGCAGCTAGCTGAGGAATGCTTTTAAACCAGTCACCTCTGTTGTTGACAAATCCAGTTATCTTTTTCTTTCTCTTGCCTGTGATTGTGTTCTAAGCCCCTTAACCAAAGAATGTTCCATGTAATTCCACCCAAACTTGAAGAAAGAAGTCCACTGCAATACCCTCACCTTCAGAAGTTTCTTTCTCATTTCCAAGTCACAACATGTAAATCTGAACTTCTGTGATCTTTCTCTTCCTCTTTCTACTCCTGGCCCACACTGAACAGAACCTGCTCATCCTCAGGATGTTGTTATAATTCTTTTTCAAATGCTGTCTCATTATGACTTGGTGATTATGTGTTTCCTCTGGCGGCTCTCATATTTATCACAGAATGAGCGGAAAAAACTATTAAGGACTTGAAGGATGAACATTACATGGAAAAATTAGCAAAAAAATTTAAAATAAGATTTTTAATAATTATTAAAATATGCTAACTGTATATATATAATTGGTTCATAACTTTCACCAGAAAATTATTTTTAGTTAGTTTTATCAGAAAACATTTTACTCTATTACTTCAGTTGCCTTACAGAACTGCAGATTCTAGTGTCACGGTGAAACTATGAATCAAATCAGTGAAAAAAATGTAAAAACCCTTCTTATTCTCCTTTTTGGGTCCTCTTCTCAATTACACAGTACTTCTGGAATTTTCTCCATCCCCCATTCAGATGATTTTCCTGAGAACTACCCCTAAAATGGGTAAGTCATCTCTCTAATTCTTGTAGGAAACACGGCACGACTTGGGAAATAGGCAAACATGGCCATTTGCATCCTCTAATAAAGCAAGTATCATGTATTTAGGCTTTCCAAACATAGGATCTTGCACAACTGTTTTAAGTATGTGCAGAGCCAAGTGACAGAATATAAAAGCCAAGAGATAACATAGAGGCTGATGCAGACTTATCTGACCTGAACAAGTATCAGGTTCAACGAATGTGACCCCTCTGTCCTGGGAGGTAAGCCAGATCATCTGGTAGGTCCTCTCCATTACTAACTGCTTTGACTTAAAACAAACAAACAAAAACCTCACACATAAAAAACCCAATGTTTCAATAAAACGTAAGCCTGTGGATGCTGATGTTCTTATTACAGTATAATAGCAAAAACTCTCCTTCTCCCCCAAAGAGAAGTACACATACTAATTTTTAATCTTCTTTTGAGAGGCTGCCTGCCTAAAGGTTAGGGCAAACTTTAATTTTAAAAACTAATGATTTTTACTGGGCGTGGAGGCTGAGGTGGGAGGATCACTTGAGTTCAGGAGTTCGAGACCAACCTGAGCAAGAGTGAGACCTCATCTCTACTAAAAATAGAAAAAACTAGCTTGGCGTGTTGGTGTGCATCTGTACTTCCAGCTACTTGGGAAGCTGAGGCAGAAGGATCACTTGAGCCCAGGAGTTTGAGGTTGCTGTGAGCCAGGCTGACACCACTGTTCTCTGGCCCAGCAACAGAACGAGAGTCTGTCTCAAAAAAACAAACAAACAAACAAACAAAAAACTAATGATTTTATCATCTTGATTTGAGGGAAAAAAAATCCTATAACATATGTATGTAGCATATTAACTTTTTTGAGTTAAAGTCTTTGATCAATACCCACAAAATAAAAATAAATAAAACCACTAAAATATTAAAGAGATGGCAATAATAGGAGTTTGTTATCCAAAAGAAAAGAGGAAAAAAAGAATGAAAAAACGAAAAGATCTTGTAACACAAAATGTACACAATTAGTGTTTTGGTTTTTGGTTCATGAATTTTAAAGGTTTTAACAACCAAGCTTTTAAAACCAGCAAGCTAGGGTTCTATAGCTTCAAAATAAGAGACTGTACAAAAATATCCAACTTCCCTGAAATATAAACTAGAAACTGTTTAAATCTGGCTCTGGGTGACTCTGTTAGGAAGGAATACCAACTTTCAATGATGGAGTTTTGAAAAACAGGCCTGTTTCATTTTCCAGGGGCAACCTCCACCCTTATAAATACCATTATCATCTCCTTCGTCCAGGAATACATTTATTGTAGGATTCTTAGAATTGTACTCTACTGATTAAAAACGAAATCAGGATCAGTACCTTGAGCCTGCTATTTAATACATTAACTACCATGTGAGTTGTATTTAACTCAGGCCAGTTTGAGCTGGTTGCAGCAAAACCCTGTAGTTGGTTCATGAAAATCTTACTTGTTGATGTTCTTATTGTTACAATTAATATTGACAACTTAATTCCAAAAACATGGAATGTGTTGCATATAACTCATGCACAGAAAACAATAAAAAATAACAAATAACAAAGGATCATTTTGTTTTAATAAAACACCATGGTCCTAGGGAAAAACTTTTTTTTCTAGTGTGGCAGTCAAGGTGTTAAAATACAGTCCTCATAAGACAACTCTGAAAATATTTTAAAAAACAAATAGAAGTCAAAATTCCTTAAAGAATCTACCCAGATGCTTATACCCTTTTTATATAACTTTTTTTTTTGACAGAGTCTCACTCTGTCACCCAGGCTGGATAGAGTACAGTAGCTGGATCACAGCTCACTGCAGGCTTGAACTCCTGGGCTCAAGCCATCCTCCTGCCTCAGTCTCTCCAGTAGATGGGACTGCAGGTGCGCAACACCACGCCTGGCTAATTTTTAAAAAATCTTTTGTAGAGATGGGTTCTCACTATGTTGCCTAGGCTGTATAATTGGTTCAAAAGCATTAAGGTTTAATTCAAAGTAAGTTGTTTTAAGGGAGTTTCCATCAGTGGCCATTAATAAAAGACTGGTTAAATAAATTGGTGGTATAATCATACTGTTGTTAAACAGCTATTTAAAAAATAAGGCAAATCTATGCATGATGACACAGCTCTTTCTCCAGGAAATATTGCTAGGTTAAAAAGAAATCAAGGCTCAGACTGTGCTCCCATTTGTATAGAGAAGGAAAAAAAAAACCACATATACAAAAAAACATACATAAAGTGTGTGTGTATGTGTATACACATGTACAAATATGCTGGTGTACACACAGACTGTCCCTAGAAAGATTCAGAAGAAACTGATAACTATGGTTGCCTCTGGGACTAAAGTCCTAAGGTAAGAAAGAGATTTCGTTATTTACCCTTTGGTACATTTTAAAAGATTGTTATCACATGCATTATTACTTTTTCAGAGAACACCCCTTCACCAAATACAGAAAGTTTTGAAAGTTTTATAAAAGGTGATTCAAAGCATATATGTATTTATGCATATATACCCACATATATTTTTATATGTATACAAACTATTTGGGGATAGTTTATTTCCTTCCCAGGGTGATGAGAATTAAAAATAAAGATATTCTTCTGTTCTTCCCCTTTCCCCCCCCCCCATCCCCTAGGCCTAGAGGTCTATGTAAGTATTTTCATTGTTCAGGGTTGCCTTGTGTTTTTGTTTTTGTTATTTGGTCTCTGCTAGCTAGAGTGCAGTGGCATCATCCACTGCAACCTCAAACTCCTGAGCTCAAGTGATCCTCCTGCCTCAGGCTCCTGAGTAGCTGGGGCTACAGGCACGTGCCACCAGGCTGGCTAATTTTTTCTGTTATCTGTAGAGAGGCTGGTCTGTAACTCCTAGCCTCAGGCAATCCTCCCAGGCAGCATTCATTGCCTGGGCCTCCCAGAGTGCTAAGATTACAGGTGTAAGCCAGATGCCTTTGTTTTTTTAAATCTTTTAACTATTTCTTAGATTGCTAAAATACAGGCTATGGCTTTCCCCTACTGCCTACAGGGGTCTGTTTGGGAGAACCATTATCCTAAGTCTCCAGACAACACATAGGAAGGGACGATGCTCTTCTTGCTAGCCAGTTGATAGCTTTAAAAAGAAAAACAAGAGTCAGTAAAGGGATTGTTCAAAGGCCTGTAGGGGCCACAGAATGACCACACTTGTTAACCATGCCACAGGGAACAGCACCATAACAGCATGGTATATCTCCCACTGTGCTCTCTCTGGGTTGTGGAAGAGCTCCCTGGCCTACAAGTTAGGATGATGATGCCCTATCTTAATGACACAGGAGGAGCCCAGGCTGATTACAGTCAGACACTCTGCCTTCTAGCTTATCTGGGAAGCATCAGGCTCAAGCCTGAGCTATTCTCAGCTAGAAAGGAATAAATTGTTACAAAAATGTTTCCCAAAACAAGCAATACCTAAAATAAATAGCAAACATTTAATTACCATCAATTTTGCTTTCATAAAATTAGGATGTGCTTTATGAAATGTGGATAGAAATCTTTGTTAATACAAATAGAAACACATTCTTATTGAGCCTAAAATTGCCTCCAACAAAATATAGCAAGTTCCCAATCCAGTTTCGTCATTGTACCGAAGATGATGTTTCTTTTATTGGAAAATAAGAAGTTTTTAGATAAAGTAGGGGTTGACCCAATATCATTTCTCCCCTTTACCTCCTCACTATGTAAAATACTGTTTGTACCTACTTAGTACCAAAACAAATAAAGGCCACTAGAAATAAATAATGAGGTTGGGATGGCTACAAGAGAGAACTTCATATTTACATACATACACACATTTACACATATACATTTATACAAATATTTTACAAATATTATAATAATACTTAAAATATATAAAATGGCTATGTCATTTATTTCAATAAACATTTCACTGAGGTCTTATTATGTTTCATTTATTATTTTAGGGGCTCAAACTATAAATTCTATTGACTGCTTCCCTTTATTTTCCTGCTGAAACTTTCCTAAACAGATAAAGGCAGAAGGAATTGAGATTACCATAGTAAGTAGGATAAAGGCAGGTACTACTTTCTAAAAAGAGACAACTGAAAGTGAGTGCATGCTAAATGGTTTTTTCCCTGAGATGCTAAATGTTAAAGGCAGTGCACAGACACTAGGGCTACACAGCCAGAGAAACAAGTAGCCCATGCAGGCCGAGGATGACTCCAGCAAATGAAAGTCAAGGGCATCCTAAGTGGGAGAGGACTAGAGGGGAGATGCTGTGAGCAAAGGCTTGGAAGTAGAAATGGAAGTTGAGGAGGAGGGTGATTTGGGTGGAAGGTGAAAGAAGTGTGGGGTGGGCACTTCATGTGATGAAAGATTGGAGAGTCCACCAAATTGGAGAGAGGTCCCTACTGCCAATGAGGCAGGCAGGTAGCCAAGGCAGAGACAATCATCCATCCATGATGGGAACTGGGTTCCAAACCGAACCCCTCCGGTTAGCTTTGCTGGGTTCTAACACTAGGGTAAGAGATCTAGCAGGGGAGCCAGGCCAGGGGGCCAAAACTGGCCGGTGAGTAAGTAGAGATGCCCCATTGCTTCCCCTAATAATAATCATAATCTTAATAGCCACTGAAAAAGTGGTGAGGTTTTTGGAAAATATGACTGCTCCCTCTGCCCATGCTATGCTCTTGATTACGACTCAGTACAAAACTACTGTGGAGTAAGACTGAAAATTAAGGCCCAATATTATGTTCTACCTTAATACCTGGGAAAAAAATCAGGAGGGCCCTGAATGATCTAACTACAAGATGCCTTATCTGCTCCCACAGATAAGGTACCCTAGCCAAAACAACCCTCCTTATCACAGGAGTCAGGCACAATGCCTGCTCATCCTGCTGAGTAGTGGGTTTCAGGTCCCTGCTGGCCTGCAGAATTACTGAAATAAGCCAATCACCTCCTCCCATGGAAACCAAGGGCCATCCCAGCCTGCCTCCCACAGCCCCCAGTTCCTGAGTACAAGCCCTGTGTGGCCAGGTGTGGCATGCTGTGTTCTCCTCCCCTGGGCTGTGAATATATGTGACTCATCAACTGCTGTTGACCTTATCTGTCCAGTGTTGGGAATCATATGTTCAGCCATTCCCATAACCCCAGGGTGGGAATCCCTCTCTCACTAACAGGGTGCAGAGGAAATAATTAAAACAACCACTAAAGAGGGTGCCATTCTTTGGAATCCTGAGGTACAAAGCAGGTGCACAGGTGGTTTCTAATAGGATTATCCTGAGAAATTATATCGAGGTTAAAGTTAGCTTCATGTATACCTAATTAGATTTTGCATAGACATCCAGACTCTGTCCTGATAAACTCAAGTAATTTTCAAGTTAAAGGCATTAATGTTACATATTACAGAAATATGACATAATAATCCCTGTTACAGAATGTTAAATGTTACATTAAATGCAGATCCCACTATAATAAAATGGTGGGGAATTACAAGGAAACCAGTTGTTAAATGCAAAGGTTTCAGGCCTGGATTTTATTTTATCCAAACCTACTTAAATGTATCATTTTCTAATACCACAGGCATAACTAGGATTTCCTACTGATATGGGGAAAAGTTTCCACTGATATGGGGAAAAGGACAAGTAGGTTTCTTGAGAACCTACAAGGAGCCAGGGACAGGAGGTTACATTGTTGCTCTACTTCGTTATTTAAAACTATACATGGGCTGGGCCGGTGGCTCACGCCTGTAATCCTAGCACTCTGGGAGGCCAAGGCGGGTAGATTGCTCAAGGTCAGGAGTTCGAAACCAGCCTGAGCAAGAGCAAGATCCCGTCTCTACTAAAAATAGAAAGAAATTAATTGGCCAACTAAAAATATATATAGAAAAAATCAGTCAGGCATGGTGGCACATGCCTGTAGTCCCAGATACTTGGGAGGCTGAGACAGAAGGATGGCTTGAGCCCAGGAGTTTGAGGTTGCTGTGAGCTAGGCTGACGCCACGGCACTCTAGCCCTGGCAACACAGTGAGACTCTGTCTCAAAAAAAAAAACAAAAAAAAAACTATACATGAACAATTTCACCATTTCTTTAGGTACTATTCACAAGAGATCTGTCTTAAAGACCTACTCTGGACCAGCTATAAATCATCGTTAACCCCAAAGACCCATATGGAACTCATTTATTTCTGAGAGCACCCTGGGGACACTGCAAAGTGCATCAGGAAAAGACACGGATTTCTTCCCTGACTCTTAATCCCATGCATCAGTGTCTCCTTCCCCCAGTCACACTGCTGAACAGCTCTGTGTTTATTTTTAGCTTCTTTGATTGGGACAAATCAAGAAAAATCACAACATTTCTATCAAACTCAGATAATATCTTCAAAAACTAGAGTCAGGGGAAATGAAAATAAAAATGCACTCAAGAAGTGAGATAAACAGATTCGCTTCTGACAGGATCACAAATATTTCATCAATTTGCATACATTTCTAGGTGTAAAGGAAATGCAGTAGAGAAGAAAAAACGCTGGTTCCAGCCTAAGACAGACCTGCATTTGAAGCTAGGCTTTACCACTCATCTGGCTGCGTATTAACTGGCTAGTTATTTGGGTTCTATAATCCTACACTTCCCTAAACTATTAATATAAAATTGGCATAATACCACCTGCTACGCAGATTAAATGAGATAATGTCAACATGTCTGGTACAGTCAATGGACAAAAAATAAAACCAAATTTTTAAAAAGCAGGCATGAGAAAAAGGAGCATATCATGATCCACCAAGTAAGCAGAATGTCAGGAGGATATGAAAGTTTTTGTTTCTGTTCACCCCTGGTAATCCCAGAGCTTAGTATGATACTTGTATGAACAAATGAACAAATGAATGGATTTTTATCCTAATATCTCACACATATATAGTAGAGTATGATTAGGCAAATCCAACATGCCGCCTGTTTTTGTAAAGCCTATGAGCTAAGAATGGTTCTTACATTTTTAAATGGTGAAAAAAACCCACAATATTTTGTGACACATGAAAATTATAAACAATTCAATTCAATTTTTTTTTTTTGAGAAAGTCTCACTCTGTTGCCCAGGCTAGAGTGCCGTGGCGTCAGCCTAGCTCACAGCAACCTCAAACTCCTGGGCTCAGGCGATCCTTCTGCTTCAGCCTCCCGAATAGGTGGAATTACAGGCATGTGCCACCATGCCCGGCTAATTGTTTTCTATATATTTTTAGTTGTCTGGCTAATTTCTTTGTATTTTTAGTAGAGACAGAGTCTCGCTATTGCTCAGGCTGGTCTCAAACTCCTGACCTCAAGCGATCCTCCTGCCTTGGCCTCCCAGAGTGCTAGGATTATAGGCGTGAGCCACCACACCGGGCCAACAATTCAAATTTTAGTGCCCACAAATAAAGTTTTATTGGAACACTGCCACACTCATTTGTTTTTATATTGTCTGTGGCTGGTTTTGCACCACATCAGCAGAGCTGAATAGGTACAATTCAGATCCTATGGCCTGCAAAGTCTGAAATATTTATCATCTGGCCCTTTATGGAAAAAGTTTGCTGACTCTTGGTACAGATTACCCAAAAGAAACAGTATAGTCTCTTTGGAGCAAAACTGTGTTTGAATTTTAGCTCTGCCACTTACTGAGTAGGTGAAATTGAGTAAGTTTTTAACCTCACTGTGCCTCAGGTTTTCGACCATAAAATGGGGATAATAATAAATGCCTGCCTGACAGGTTTTGTGAGGATTAAACAAATTAATACAAGTAATGCACTGACAACAATGCCTCACACATAGAAATCTCATTTGCTCACTTGTTCTTTCTCTCCTCATACATATACTTAAAGAGTGTTATCTATAATATTAAGAAAAACAAATTATGGCTGTAGACACTTAAAAGTCTAGAATTATATAAAACATTACTTCAGCGAGAAGCTTCTGCATTATCAGTCATGTGAAACAGCTCATCACCAGCTTAGATGTCTGAGTAAAGAACTACACCGAGGTCATGTGAGCCACAGTTTTATAGCAGGTTACTCCTAGAGCTTGTTCTCTGAGTTTAATTTCACTGCTTATTTTTGATAGCTTACTACCTGGACAGTAATATCCTGAAACTCAGAATAATTACAGTTACTATCTCTTATTTCTAAAAGAAGTTTAGTCACCAACATAAAATAATGACTAATTTAGAGGTATTCCACTAGATCGAGATACTTTTTCAAGTACATTTTTAAAGGTTAGCTTTGTCCTTCTTTGATTAATAATGATCACACTGATGACTGACACAGGCCGAGAAGGCGATAAGCATGTGTCACATATGTACAATGAAGCTGCTAATTCTTTTGGTAATATAAACTTTATGTTGCAATATAAAGAAACCAGAGTACCCTTATTTCTTTTCTAGATACAGATTTTCATATTGAACTAAAGTGGAAAGAGCCTAGGATACTGCATTTCAAAACACTGATCACTAGCTCTGAGCCACTTGCTAAAGGCACAAAAAAAGAAAAAAAAGAAGAGGAAAGTAAGGAGAAATTAAGATACCAGGAACAGCAAGATAAAATAAAGATAAAGGAGAGAAATAAGGAGCAGACAGAAAGACAAAGCCCCACCCACCTGTGTGTGTGGCACATGTTACAGGAGACATTTACTAAGCTCCTGGTAGGCAGGCTTTGTGTTAGGTACAGAGGTCGGTCACACAGGAGAAGGAAGACAGGGTTCCTCCCCTGGAGGAAATAGTGCTGTCAGCCTCTGTCTTTCTCAAATACCTCAAAGATAATAATAGCCTCCTAGGGACAGAGTTTAACTACACCTAAACTTTCCATTTATTCTAAAACTTTCCATATTGAAAAGCAAAACAAACAAATCCCCCAAAAACCTTCTCTCCCCCATGGAATGGAGGGGAGATAATGAAAAGGAAAGGGAGGATCATTTTATTTCTCACTTCATGCACATTTAACTTTCCTTTTACAACAAGGATTCTAAATAACTTGTAAAATTAAATTATACATAAAGAATTGAAAATCTTTATTCTCCCTTCTTCAAGTTTACTAATTTCAATTATTGTAAGTATTTCTCACAAACTTTTTTTTTTTAATAATTGAGAAGGAAAGGTCAAAGGTAAGGGAGAGGATGGATTAGAGACAGCTATCCCCAGCTGGTCTTCCCCCAAAATGCAAAAAAAGATCAGACCATGCTGACATATGGATTATGGCAAAAGGTTTTGGTCTACTTCCTGTAGACAGTGTCTAAAGGATCTCTTCTAAGCCCCTCTGTCCCCGCCTCCATACCCTCCTGGGAAAATGATAAATTCCCTGCACTTTATAAGGTAGTGAAGAAAGAATGATTTCACCCTGAGCATCAGGTAAGTACGTATAGTAAAACAAGCTTCTGTAAATTCCAACACCTGTGTTCATACTCACAGATTTTTACTTAACGGAATCCACCCACAGGGCATTAGCAAAACAGCCAGCACAGATACTTTACTGGGACCAAGATTTCAATAAGCAGACAGATAAAACATTAATTTGTAGAGCACAGAAGAGCATATTAAAAATACTTAAAATTTTTTGCTTCTTAACGGTGTGAGGGTTCAACAAGAATTAAAGATGTTTAGAATTACTACTACCAAGAGTTAATCTAATAAGGTCACATTCAAGGAAATGGCTAAGATCTTATTTTAGCCTACTATGAAAGCATCAATAGTTAATCAAGTAACCACTGGGCAAAAAAACACACCTAAACTCATTTTACCATCAAAAATGTTCCTGAACCTACCTAAAAGCTAATGTGTTTGCTTACTTTTATAGCATTTAAATTTTGCCCTACAAAAAAATTTCATATAGTATTTTAATGAGACCAACTCAATTTCTTTAACAATTATAGAAAACATTCACCATTCGGATCTTTATTTTATATTCTTCACTAAAGTGTTAGTACCAATTTTCATTGTGAAAGTTCCTTTCATATTTTCCAGAATATGGTGCTCTATACACAGTAAATATGCAATAAGTACCTGTTAACTAGAAAAAGTATTTAACACATTAAGAGAAAAGATGTAATCTATTAAATAGCTTTCACAGCTTATCTTTGCAAATCCATAGCATATTTTACCTGTTGTACAGTAAGAATGAACAGTTGAGAAGTTGTCTTAAGATAACATTTTTCTAAAAGATTTTGTAGCTCTTTTAGGTAATGCTCTTAAATTTTTTCCATATGGATAACCAATTAGTCATAGTGGAGCTCACAAACACTTTATTTAAGCCATATCCATATGTTATATGGAGACAAGAGAGCAAAGAGTCTAAAATAATACATTTTGGCAGAAAGATACATATGGGAATCCTGAAATAATTATATGGATAATTCGCCCTATAAGAGAAAACATGTTTTAGATAGCTACATCATTCTGATGTTATATTTCCTCATATATATAAAAATGTCACCATGCCCTTCATCAGGACATTTTAGTAAAGTTTTGGTAACTCCAAAGCTACTTACAGACCACCCAGATTTTTTCACTTTCAGTCTTAACTACATGTAGGACACAGGGACAATTTTTTCATTTAAAAAGTTTCACCAAAACAGATGTTTTTAGTGAGGCAACTGTCTCCGCATTTTCTGAATAGCACATGCAGATATGTTAAGATCTGTACTACTTAAGAAACTGTTAAGAGCTGCTTTTGATTGGGGTGGGAATTTAGACTCCATGCCTTCTTTCAGCAGGTTTGGTAACAAGACTGGTGGAGTTGGAGAAATGGAATGTTTCTTGCTTAACCATTCCATAATATGGAAGGATGCTCACTATGTATCTAATAAAGACAGATGAACATGAGGCCTTTTAACTCAATTTCTCTTCTCCAAGGGAGCTTTGTTTTAGCAAATAGCAGTAATTCTCCAAACCAGTGTAACTTCTTTCCAAAATTAACAGATGTTTCCTGTGACCATTCTGGAAGAATGGTCAGTGGGACACTGGTTTACTCAAAATGCAGCTGGATTCTGACTTCATACAAGTAAAAGCAATATTTAAACTGACCATTATTTGCTCAGATGTGACCACCTAATTTGTGCCAGGTATCTGCTGGAGCCAAGGATACAAAGGTGCTTGTAATCTCTCACAATATTTATTCTCATATAGTCATCCCTGTGGGGGTCTGGTTCCGGGGCCCTCCCATCTCCGAGGACACCAAAATCCAGGGATACTCAAGGCCCCTTATATAAAATGGTGTAGTATTTGCATAAAACCTATGTACATCCTCCTGTACACTTTAAATCATGTCTAGATTACTTGTAACACCTAATACAATGTAAATGCTATGCAAATAGTTGTTATATGATATTGTTTAGGGATAATCACAAGAACAAAAAATTTATACATGTCCAGTATAGACGCAACAATCCATTTTTTTCCCAAATATTTTTGATACAGAGTTGGTTGAATTCACAGATGTAGAACCAAGGGGTATGAAAGGTAGACAGTACATAGTTTGGGGGGCAGAAGCAGAAGGAGTTTAATAAAGTGTTATGATAGAATGATGAGTTAGTGCAATGCAACAGTAGAAGACCAAGGAAAGGGGCCCATTGCACTGCTTGAAATCAATTCAGTAAAATCAATTCAGTAAATGTTAGCTATTACTTTTTATTACACTCAAAATAAGATATGCTGGGCAATATGCTATGGAAGGGAGTGGGGACACAAATATACAAAAATTCATTTACTCATTTATTCTTTCAATATATATTTACTAAGCACCTACTGTGTGGCAGGCACTGTTCTAGGCACTGAGGATAAAGCAATGTAACAAAATTTAGTACGTCCCATTCATGAAGGCTGTATTCTAGCAGAGACATATAATCAAACAAATAAGTAGATAACATACTGACGAGAATAGGAAGTGTTAGAAAGATGGGCCTGTATGAGTGGATAGAATGCAACAGGGTAGACGAAGCGGGTGTTCTTTGTTACCTTTCCTATGTTGGAAGGAGAGATTTCCACAAAAGATAACATTTGAGTTAGGTCTAGAAAGATGAAAAATAATCTGTCTAGGGAATGGGTTTTTTTGGGCAGTGGAACAAAGCTATGAAAGAGAATGGGGCATTTGGGAATGGGTCAATTTTGTGTAGGTGGGTGATAAGATTATGAGATCACACTGCCACAACAGGACAGCACTACACACCTGTGAACATCGCTAAAATAAATAGTGACAATCACCACGTGCTGGCAAGCATGTGGAGACACTACATCACTCACACACTGCTGGTGGGAAAACAAAATGGTACAGCTACTCTGGAAAACAGTTTGGCAGTTTCCTATAAAACTAAACATGCAATTACCACACAACCCACAAATGTACTTTTGGGCATTTATTTCAGAAAAATGAAAACATATGTTCACACAAAAACCATGAATGTCCATTACAACTTGATGTGCAAGAACCACATAATGGAAACAGCCCAGATGTTCTTTAACTGAATACTACTCAGCAATACAAAGGAAAGAACTACTTGTACGCATGACTTGGACAGATCTACAGGGAATTATGCTGAATAAAAAATGCCAATCCCAAAAGGTTACATCCTGTATCACTCCATTTTTATAACATTTTTGAAATGACAAAAAAGTGTGAAATGGGTTAGTGGTAGCCAGGGATTGAGGGGTGAGGTGGGAGGGGGTGGGTGTGATCATAAAAGGGGAAGAAGAGGGATCCTTGTGGTGATGGAACTGGGATGACAGATACTACACAAACCTACACGTGTGATAAAATTATATGGAACTAAAACACACGTGAGTACAAGCAAAGCTGGGGAAATCTAAACATCAGTGGATTGTAGCAATGTTAATATACTGGCTGTGACATTTTACTACAGTTTTACAAAATGTTACCATTTAGGGAAACTAGCTAAAGTATATCCAGTTTCTCTCTGTATTATTTATTCACTACATGTGAATCTACAGTTACATCAATAAAATACAATTAAAAACAGTGATAAATCTGACTGTAAATTCTTTGTGAGTAGAAACTGTCCTTAATTTACCAAATGTTTAGACTATTTTTATCCTCCATTTCCAAATGTTGAGAGCAGCCTGAGATAAGAACATAATAGGAGATAATTACTTGGTTCCAGATTTACCTGAGGGGAACTGAAGTTTCTTAACATCTACAAAAGTAAAATCTATATTCTACTATAAATTCTATATATTTACTATGTAAATTCTATGAAATAAAATCTAAAAATCTAACTCTCTCTCTGAAGTGCCTCATTAGCTACTAGGGAATAAAATCACTTGAAAATGTCCCCTCTGGCAGTTAAAATGTCACAATGTTTACATGAGAATCAGAGACCTCTGAAATCAACTGTCATTAGGCAGGAGTTTTTGGGCACCAGAGCCAAGGAATACTGGCAGATTGAGGCCACAGGGTCTCACCAAGGTCCTATAACAAAAGCCTTCAGAGCACTATCACACCACTGTCCCTTGTCCATCCTCTGTTTTAGCATAAGACACAGGGGAAGGAGAGGCAGGAAACAACTCAGGTAAGGCAGTGAAACATACACGTATTTATACCTGTAGACTAAAAACTGTAAGCCTATATTGTATGTCCTTTGATGATGAAATATCCTGACAACCAGGCCAACTGTGCAGCTATTTCTGGGTTGATTTTAATTTGAATTAAATTGAAAGGAAAAAATTACAAATTAATTAAAAGTCTGAATTACAGGATTTTTTTTTTTTTAGAGATGGGGACTTGCTATATTGCCCAGGCTGGCCTTGAACTCCTAACCTCAAGTGATCCTCCCACCTCAGCCTCCTGAGTAGCTGGGACTATAGGTGTGCACCCTCAGACTCCTGGTTTTACAGGATATTTTAAATGAAACACAGCTTGAGTACTTTCACATATTCATTTCTACCTTTAACAGCCAAGTAGAGTTTCTTAAGAGGCTTGCTTTAGTGAAGCCTGTTATAATTAGCACAGTAATTATTTCATGGAGATACAGTGTTAAAATGCCCAGTGGGTTGTACACAGAAGGAATTTAAACATGTTTTCTACAGTATGACTTACAGCATTTATTTGCTTAAAATGAGACAAACCAAGTTCAATTGAGCCTAGGCAGGATGAATTACACGTGCCAAATTTAAAGGTCACAAAGAGGCATCTCAATCAGTTTTATCTCAGAAGTAGACTCAGCAAGCCCCTTGGGGGACACGGTCAGTGCTTGGGACCTGTGTTAGCAGCTTCAGCAAATACTAGGAGTGCTTTGCCTAAGAACTTCTTTCAACCTTACAGCGAAACTGAACATGCTCCCTCATCCAGTATCCAGGTCTTACACTCTCATAATTCAAAAGGCTCCAGAAAGCCTATCTCCTCTAAGAAATCTTCAATGAATTAGAGAAACTGTATCACCTGCCTCTTTGGGGATAAAAACTCTACCATTCAATTAATTCCATTATTTCATTAAGATAATAAGGGTATCATCTTTTTATAAAAGGTATTTTAGCCTTATAAATTTACTTTGGGGATCCATAAATAGTGATGATTAACTATTAAACTAAAGTGCTTTAGAGGACAGACTGTATTATATTTGTTAGAGAAAAGGAAAAGAGGAACAGGGAGAACAGATTTTTTATAAAAGCAGCTCTCATGTAAATCAGTGGGGAAATATGAGACATGCATAATCCTTTCCATGTCAGTAACGTCTACATGCAACTAGTAAATGAGAGGAACCATATTTAACTTGCTTTGAATAGCAGCCATCACTAACTGGACCAAATGTAAATACGACATAATTCATTCAGTTTCCAGCCTTTGAAACACCTATTACCTAACCATAAAAGCCTTCCAATCAATGAGCTCTTCTTGCATGAAAAATCTGGGGCCTCTGAAAATGGTCATTAATGTCTATTCATATCACTGCAGGTGTCTCTGTGTTTTCCCTCTAGACAGTGAACAAATTGGGGACAGGAATATTTTACCGCTGTGGTCCCCTGAGTAGAAGACCCTCAGACTTCTACTGATATTAAAACATAAAAAATATAGTAAAACCATGGCTCACAGCACAGAACAACATAAACATGATCTGATTTAAAATCAGTATGTCTCAGGATCAGAAAACTTGGTTCTATACTCAGTTTATCTACATATTAACTGTGTGGCCTTGGGCAAGTTACTTAGCCTTATCAGGTCTTAGTTTTCTCATCTGTAAAGAAAATGACAATATCTGTCTTATAGGATAGTAGGGACTAAACAACACATGTAACAGCTCCTAGCATAATACCAGCATATCAGAAATACTGAGTAAGTAGTAGCCATTACTAATTAAGCATAAAATCCATGCTATTTGATGTGAATAGCATTTCTAATCCTTGATATTGTCTGGTTTATAGACCTTTGGTGAGTAGAAAAAATTAGATTGATGGGGAGTCAGACAGTTTGGGGGGAAGAAAGTTTTGTTAACATAGTATCAGATACGTGCTTCTAAGGTGAAGGATAAGTTGTGTAAAAATAAAGATAAAGAAAAATAAATTTAAAAAACAAACAAAAAAACCCCAGATAGTTGTTTGCTGAAAATTTCTGTCTAGTTTAAATATTCACTTAGCTGAAATCACCTCTTAAAAAATAATTCTTGGCCAGGTGCGGTGGCTCATGCCTATAATCCTAGCATTCTGGGAGGCCGAGATGGGAGGATCGTTTGAACTCAGGAGATAGAGCCCAGTCAGAGCAAGAGTGAGACCTCATCTCTACTAAAAAAATGGAAAGAAATTAGCTGGACAGTTAAAAACATATAGAAAAAATTACCCAGGCATGGTGGCGCATGCTTGTAGTCCCAGCTACTCAGGAGGCTGAGGTAGAAGGATTGCTTGAGCCCAGGAGTCTGAGGTTGCTGTGAGCTAGGCTGATGCCATGGCACTCTAGCCTGGCCAACAGAGTAAGACTCTGTCTCAAATAATAATAATAATAATTCTGTGTTCACATGTGTTCACACGTGAATAATAATTCTGTGTTCGCAGCTGTGTGTAGCCCTTTCCTGATGGGGTAACAATATCTGTTAAAACAGGAGAAAAGAGGGCAATGAGGCAAGCAAATCTGAACCTCTGCACAACAACTAAGATTACTTGAGTCTTCTAAGTCTTGCTGACTTTCTCTACAATGCTTCCACACCATCCATAGAAGGCGCAATGTGGTCTTTTGAAGCTCCAGGTTGGAGCCCTGGTTTTGCAATTTCCCATCTCTGTGGTGTGGGGAAAGTCAACAAGCCTTGCTGGGCTTTGGTTTCATCAGTGAGTGAAGAGCCTGGATTAAATGATTTATAATGACTTCTTTAGTTCTAAAATGTAATGACTCTATGGCTATATTTAACCTAAAACCATTAAAAGACATACTCTAGTTTCCAAATTTTTCAAATTACTTGATGACAAAAAAGACCCCCATTTGATTTTCCCTACCTCAAAACTTCTAAAGGACTAAGATTTCAAAATTTTGCTACCAAATAAATCATAAGAGGATTTGTAAACGATCTGATTATCTATCCCTCTCTTCCTCCCTGATAACAAGGGTGATAAACATGGACTGTTTCTCAGCCTTCCTTGTTTGCCTTTATTATAGATCCCTTTTTGTTTCATATAAGCATGAATTGGAGTAAGGTTGTATTTGGTGTTATGAGATACCCTTTAGACACAAAGAAATTGAGTCATGGTGGTAAAGTGATTTCATCAAAAGTGAACAATGATGGAAATGCAACTGGATTAGTGGTTCTGAACCTTAATCTTCAAGGGTCTGTTTAGCAGACTCTCCCATTTATCAAAGTATTTTGGTTTCTGCTCTATCTGCATATTTCTAGTGGAGATATAGAAAGAAAAATTAAATAATAAAAAAGCTACCCATTTTTTTTTTTTTGAGACAGAGTCTCACTCTGTTGCCCAGGCTAGAGTGCCGTGGTGTCAGCCTAGCTCACAGCAACCTCAAACTCCTGGGCTCAAGCAATCCTTCTGCCTCAGCCTCCCGAGTAGCTGGGACTACAGGCATGTGCCACCATGCCCGGCTAATTGTTTCTATATATTTTTAGTCAGCCAATTAATTTCTTTCTATTTTTAGTAGAGATGGGGTCTCGCTCTTGCTCAGGCTGGTTTCAAACTCCTGACCTTGAGCGATCCGCCCACCTTGGCCTCCCAGAGTGCTAGGATTACAGGCGTGAGCCACTGTGCTGGCCAAGCTACTCATTTAAATTGAAATTTCTCTTTACTAGAGACTGTGGATACATCTGAAGACCAACAGAAGGTTGTGTATGTGTGTGGCGGGGGAGCTACAAACTATTTCTTCTTTATACATAATATCACTTTCCTGCACTTGAAATTACAGTTGGCAAACAATTCAAAATCAGAACTGCCTTTCAGATTTAACAAACAAAACAAGCTATTTTAAATTTTATTAAAAACCAGATCTACTCCTTAATTTCTAATGTTTCATATGATAATAAAATATGCCTAAGTATGTCAACTGTTACAAATGTAACTAAGAAACTGACTTCAAAAAAATACATGATGTAAGTAAAACATAAAGTTTTCAACTAAATCCACAGGAGCCAAAAGAACAAGCAATTGCACTATTTCAAACATAAAAAGACTAAATGTGTTTGTTTTCCTTTTTATTTTTATTCAAACATTCAGGGGAAACTGATTCTTTGTTCAGTGTTTATTATTTCACCTTTCCTGCATCAGAAACCAAAATACTTTGATAAATGGGAGAGTCTGCTAAACAGACCCGTGAAGATTAGGGTTCAGAACCACTAATCCAGTTGCATTTCCATGATTGTTCACTTTTTTTTTTTT
>VBSM01003169.1:15189613-15215685 GCA_008086735.1 Cheirogaleus medius
ACTCCTGACCTTGAGCGATCCGCCTGCCTCGGCCTCCCAGAGAGCTAGGATTACCACGCCCGGCCATTATTCACTTTTGATGAAATCACTTTACCACCATGACTCAATTTCTTTGTGTATCAATGGGTATCCTAACACCACATACAACCTTACTCCAATTCATGCTTATATGAAACAAAAAGGGACTTATAATAAAGGTAAACAAGAAGGGCTGAGAAAGTTGGGAAAGAAAACTGCAAAAGATAGCTATTCTTCTTAGAACTCCACTGCTAGTAGTCTATTTGGCCACCTCTATTTTTATAGCTCCAATATTAGATTATCTCTGCCTGATGTCAAAACAACTTACAAATACAGTACTTTTTTTCCTCCAGAGATGCACACACACAAACAATTACCAGAAGCAGACTAAACCACCAAAGTAGTTTTTCCATGCCACCCAGAAAAAAACAAGAAACACGGCAGTTCCATTCTTGAACTTAAAGACTTAGCATTAAAAATGTCTCAGTACTTCCTATTTACAGCTTGCCACATTCAAATGTGCTGTAACACGAACTGCTCTTTGAATCTAATATAGTTTTGAGAAAGTATTAAAATGAATAGGCTGATATAAACATGTCTAATTTTTTTTAATCCAAAAGAGCTTTCCTTAATGACCAAATTTATCTATACAATTCCAGGAAAAAATGATGAATTTAAAAAAATTCAAGAACACAGAAAGCTTATAAAAGTAATATACAAGCATTACTTTTGGATATGTGAAATATGAACATGCTCATCCCTTTTCATGTAAACTCAAGCCCAGATTCAGAATTTCCCTGAACCACCTGGAGGATCCTTGAGCCAAAGTTCATCTTCCCCACCTCTTCATCCTGTTCTCTTCCCTCTTACTATTTCCCACTTCAACATACTAACCTTCCTCTCCTTGAATGCACCAGTGCTGAGTCACAAAAATGATTTAATTTTATTGCTGTTTTTTATTGCCACAGTATCATTTCCTACTACTTTCCATCACATTTTTCATATGTTAGAAGCTAAATATTATCAATGAAAAAGAACCCAAACTCTGCAAAATATAATTTAAAGAGGTGATAGTAGTAAAGAAAAAAAAAAAAGAAAAAGAAAGATTTTTTTTCAGACAATAAAAACGTTTATTCTGAGCTGAGTATGTGTGATCACGGCCCAGAGAGCCATGCCCAAGAAGCCTTGAGCAAGCAGTCTCACCGTGGTTGGGTTACAGTTTGGGTTTATACATTTCAGGGAGACAGGAATTAACATGTAAAGTCATAAATCAATACATGGAAGGCGTACATTGATTTGTTTTGAAAAGGCAGGACATTTCAAAGCAGAGGATTATAGGTTATAGGCGGGTTTAAAGATTCTTTGATTTGTGATTGGTTAAAGAAATGAAGCTTTGTCTAAAGGGTTGGAATGTTTTAA
Organism: Cheirogaleus medius; assembly: GCA_008086735.1. Taxonomy (NCBI): domain Eukaryota; kingdom Metazoa; phylum Chordata; class Mammalia; order Primates; family Cheirogaleidae; genus Cheirogaleus; species Cheirogaleus medius. The sequence continues at coordinate 15,191,051 of VBSM01003169.1, forward strand.
GATAAAGAAGTCTGTTAATTGGAGACAAACCACCGGACATATACCGAACATATATACCCAGACTCAAGTGATCTGTTAAATAAATGGAAGACTTGCAGGTGTGAACTTTGTCTTGCCTAGCTTTAGGCCTGTTATAATGAGTTACAAAGGATATTTCCAAGAAGGGAGGAGAGCATGATGAGGCATGTCTGACCTGCCTTCTCATGGCCAGCAACTCAGCTTTTAGGGTATTTCTAGAATCCCCTTAGCCAGCGGGGGTCCATTCAGTCAGCTGGAGAGCTTTAGATTTTATTTTAGTTCACAATATGCTCTTGCAGGCTGGCTGAGAAAGTAACACCCACTCACAGTTATTACTGCTGCAAAAATGCAATGAGTCCCAAACATCCTAGTACTAGGTTTAATCCATCCAAAGATTGAAGGATTGTCTGATTACCTTTACATATCATGTCCTTACAAGAGCTGCAAATGCTAAGGAAAGAGGGCCCTCCTCGTCACCCTTCCTTACATCCGCCCTTCCCAAAAGATTTACTTGACATAGATCAGAAGCTCCTTTTACAAAGCAATTTCTATGTCACTGATATAATTAATTCTAATTTTTTGAAATCAAAATCATGATATCCTTGGCTAAATTATAAGACATTTCGATTTTTATTATCTAAGAACTTGATAAAAACCCAGAATGGAAAACAAATCAGTTAGCTCTAAAAATAATAATGCAACCTTTTATTTCCCCAAAGTGTACAAATTTCATCTATCCCAAAACAATGTATTTTTACCAAGCAGGACTAGGTATACACATACACACACATCTTGTTTTCCATATACATATAGAGTCTCTCTCTGTATATATATATATTTTTTTTTCTTCTTCCATTGCTGACTAAAAATATGCCTCTAAAAATATAAAGTGACATTCTACCACACAAAAGGATATATATGATAAAATATCATTTATCTGCTTTGGCAGGAAATGAGACCTGCAAGCAATACAGTTGGACAAAATACTGCAATTTAACTAATTCCTAATACTTATTCAATATGATTCCTAATACTTATTTCTAATTCCTTATCAAAAGAAAAAAAAAGAAGAGTATTATTGCCAAGAAATAAAACCCAACACTTCTAGCTACAGTTTCAAAAGTAGGGTAAGTATGTAAACAAACAGATTTGCCAAAACTGTGTGGCTATGATTCCAACACAAGAAACACAAAGTTAAAGAGGCATACAAATTTTTGATATTTCCTGAGCTGATGCTGAAAATAACTTACAGGAAAGGGCTGCTGTTGAGACATATTAGTCCCAACCCCCACTAACTGCACAATCTTATCTATGACATGACAACATGGAAATGCTCATTAGGGCTGTTAATGTAAACTCTAATCATTATATTAAAGCCCAACAATACCACCAGATGGTAAATGGAACCAAAGAAAGATGTCTTCTAGACTAGGGCTGATGATCTATAATGCAAATGCCATTAATAGGATTTGACACGACTTGTAACGCTATTCAGCAGCTCTTTAAGCCCAGTCTCATGTTTAAAATGAGAAGAAGCAAATGAACAAACAAAAAACTTATTCCTTTCCTTTATCAGAAATTAGGGTATACTGATTTAATTAAAAAGAAATAATTTTGAGGTTTATTTTATTTTGAATTCTGATTCTTGAAGAAGACCAAAAGATAAATCCAAACTTGTCAAGTGATAGGGACTTCTGGGCAAAGTTTCAAGGGATAGCAATTCACATTTCTGATTCCATCCACTTCCTCTCTTCTTAGTCCTCAGTCTGTAATCTCACTTTTCCCCCCATAGCACCACTAAAATTGCCCTTACCAGCATTAAAAAACCTCCTAAATTCCAATCTAATCATGAATATTTTAAAAGCCTTGATACCACCTCTGTAAGGTTGTCTTTAATGCCCTCCCTATGCAGGATACAACTCAGACAAAGACAACTCCCATAAAGCTTGGATTAGTAAAACCAATTGTCACTTCACTGGGCAAAAGTTCCCTGGAAGTAGGCACCCCTTTTCACCTTTAAATGCATGGTGCTTGACACACAGTCAATATCTGTGGAATAAATAAATTGAGGGTTTGCTGGGTTACCTCGGAAAACCCAATTATCACACTTTTTCTTTGAAGTGTCTATAATAAGAACAAACTAAAACAACACAGGAAAAAAACCTGGAATGTTTCCAGGGAGAGTTTTCTTTATAGGATCAAGAAATATGCCTCAATTTCAAGGGGAAAATTCCAACATTTGGAGACTATTATTAATATTTTGCTGATTTGTCTATAACCCTCTAATATCAAAAGCCCAAATTTTAGTAATTTCTCTATGAACATCAAACTTCTTAAATAAAAATAATAGTAAATAGGGGCACTCATCACCTGCATACCAATGAGATAGAAAGGCCTATTGCCTGCTAGCTGTTTTAGGTCTATTATGTCTGAAACATTTCTGGAAGAGGTGTCACAACTGTACCCCAAACACACGGGAATACTCCACAGTTGCTTACAATCTTAATATCAAGAAAAACTGCCTTTGAGAATTCACAGCACTAACCAAATGACCAATCTGGCAACACTTAAAGCTGGTCTTTCTGCAGCCAAGGGAACTTCCCTTCTACCATCCTTCATCTTCAGATTTAGCTGTTCCTCCTTCCCCACTCTGGGGTTTCCCAGAGCCACTTCTTACACTCCTATCCTGCTCCCCTCCTCCTGTTTCTTCTACTCACTCTTGCCTGGGGTCAGAAATTCAATTAGCAGAATCAGGCAGTTAGCAAAGGAATATGGGGGGGGGGGGTGGAGGGAAAGAGAGAAAGAACAGGAATAATGAGAAGAGGAGGTAAAGAAATTCACTGCCTACTAATTCCCAGCCACCCCACCCCACCCCACCCTTCCACTTATCAGTCCCAAGGCCTGACAGTCTTCCTCACAGCCTGCCCAGCCTCTATTTCCTCATTCTTCCTTAGTCACCTCACCCTTTCCACAAACCCTGGGGCCTGACTCTGTGGATTTGCTCCTCAGAGATCCCAGGTGCTCAACCCCAACCAGGAAGGGTAGCGAATCACCTGCCTCAGGGTGCGGCAGGGAAGGGAGGCCCAGACAGTAATGATTAATGTAATTTGGGAGCTAAAATGGGACCTTTACCACTATCTCAAAACTGTTTCTTTGGGAAATACCCTGAGATCCAAATTATCATGAGCTTTTAGAACACAACCCTATTAGGAATTGGGGACTGCTTACAATTGTTTCCTGATAAATTATAAACATGTTATAAATTTATAAATGGTAAGCTGTTGGATTTATGAAACATCTATATTCTAAAAAAGGTGGTCATATGAGCCACCCCCAAGCTTGCCAAGAGACTGTTTACTAATCCAGAATTGGTTGGTTTTATTTGTAGACTGTAAAACTAAAGATTCTCTGTGAACAAGAACTCTGACCCACACTTTCTTCCCCAAGGGCTGAGAATCCCTTAAAGCTGCGGTCCCCAACCCACGGGTCCAGCACCCCACCCTACCTCTGTTGAAAAATTGTCTTCTATGAAACCAGTCCCTAGTACCAAAAAGGTTGGGGACCAATGCCTTAAAGACACTCTTCTGATGACTCCCAAAGAAAAATCTTAAGCTGGATTCATTCCCATCTTTTCTTATCATTTTAGAATCCCAGGCAGGGTATTGGATTTTGTCTTAATTATTCCAAGGCACAGGTATATTTTCAAGAGCCAAGACTATCAAATAGGATTTCAACTTGGATCCTCTCAGCTCACTTGAAATGTATGCCCAACTGCTCATTTATCTTACTCCACAGTGTCCAGGTGTCCTCGTGAAGGCTTGGATTTTGCTTTCTCTCAATGTTTACAAAAGGAACAACCTTCCAGGCGATACTGTGAGCCTGACGGCTTTTGATTCAGCTGGCACACTCTAGGAGTCTCAAGCTTGTTCAGAGAGCCCTACTCCAGGCCTAAACAAAAATCTCCATGGAAAGTGAAATTCAAAAGCAGAGCTCATTCACCCTTCACAGCCTGCAACCTGTCCAAAGCTGCCCTTGGTTTCCTGTGGCCTCCAGAAAGAACTATCCTTATGAATGCCATCCAGCTATACTGGCTGGCTGTGTACATGAACCCCTCCTAACCAGCTTTCCCCCAGCTGAGCTGCAGAACCCTAACTGTATAAGAAGCATACCAGATAAAGAACAAGTTCTAGAAGTGAAGAGACAGTGTTAGAGATAGGAGTAAACCCTCAGGATTTACCTGACAGCCAACAGGAAACTCACCCCAATGGCCAAACCTCCAATTTCAAGAAAAAAAATTTTATTTTAGTCAAGGACAGTAGTAAGTATATTGTGAAGAAGCCAACCAAATTCACTACACAAATAATACATAAAAGCATGTTAAATCTGCATGAAAACAATGGACCATGAGGGTAGAATTAAAAAAAAAAAAAGCACGTTAAAAAGAAGACAGTACCAATAAAATTGTTCCACGGTGAGAAGAGAATGCATGAAAATACACAATTAAAAAAAGTTGGATATTTAATTTCAATTCTCTGTCAAAATATTTATGCCAAAGAAGGGGCTTTGTGCCTAGGTATTAATGTTCAGGGAGCAACAGATGTAAACAGAATGGAGTCAGCTATGAGAAAAAGTAGGCAAGGGAGGAAAATAGCCTTTTATAGGTAAAAGGAGGAAGGGCAGAGAGGATTATAAGTAAAGAAAATGCTAGGAGTATCTGACAGTTAAAAGAACTTAAAACAATTAACTTTATTTACTTGGTACACTGACTTGTTTGATAATTGTATTTATTCAATTCACCTAATTATGCTTTTTTGAACCCCCACTATTGTCAGGCATGTATTTCTACAAATGTCACATTTTAAGACCTGAGTACTCAAAGGCCTGAAGTTAGTGGCCTAAGAATAATCTGAAGCCTTCAAAAAGAGTCTGCGTGCTTTTTTGTTAAACACAAAATAAACACTTGAAATACAATGCATAGGCTACCTTTGTGGCTATGGAGAGGGAAGGAAGCAGCTGCAGTGGTTGTTTCCTTTGCTTCTTTTTCATTCATTTTCTCACATACCCAACCAACAACTACTGATTGTCTACTGGGCCCCTTGTTTAGCCTCATGCCAGGATAAAAAGATATGACTAGAACTCTTCATGGAGCTTCAAACTGAATACAGAACATCAGACACACCAATAAATAACTATACCATAAGACAGACTGAGATTAAAGGATATCACAGCATAACTGGGTCGTCAGAATAGGAAATAAACACTTCCCACTAGGCAAACCATAGAAGCTTCATGAAGCCAAAGACTGATGAGCTAGACCACCAAGGATGGGGCAAGATTTTAATAAGAGAGATGGAGTAGGCACTCCATAGGTAGGAAGTGCATATACAAAAGTGAGGAATGAATAGTAGTTACGTGTTTCCTGCATTTTTCCTATATCTGTTTGAAGTCAGCAATTAGCCTTTAACAGGTAAAATAACCAATCCTCAAAGAGTGGTCACTTCGGCAAATTTAGAGGTTGCTCCTGACAAAGACACCACAGGTAAATACATGGATTTCAAAACTTCAGATTTTTAACACCTAGCAAATAAACCTCATTGGATGGGGCTAATTTCATGCCTCAGGTTTCCTGCTATGCCTTCTGAGTTGCTGCTTAGAGGCCCCAGGACCTTTGTTCCAGGCCTCCCTTGTAGGATTTACACTGTTACTGGTTCAAATTCTTTGAATCAGTTACTAACACAAGTTAACTACTACTACAAGCTTACACTGCAAATACATACTCCCACTATGTGATAAAAAGAGGCTGCACTTAGGAATAATTTAATATATGCTTTGTAAACCACTCCCTCACAAAGTGATTTTCCCCCTGCATTCTTATTTCACCAGGTTGTTGAGGGTTTATTGCATTGATGCATGCAAGTGTCTGTCTGGCACCTAGGTGTTACCTGGAATGCTGATGTCTGGGTCCAAGTGGCAGCTGGCCATCTGGAGCTTCATATGGCTCTTCTACCTCATACACGTTTACATCAGTGTCCTCTATGCTGCTTGAATTCTGCCATTCCAACTCTGGAGTTTTCCCTCCAGCCATAATAAATGGCAAGTTCTCATACTCTGGTATTTCCTCATAATGGCGTATATTTTCATACTCTGGGGCACAGATGCTTGTAACAGACTTGCAAGGTGCCTGAGGTGACAACTCCCTAGAGAGCATTTGGTCATCCAAAGACTCAGTTCTCAGACCATTAGCCACACTGGCCTGGGCCCGAGACTTCTTCCTCTTTTTTTGAGATTCCAGGCTGGAGTTATCTGCAGAATATGCCTTGATAGGTTTACTTCTCTTCCCTTCTCCTACCAACAAGCCATGCCAATCACCTTCAAGCCCTTTCCGTTCCCTACGGGAGAGGCTGCATGCGGTTGTGTCTCCAAGTTGGCTACTCCTGGACCACAATTTCTGAAAGTCACTCTTCATGAAACAGATGGACAGTTTCATGTTGAGCAACTTTTTAAAAGAGTTTTTCTTTGTAGAGTCCTTGCAAGGTTTAGTGCACCTTTCCATATCCACAGCAGATAATGATTTTGCTCTAGGCTTGGTTAGGGCAGTTGAAGGCTCATTATTTGAGGATATGGTGACAGACTTCAAGGATTCTGGATTCCCTGAAAAGGGTAAAATAGGATGAGGTAATTTCCACACAGGCTTTTCTGAAGCCTGTTTAGGCATATCAAAGGAAGATGACACACCATGGTTCTGGGCACACAAATGCTGAAGATGATTTCTTTCTAGGCCTTTCTCTGAATTTTTTTCTTCATTTGAGGGATAAGAACTTTTCTCCACAAGCTCCTCAGATGCGGCCTTTTTAAGCACTCCTGCAGCGGGCAAGCTGTGTCTTTGAGGTTTTTTGGGGACAATTCTTGAGGAACTTTCCTCTTTTATTATATATTCCTTTTGCATTTGAGGGGCAGAAACTCCCAGGTTACAGGCAGTAGGCAAATGTTCATTGCAAGTTAATTTGAGCTGCTCAGGCAGGCTCATAGATAGAGTATTACATCTTATAAAACTGGTCCCTTTGTCCAGAGCAAGTGACATAGTAGAATCATCTATTGTAGTGCTGTCAGAAATCAAATTAGAGTCTGTATCTAATGAAGGAGTAATTTTTTCAAAGGAAGATGTTTCATGATCCAGGGCTTTGTGTGAACTGACTAAGTCCTGTCTGTCACCGTTGGAATCCACATTTAATTCACTTTTATTTCCTAGATTCATTTTGTCCACCTGTTCTTGGTTACACAAAACATTCTGATGAAGAACACTGATTTCATTGTTTTTCAAACTATCTTCAATAAGACAAGAAGAGCTACTGTTTGAATTTTCTGAGTCTTCAGTACTTTCACTAGGAGCATCTATATACTTTTGGCGTAATAGACGAGCAGCGCGTGTCTTTCTGGGCTTGGGAGTTGGAAATTTTGGGGTATATGATACTAAGTGAATTTCTAAAGGGTCTTTGACTTCTGATTTTTTACTAACTTCATCTGAAGATATAAAAGTACTCCTTTTATCATTTTCTAGAGCTTCTAGTTTGGATGAATGAAAGTAATTATTGCTTTTTTCACTGCCATCCTGACAAGTTTCAAAATTTTGAAATTCATCACTAGGAAGCTGTAAGTGGCATCTATGATGATCAGGAACGTTTTCGAAGCTGGACAGGGAAGGTGACAAATCTGAAAATTCAATTCTCAATTGTCTGTTTGAATTACAGCCACCATTCATTTCTGGGTTGTCTGCAGACCTGTGCTTCTTTGAGGAAATAAAAGGTGACGTTCGGTGTGTTAAGACATCTTTGAGCTTCTCTTCTAGGATGCTTGCCTTTAAAACTACTTTAGTCTGGTTCTTGACCTTTTCACCATGAGAATCATGTTTACTCATAGTTTTTATAGTCAAAGACTCATCAATTTTACTGTTTTCTAAATTTTCATTCATTTCCAGGGGCTCTAAAACAAGCTGCTTTACATACAAATTCTCTCTATTTCCAAGCTTATGGATACACTCAGAACTGCAGGAACACATTGGTAAAGTACAATCACTATTCTCATCTCCTATATTTTTGCAATTAAAGTCGTCAGTGCTTTCAGGTAATTCTTGTTTAAGCTCTCCCAGGTTTGAAGTAATTTTCCTTGATGGTGACTGCCCAACGTCTCGAACAGAACTCTTCAGAACTTTTGGTTTGGGAGCGATAGCCGGTTTGGCTTTCTTTGTTGACTGCGGAACACTAGAAATCACAATGTCAGGTTTAGGTGCGACAGGAGGTGGAGCCGGCTTATTATTTGCCACAACAAACTTTGGCTTGGGGGCCACCGGTGGCTTTTTAATCTCTAGAAAGAAAAAAAGAACAATTTGATGTTAAAATAACCAAAGATGATACATGATTAAATTTGATAACATTTTTACTTTTAACAATATCAATTTATATATTACTTACAATCTACTAGGTAGATTATATTACATTATATGGAATCAATATTACTCTTGAGAATTCCTTAAGTTGTCTTTCAATTCCAGTACACACAGCTTTGGGTATATTGTACACGTTAAAATACATCCAATATAGCTTTTCTACCAACTTTGGAACAGGTTACCGTATCTTTAGTTGACAATAAATGAAATAACTGACTTTTGCTTGGGACCCATCTAGTAGTTCTTCAGTTCATTTGCTGAGTGCTGAGAGTTGAATTTGCCTAAGTTAAATGTAGGCTGCAACTCTTTAAGCTTCTCATATGAATAATCAGTCATATTCTTAAGCTTCTCATATGAATAAGCAGTCGTATTATTCTACCTCAGTGATAATATAATAAAGTTACATAGATACCTTTTATCAATGATCTGCCCAATTCAATACATAGAACCCCAAAGGAATACAGAAATCAGAAATTTTCTAAACTTAAAAACTGAAAATTAATTTTTTGGTATTATTTTAGGGTCATAATAAAGCTGATATTTCTCTGTGCAGGGATTATCAATTGGGAATTTTCATTATATTCCTTCAAGGAGCTTTATTTTTTAAAAAGTTGCATGTCTAGGCCCTACCTTAGATCTAACCAATCAGAGTCTCTGGGAATAGATCCTGGACATCTGTATTTCTTTTAAGTCCCACAGGTGATTATGTTGTTTAGTCTTCATTACTAACCACTGTTCTAGTGCATTTGAAAAATGACCACAATTGCTAGTGTAGCAACTCTTCCTTGACAATATATATGAAGTATTTAATTAACATCTATTATATCATGCTTGATTTGTACAGACTTGCTTCTAGCCTATAGGAACCTAATAAAAGCTTTACACAAAAAGGCTCGGTGTCATGACTTATGCCTGTAATTTTAGTACTTTGGGAGGCCGAGGCAGGAGTATTGCTTAAAGCCAGGAGTTTGAGACCAGCCTAGGCAATAGTCCCCGTCTCTACAAAAAATTGAAAAAATTTGCAGGGCATGGTGGCATGTGCCTATAGTTCTAGGTACTCTGGAGGCTGAGGCAGGAGGACTGCTTGAGCCCAGGAGTTCAAGGCTGCAGTGAGCTATGATTGAGCCATGGCACTCCAACCCTCAGCCCAGGCAGCAGAGTGGTAACACTCAATCTCTCAATCTCACACACACAAAAAAAGCCTTACACAAAAGACTTGTAAAATTAAAAGACATATAGAGACTGTATGTCTGTATTACTTTAAAGTTCCTTTAAGTTCTTCCAGCTATATTGTCAGTTATTATCCACATTTCCCCAAAGAGACTTGAGGTAAAAAGTATTTTACCCTATACTTTTTATATTTGTTCCTTCAACAGAATCTAATACTTAATAAAACCTTAATTTATTGAAAAAAAATCTTTTCAAAATATATGCAGGACTGCTGGATATTATTTAATTAATTACTTGAATACACAGAGGCTTTGATATTTCATTTGGTGATGATTTTCTTTTCAACAAAGGAAATTAGTAACAACACTTGGGAAGATATTACATGGAACTGAGTAAAAAAAAAAAAAACAAAAACCAAAAAACTAGTAGGGTGCTCTACTTCCTTTTACCAACCAAGGAAGAATTTCCCAAACCCCTAATACTATGTGTACAACAAAGATTATATGATAACAGATGTCTTCTCGCTCAATTTCTAGGTATAACGTTATCAGAAATAAATAAGATAATGAATTATTCTTCAAAATAACTTAATACAAATTCCTAAAGCTATATAATTTCAATTAGCTGTTCAATAAGCATACTATTAGTTTTGGTTGAGTTTTTTTTTTTTTAAGGTAGAAATTAACTGTAAAATCTTTCAAAGCCTAGTGATAAAGCTTGCTGTGATGGACTATTCTTCATCTATTAAGTCAAGTCTTAAGAGAAAGTATGAATGCCTTAAGCTTCTTCTCAACCTCCCATCTAACTAAATAAAAACTGATAGACTGTCATGTTGATTTCATTTCTGTAACCATTCTCAAAACATCCTACCTCTGGGATTTTCAAAATAATGTGTTTTTTTTTTTTGAGACTTAGTCTCACTCTGTTGCCCAGGCTAGAGGTGCCGTGGCATCAGCCTAGCTCACAGCAACCTCAAACTCCTGGGCTCAAGCAATCCTTCTGCCTCAGTCTCCCAAGTAGCTGGGACTACAGGCATGTGCCACCATGCCCGGCTAAGTTTTTCTATATATTTTTAGTTGGCCAATTACTTTCTTTCTATTTTTAGTAGAGACAGGGTCTCACTCTTGCTCAGGCTGGTCTGGAACTGCTGACCTTGGGCAATCCGCCTGCCTCGGCCTCTCAGAGTGCTAGGATGACAGGCGTGAGCCACCGCGCCCAGCCAAAATAATGTTTTAAAAAATCAGTTTTGCAAGATAAAAAGAGTTCTGGAGACTGGCTGTGTAACACGAATATACTTAACACTTCTGAACTGTACACTTAAAAATAGTTAAGATCCTAAATTTCCATTATGTGTATTTTATCACAATTAAAAAAAATCACCTCATCAAATTAATCTTTTACTTTCTGGGTCTTAAAGCCTTGTCAGAAGCTTCAGAGCTGTTTAACAGATTCATTTTTGCTTTTTAGTTAAATCTTTTTTTTCCCTGGTACCGATTTTACTCTTTTCTTTAAAATGTGTTTTGTATCTGAGTCTGCTTCCAAGAGACATAAATTCCTGTTCTCTCTCAGTGTCAGAGGAATTCAATTAGCTACATATGAGCTGGGGTTGATGCCCAATAAATATGGCACAGCATTGTGTACCTAAAGCTTTCAACACATACTAAGGGAATTCAATAAATAACTGTGAACTTCAGCTTGCCATTGTTAGTTAACTGTGTATTGGAGGAAGCCAATAATGTAACTTGGGGAGCTGGCTAACTTAATAATTGTGTGTCTTGTGCAGACGCAGACCTGGATGCCTCACTTTCCTTACTTGTAAATGAGGAAGCTGAACAGATCTCTAAAGCCCATATGAATCTAAGACTATAACTTCTGAGATAACTGCTTTAAGAGAACCCCTGATATGCTATAGCCTCTTTCTCCTCTGTTTTTCTTCAGTGCACCTTTGTCTTCACCTCTAGAAGACAAGCTCCTGGAGGGCAGGTACTTTGTCTCATTCGCTGCCGTATTCCAGTACTGAAAACAGGGCCTGGGAATAATCAGAGCTGCCACATATACATACTCTTTAATAAGTCTCAGAAACAGGAAATTTCTTTTTTTAAAAAAATCAATATCCATTTTAATGTAGAATAATATTTTGAAAAGTGAGCAGGAATCACCTTCATAAGGATTATTGAATAATTCCTTAATTATCAATAGGAACAAGTATTCAACTAAGTCACAGGTATAGCAAGATCCAAAATCCTTCATTATCATTATTTTTTAATGGCTCTATTTTGAAAGAAACACAACTCAAAAAATAATAAGCCATTATATTATAGTCTGCTCCAATGTCAAACTCTTGAAGTAAGTGCATGATGTTTGGCAATGAATCCAGCACCTTTGGATCTTAATACTGTATCAACAGTCAGACAGAAAGCTTCCTAGAGCAAAGCAGCAAATCTTTTATTTACACAGCTGTTTGGCTCCAGAGAAATATAAGGTAAGAAAGTAAAGCACTAGTAACCATTTTACTAACTATTACAAACATACTCGTCATCTGTTACACACAGATGGCTGTGGTTCACGTGTACACTCTCTTGGCTACTGGACCAGCCAAAAAGCAAAGCACAGACATTAATGAGACAGTGACCTGTACATGTTCAAAAACATATAAAATATTCACCTATAATTCTCTCACCTTTTTCATATACTACTTAGAATAATTCTAAAATTTCTACTAAGGATCCACTCTGTCACAGATGCAGAAAAACAAAGCAAGCTTTTCTTCAGGATACATACAACTTAGATATTCTACAACATTCCTCTTATTTTCCTAAATTAAACCAACACTCCCAAATATCACAGATTAGATTAGGAACAAACATCCCCTCCCCAAGTTGCAAATAACTTTCCTAAAAGTTTTAATGAATTTGACTACTGTTCCAAAAAGGCACGATAGTCAGCTTGTAAGAACTATGTATACATCATTTTATAAGAATGGGGTGGAAATAAAACCCAGTTCTTTTCCATAGTCCTCATTTAGACACAAGAAAGAATTATAATAAATCTTAACAGATGGGTGAGCAAAAAAGTAGTTAATGCTTCTCAGCAAGTCATGCTAAAAACCAACTTATTCAGCTAGACACAGGAAATGTCCTTCTTTTAAGCACCACAAAAATGTCTGTGGACTTTTTTAATTATAAAGTTGATAAAATATAAAAATGAATTATTATTCTAGGTTAATTCAAATGAAAGAATGATAAACTTCCAGACTGGGCCCTAGAAATTAATTTTATATACATAAATGTTAAATGCTTCTGTACTTGTTTATTATAAATTGTTAGGACTGGAATTGAAAACTGATACATATAAGATATAAAGATTTTAAATACATTTGTGTAAAAAAGGGAAGGATGAAAACAATTTACCTTATGTAGGCAGAAAGTCTCCCTTTGCTAAAGAAAAGAGTTTATAAAGACTATAACTACAACAGCGTATGATGTCATGTCGCATATACATACTTATAACATCAAAAGGGAACATCCACGACATCTTCTACAGGAAAACTTCACTCCTTGCTTTCTTTTCCTATTGGCTAACTTCTTGTTTCCTTAGCTGTAATCTGATTACACCTAGCAATGCAACATTACAATATATCTAAGCTTTAGAAATAATACAAATCAGAACATTTGGAGTGCTGTTTGACAGTTTCGAGTTGCAGGAATTTTAAACAAATGCCAAGAAAAGCAATGAAAATTTAATCTGATACTTAAGTGTTGATTCTAGAAGTAACTTTGAAGGAAAGCTTTAAACTATCATACTACAAAATTTCTAATGAAAGCTTATTTCAACGTGGACAAAAAGTGTAAAACAAAGCCCTTAATATTTTACTTAACACGGTATTAGGTTCTGGTTTAAAAATTAAACTATGTTTTTATGAAGTGAATGTAACGCTAGCAATTATTTTGAAATATAAGAACTGTTCCTTAAGAATGTTCAGAAATACAATGTCCAGAATTGCTCAAAATCCACACAAAGGTAAATACAGGCTTTGTCATCTGGATGAGGGAGAAAGGACTATGGGAGGCAGACAGAAAATAAGGCTTTGTTTACACTAACCAGGTAGAAATAGAAAAAAAAAAATCCGTAAGAAATGGGGTGAGGATGAGCGAAACAATTGCCATGAGCAATCCTACTCCTCTGCTTCTCAGGTAGCAGGAGTAAAAGGACCACAACAAGAGTAACAATGTCTAAGCCTCTTTATCTAATAAGGGTAAGGGTTTCCAGCCGACAGTGGGTTTAAAGCGACTCAGCATAGTCCCCGAATGCAATATCCTGGGAACACTGCCCTTTCCTAGAATAACTGATTTCTCAACATGGGAAGCGACACTGTTTTCATAGGCAAAGGCAAAGTCGCTCAAATTGTAGAAGAGTTGAGCAAACGCCCTCTTTACGTGTCGCGTTTCACCAGGAGCAAGGAGAGCCCCCCGGACGGGCCTCCCTTTGAAGCGGGGTCCCAAGAGATCCACGATTTCCAAACAGCCCCTCTTGGCAGGAAGGGTCGAGAAACCCGGCAACAAACGGCCCGGGCTCCGCACTTGCCGACGTGCTCAGGAAAGGTAGCGAGCACACAACTCGCCCACCCCAGCGGGGAAAGTTGCTCGAGAGCCCAAGACTCGGAGCGCTCGCTACAAACTTTCCAGCGGCAGCGCGAGCGCCGGCACTTACCCGCGGCAGAAGTCATGATTGCCCGCGCAGCTCGCCTCCCCGCTCGCGCCCCTCAATCCATGTTCCCCTCTCAGTCCATTGTTTCCAGAATTTGGGCAAGAGAGAAAAGCCCCCGCAGCGCCCACATTCCGTCCCGCCACCCCGCTGCGCAGCCCGAGCGCCGCACAAAGGATGCGGCCAGCTCCAGCGACCCTGCGGCGCTCCCGGGCGCGAGCCGCCAGCGGCGGGCGGGCGAGCACGAGCGCCGCCCCGCCGAGCTCCGGGCGGACGGCCAGGCGCGGGCACGAGCAGTGCTCACCGCGGCTCCGCCGGCGCGTGCCCGTCTTCAGCTCCAAAAAAAAAAAAATCAGTGCTCCTGGCGCCCCCTGCTGGTCGCGGCCGTAAAAGTCAGACAAAAGCGCTAGCCTCCACCAATCGGAGGGCTCCAGCTTCATCCCGTCCCCGCCCCTCCCGCTCACTCTCTCATCCTCTGCTCCAATAAGCGGGCCTGAAAAGGGGGCGTGAGCGGCGAGGCATGCTGGGAATTGTAGTTTTCTAGATCCACAGGACGGGCAGACGCCGAAGTATCAGTGCCGCCTGTTCTCCCGCCTTCATTTCCCATCGTGCTGAGGCGGGTGGCATGGCGGAGAAGGATGACACCGGAGTTTGACGAAGAGGTGGTTTTTGAGGTAAGTGGAAAATGGCGGTGGGTGCGGATTGCCTTTGTTTGAGAAGGACGAAAGATAAAGCGAGGAGGCAAGGCGATCCCGGGGCGAGAAATCGGGTGACGCGCTCCTGTTGGCCTCGACCACCGAACCCCCGCGATTTAGGGGCCTAGTGCCGGCCGCAGCCTGACAGGTGTATCGTGAGACGCTGTGGCCGTGGCTGACTTCTGCCTCAGGCCCGCCCTGAATTCCCAGTCCGGGCCGGGTTGCCAGGCCCACGGGCGGGAGCCCTGTCTGTGCATTCCCCGGGGAATGGATGCGCCGTTGGGGGGAGTGCGCCTGGCTGGGCGGGGCCGAATCGTGCATTTTAGACACTCTCAACTTAGCTGCCTCCTTTTTCATTCTCGATTTTTTGGGTCAGTATCCAGAAGTGCCTCAGGTCACTGTTCACAGTCAAGGCGTGGCCCTCGGAATGAAGGGAGCAGGTGCCAGTTTTCTAACACGGTTTAGAGTCTGTGTATGTGGGACCTACTGTGGGTGGTTAGAACCAGAGCATCTCAGCATCTAGATTCGATTCTTTTGTCCTTTGCTATTGCGCTAGGTATAGCCAGTTCTTCTGACTCAAAGCTCTGGAATTGAGTGCTTTTGTGTGGGACTGTTTTAAGACATTCTCTGCCATCTTGAATGAAAAAAAAATCAGACGAGTATTTTTGGTGCCATTTTTCTATCAGACACGGGTCAAAGCTCACACCCCTGCAGATCCGCTTTACTTTTGATCATCCAACTAGATGTTAAGAAATTTTTAAAAAAGAAGTGGCCAGTGCCTTGCAACGGGAGAGCGAGGCACTGACAGTACAATGTTAAATATTGAAATATTGTACAAACTGTCATTGGAGGATGAATTTGAAAATGGCCATCTCCTCTTGCAGTCTCCAAGAGGCTACACCTAGTAAGTGATATCCAAGGTGAATCCTGAACTATGAATCGAATTAGAAAGACCGAAAGGAAAAATGTATTACATAGAAGGGGAACTGAGTATGCCAAGGTTGAGAGGTGTGAAAGTAGGGGCTTGGGTGTGGTGGAGGGTTGCTATATAAAGTGGTTTGGTGTGGCTACAACGTAGAAGTAGTGGGAAATGTGACCATTTTGCCGAAATGAAGAGTCTAGATGTGAATTCATTAGGGAAGACAAGGGCCTGAATTTGGAAATGAGAGAAGGAATAATGGAATAACAGCTTGGATAGACATTTCTAAGTTAAAATTGAAGTAACAATTACAGATTGAATGTGAGAATTGAAGGAGAGAGAAATCTAGGTTGCATAGATTTCTAGGTGAGGAAAACTGGGTGGATGTATTTTTTTACCCCATTATTTTCTTTGATTTCTGAATATAATAGTAATACACGCCCAAAGAATATTTTACTGTAGAAAATAAGCCAAAAATGAAAATCGTCCATTATCCCACCACCCAAAGATGGCTACTATTAACTGTATAGTATGTTTTCTTACAGACTTTTTTCCTGTGCAAATGTGTTTATGTGTGTGTAATATTTTTTAACACAAAAGGTATACCACATAGAATTTTGTATATATTTTTCACTTGAATTCATCATTAATCTTTTCACATTCATCATTCTTTGAAAAAAATATTAATAATATCCCATCATGTACATGTATCATAATATAACCATTTTCACATTATTGGATAGGTACATTGTTTCAAAATACTCACCATTGTAATCAATACTGATATAAGTCTATGTTTAACTGCAACTCTGATTTTCCTTAGAATGATTTCTAGAACTAGTGGGTAAAAGGATATGAACATTTAAGACTTAATACAGAAAGATTGTGCCAGTTCTCATTGCCATTAAGAATAAGAGGTTTTACCAAATCCTCAGCAACAGCCTTAAGCTTTATTATCCTTTAAGCTGTATTAATTTGATAAGAAAAAATAGCATCCCATTGTTTTAATTTACATTTTGTATGTTTATTCATTTATTGGCCATTTTAATTTTTTGAGCATTTCTCTCCATATTTTTTGCCAATTTCTCTATTAGATGCTAGCTTTTTAAAAATTGATTTGCATGAGTTCTTCATATATTACTAAACCTTTGCCATATTTATAGAAAATTTTTTCCAGTTTGCTCTTTTAATTTATTTGCATTTTGTTATACACATTAACTTTTATTGCAGTATAATTTACATAAAGAAAGTGCACAAATCATAACTGTGCAAACTGACCTATTTTTGTATGTTGAGTACACCCATGTAACTAGCACCCACATCAAGAAACAGAACATCACTGGCATACCAGAAGTTCCCTCTTGGTCCTTTTTAGTCATTAGTCCTCACCCCAAAGGTAACCACTGTTTAGACTTATAATAACTACCATAGATTAGTGTTGTCTATTTTTATTGTTTATACTCTGTGTAATTTCATTTATATGCTCTTTTGTGTCTCACTTTTTTTGCTCCCTGGCTTTGTGAGATTCATCCATATTGTTACATGAAAATTTTTTATTTCTGAATAGTATTCCATGTGAATATATGATCATTTTTTTAATCCATTCTTTGTTGATAGTTGTTGAATAGTTTCCAGCTTTAAACTACTAGTGCTACTTTAGTGAACCTTTTATTATGTATTTTGTTAAACATATTTCTAATGGTTAAATACTTAGAAGAATTGCTGGGTTGTAGGAAATATTCACCTTCAATAGATACTGCCAAACATTCCAAAATGGTTGTACCAATTTATACTCCTGACAGGAGTGTATGAGAGGTCCCATTGCTATAGATCCTCACCAACACTTGCTAATATCAGTCTTTTTCTTTTATCATTCTGGTGGCTATGTTCTGCTCTCTCCTTGTGGTTTTAATTTGTATTTCACTGATAAGGAAGTTAAGACTGTTAATGAATTTATTGGCCAGTTGTATATCCACTTTTGTGAAGCCACTTCAAGGTTCTTGCATATTTTTCTATGAGATTGTCTCTTTTTCTTACTGATTTAAAAGAATTCTTTACATACCCTTGATACAAATCCTTTGTTGGATATATAGTTAGCCTTCCATATTCATCGGTTCCATATGCACAGATTCAACTAACCCATCAAAAATATTTTTTAAAAAAAGCTGTAGGGATCAGGGTTGTGGAAGCAGGGAGGCTCTCACCTGTAATCCCAGCTACTCGGGAGGCTGAGGTAGGAGGATTGCTTGAAGCCAGGGGTTCAAGACCAAACTGGATAACATAGCTAGACCCCTGAGTCTAAAAAAATGAAAACAAAATTAGCTGGGTGTGCTGGCACATGTCTGTAGTCCCAGCTCCTCGGAAGGTGGAGGCAGGAGGATCCCTTGAGCCTAGGAGCTATGATTGTGCCACTGCACTCTAGCCTAGGCAACAGAATATTTGTAAATAGTTGTTATATTGTGTAGCTTTTTTATTTATATTATTTTTGGTTTTTATTGTTATCTATTATTTTATTATTACTTTTTAAGAGACGGAGTCTCATTCTGTCACCTGGGTAGAGTGCGGTGGCATCATCATAGCTCACTGCAACCTCAAAACTCTTGAGCTCAAGCAATCCTCCTGCCTCAGCCTCCCAAGTAGCTGGGATTACAAGCACCAGCTATGGGATTACAGCACCATAATGCCCAGCTAATTTTTCTATTTTTAGTAGAGACAGGTCTGGCTCTTGCTCAGGCTGGTCTCGAACTCCTGACCTCAAGTGATCCTCCCCCTGCTTCAGTGTGCCACAGTGCTAGGATTACAGGTGTGAGCCACTGGCCAATATTTTCTTTACAAGCTTTATTTGACCTTTTGCATTTAGATCTGCCATCCATCTGGTACTGATTTTGTATGATATCAAGTAAAGATCAACATATTTTTTTCACATGTGGATGTCCAGTTGACCTAGCACCATTTACTAAACAGACCATTTTTTCCCCACTGAACTGTAGTGTTGCCTTTGTCATGAATCAGGCTACATTGCATGTGTAGATTTGTTTCTGGACTCTTTCTTTTCCACTTGTCATTTTGTTATTCTTGTGCTAATAACCACATTATTTTAATTACTGTAACTTTATAATAGGTATTAATATCTGATTGTATAAAACTCTCCAGTTTTATTTTTCTTCAAGATTGCCTTTGGCTGTTCTTGGTCCACTGTATTTCTATATGAATTTTAGAATCAGCCTGTTAATTTCAGTTAAAAAAAAGCCTACTGAGATTTTGATTGAGATTGCTTTGAATCTATAGATTAGTTCAGGGAAACTTAACATGTTTACAATATTGAATCTTCTAATCCATGAACATTTATTGCTTGCCTTCTAAATGAGTCAGGCAGCCTCCCACCTCATTTCTGTACTTTAAGACTGATTTTACAAAATGGAAATTATCTAGTTCTTGAAGATATAGCTAAATTGTCCTTTAAATGATTTAGGCCTTTCCTGGGGAAAAGAAGTAGATGTTATCTGTCAGTTCGATTTCTTTTATGGTTATTGCTTGGTTACAGTTTTCTATTTTGATAACTTTTTTTATTCTGAAAGGCAGTGTAATATAAAGGTATGGGCTCTGGAATTGGTCAGACTAAGAAATCTTAGCTCAACTGTTTTTTAGTTCATGTGACTTTGAGCAGTTAACTTGTCTAAGCTTTAGTTTCTTCATATTAAATAGAAGTAACAGTACCTATCTCATAAGTGGTTATGAGTATTAAATGATTTAATATAAGTGAATTACTTAGATGAATACCTGGTACATTGTAAATATTCAGTAAATGTTATGTACTACTAAATTTTTCCAGCAAATTGTTCTTTATCTAGATTTTCAAAATTATTGATATTCTTAGTAGTTTCTTAATTTTTAGTCTCATTTGTAAAACTAATTAGATCTTATTACTTCCTATGTTTACTCATGCCTTCTCTTTTTATCTTGCATAGTTTTGCCACAGTATCAACTTCCCAGATAGATTTTTCAAAGAACTAGTTATTAGCTTTGTTTGATTAGCTCAATTGAGTATGTTTTTTTTTTGGTTTTTAAATTTTTTATTAAATTTTTTTAATGTTTTGAATTTATTTATTTATTTTTTAATTCAATAGATTTAGGGGGTACAAGTGGTATTTCTTCACATGGATGAATTGTATATGAGGTGAAGTCAGCGCTTTTAGTGTACCCATAGCCTGAATAGCCTTGTACCCAACAGGTAGTTTTTGATACCTCACTCTTCTCCCAACCTCCCCCCTTTTGAATCTGCAAAGTCCATTATAATAGTGTTCCCCAACCCTTTTGGCACCAGGGACAAGTTTCATGGAAGACAATTTTTCCACAGACCTGACAGGGTGTGGTGGGGGAATGGTTTCAGGATGATTCAAGACCATTACATTTATTGTGCAGTCAAACCTCTCTGCTAATGATAATCTGTATTTGCAGCCACTCTACAGCTGTAGCATCACCACCTCAGCTCCACCTCAGATCATCAGGCATTAGATTCTCATAAGGAGCACGCAACTTAGATCCACCACATGCGCAGTTTACAGTAGAGTTCAGGCTCCTATGAGAATCTAATGCCGCAGCTGATCTGACAGGAAGCAGAGCTTATGCAGTGATGTGAGTGATGGGGAGAGGCTGTAAATACAAATGAAGCTTCACTGGCTTGCCTGCTGCTCACCTCCTGCTATCCAGCCTGGTTCCTGACAGGCCATAGTTTCTAGTTTTCTTCTAGAATTTTTATGGTGGCAGGCATTACATTTACGTCTTTAATCCATCTCAAGTTATATTTTGTATATGGTGAGAGATAGGGATTCAGTTTCATTCTTCTGCATTTGGCTCTCCAGTTTTCCGAGCACCATTTATTGGCTAGGGCATCCTTTTCCCAGTGTATATTTTTGTCTGCTTTGTCGAAGATCCATTGGTTGTGGGTGTATGGTTTTACTTTTGGGTTCTCTATTCTGTCCATTGACCTATGTGTCTACTTTTATGCTAGTACCATGCTGTTTTGGTTACTATAGCCTTGTAGTATAATTTGAAGTTGAGTAATATGATGCCTCCATATTTGTTATTTTTGCTTAGGATTGCTTTGGCTATTTGGGCTCTGTTTTGATTCCATATGAAATTTAATGATCTTCAGAGTCAGAAATAAGACTCATTTATGCCTTGAGACCTACCTAGAGAGTCACATTCTGCACTAAAATTAAAATTTTAGGCTAGGCGTGATGGCTGATGCCTATTAATCCCCAACACTTTGGAGGCCAAGACAGGAGAATCACTTGATGATAAGAGTTTGAGACTAGCCTGAGCAACTTAGTGAGACCTCATCTCTGTGAAAAATTTAAAAATTAGTGGGGTGTGGTGGCATGTATACCTATAGTCCCAACTACTCAGGAGGATCACTTGAGTCCAGGGGTTCGAGGTTTTAGTGAGCTATGATGATGCCATTGTGTTCTAGCATGGGTAATAGGGTGAGACCCTATCTCAAAAAAAAATTAATTTGATATAAAATTTTAAATAATGCAAAGTTTTAGACAGTATTCTGACAACATCCCTTCCCTTAAAACTCTTTTGAGGTATCTTGCTTTAATTTCTATTTCCTGGAATATTAGCAAATTTTATCATCTTTTCTTATATTTTTGGTCATTTGTATTTCTCCTTCCAGAGGTTAGTATTGAGTTCTCCTAGTCTGAGAGGAGTAGACATGTACTGGAATATAGTGTAGGAGAAGGGACTAAGGGAGGAAAGGAAGAGTGAGGTGCCCAGGCCCAATTCCTAGAATCTGACCACCTTCATTTCATCAGAGCTAGATTCCCTATACCTATAAAGGTTAATTCCATTATATTGGAGCTTGACTCCTTTTTCTCTAAGATAATTTATTTTAATAGAACCTTCAATTCATAATCATCTTACCCCAAGAGACTGAATTGGGAAAGATAGCCTAAATCTCAGTCTTGGACTGAAACAGCAACAGGACAAAGTTTAGAAAATGATGGACACCATGTCTAACATGAATATTAAGCAAAATAAATACTGAAATGACCAAGATTGTCATTTTGTTTTGTTATTGTCACCATTAATTAAGATGTTTTGAGAGTAAGAATTCTCCAGTCCCCTTAGAAAAGTGTTAAAAGTTCTGATGGTGCTTTCTTTACTTTCACATTTTTTTATTATAAATTAATCACAGAAACTTTGAGTCATTCATTCTGTCTTAAACCCTGTTATTCCTAAAGGGAATGGTGCCAGGAAGTAAGACTTTTTTATATGAAGGACTAATTTTTCTACCTTTTTGTGTCATTTGTAATGAATCTAAACCATTTCTTTGTAACTTCCTTCTAATAGACACAATGTTGTCTTCAAGGAATCTTTTACATTCTCCTGAAATCTCTGTCCTTGGTAACCTTATTCTCTGTAGGTGGACTCTTTACTGGCAAAGGTTTTTGGTGTTTATTTGAATGAATTCTCCCTCTTTTCCTTTGTTCCTGACTGAAAAAGATAACTTTTGTCACTTTTATAGTGATCTCTTTCCCTCCTACATCTTTCATACTTCTGCATAAGTTATTAAATGTTAACCCTTTGTTGGTAGTATGTTCAACTCTGGGTGCTTTTTATGCCCATAGTACTTAATCTATTAAATGAAAGAAAATAACTCTCAGAAAACCTCCCACATTTAAAAGAAAGAAAACTTAAAAAATGCCTCTCTTCCATGAGACATTCTTCTTTCTTTGTATTTTGAAGGGTTATTATACATCTCTAAAGAGCATTAAGGCATTTTTTCCTAAGTGATATTTGTAGATTCTTTCCTGCCTGCATTATTGATTTGACTAATGGAAGAAAATTGTTCTTGTCTATGAATTCATACATGGACAACATTTACTTTTTAGATAATGGATCTTGCTATCTGGAATAATTATACATATAAATTTAAGGTATTATTATCTCATCTTATTTTTCCTTAAAATGTATCTTTGGTTTCAGTTTGTTAAACATAAAGCCTTAAAATCGTATTATGTAAAATAATCTAGTTCAAAATAGTAGCTAAGATTAGAGGCATAGCAAAATTCATGCTTTTATCACAATTCATAAGAGAAAGAATATTTATTAATGGCTTTATTAAATCACAACCTTATTGACATGAAAGATTGACCATTAAGACCAATCTAGTTTAATCACCAGATTTGTAAGAAGAAATTACTTTTTAAATATAAATTATAAATATTATTCTTAGGGCCAGGTACTGTGACTCAGGCCTGTGATCCCAGTGCTTTGAGAGGCCAAGGTGGGAGGATCACTTGAGGCCAGAAGTTAAAGGCTGCAGTGAGCTATGATGGTGCCACTGCACTCCAGCCTAGGCGACAAAGTGAGACTCTGTCCCTAAATAAATAAATTAATTAAAAATAAAATTAAAAAAATATATTATTCTTGGGGAACAAGTCTGCTTTTTTTCTATTTGTGTTGGGTTGTTTATTCTATTTTGGTTTCTTCACATATCCTTAGGGCTCCAATATAGATTTTTAAGTCTAAACATTCCAGAAAAGTAGTAAGTAGATCTCTCTTTTATGTCTGTTTTATTGCATATATTAACATGCATGTCCCTTTGTCTCAAGGTATGATACACATGCTAACATGGTCTCCTTAGTATTTTATGCAGTTTTATCAAAGGTTTTCATTTTTTAAAAAGCATTGTAGAAAGACATTAATTAGCGATAAGATTCTGAATGAATCACTTAATTTCTCTAGAGCTTGTTTCCCAGTTGTTACATGATCATACTTTATACCAGAGCAAGCCATCCACCCACCTTGGCCTCGCAAAGTGCTGGGATTATAGGCATGAGCCACCACACTTGGCCCAGATCATCCTTTAGTATGAAATTTTTCTTAAATTTATTCTAGGGGATCTGAAATTATCTACTGTGTTGAGTAAATGAGAGTAGGCCCTTAGAGACTTTCATTAATTAGGAAATATAGGAAGAGAATCTACTCATTTCCAGTGACTCCATTTTAGTTTTCCCTGGTTCTGTACCGAGTGTTCCCTAGTTCCTAGAAGCAAATTATGCCTTAAGGATCTAGGAGAAAATGCCCAAATTTCAGTGTATTCCAAAGTGGAACAGTATTAGTATGCTAACTTCATTGCCTCTAGAGTTTTTGAGTATTGCTTATAGTATCCATTGAGACTTCTTGTTGTTGTTATTATTTCCACTACAGCAAATCAAAATGCTCACTATTTATTTGAAATAATATATTTGAAGATGTCCTTTACTTTTAAATCTGTGTTGTAATTTATGTAGTTGACAGACTATAGCCACCTATCTCTTATTGTTGAGATTTTTCTGATTGATCCACAACCTTTCATTTCATCTCTCTTTAAGACTGTTATTAAAATGAGTTTTCTTCTTCAATACATACCTTGTCCTTCTTTTACTTTTCATTGCAGACACTCTCTTTCTAAGAGAGGGAATAATTAATCATTTTGAGAGGAAGGTCTTCCTTTTATCTCTTCACAGAAAGACAGGTTCTCTCTCTCTCTTTAATTTGGGATAGGGAGAAAAGAATATAAAGTTGAATGTGATCTTGTAATATCCAAACCTTATTTTAATGTTTATTTCCCGCTCTTCTCACACTCAACATTTTGCTAATTGTATTTGATCTTCCGGCCTTTTTTTTTTTTTTT
>VBSM01003169.1:15235642-15247133 GCA_008086735.1 Cheirogaleus medius
CTGCCTTGGCCTCCCAGAATGCTAGGATTACAGGCATGAGCCACCACACCCGGCTATAATATGAATTCTTGATGAAACGGTCCTTAGCATTATTTGCAGTCTCTTTCCTAACTTTTACTTTTGTATGTGATTTTTGTTAAGTACTTATTGAGTATTCTGTCCTAATATTCCTACCATGAATATTCATTCTCTTTTTTTCTGTTTTTTTCTTGTGATTATTTTAAAGTTCTTTCCATAAGGTTTTAGCATCAGGCCGTCTTCTCAACTTGATGCCTTCCCTGATCAATGTCATCTACTTTTTTGCCTTCATTGGCCATTCTCCAGGCTTTGTTGAGTTCCAAATGCTTATTAGACATTTCTATTTTCATGTGTCCCAGGAAGCTCAGATTCAACATGTTTAATATAGGACTTCTTTCCTCAGCCACCCCCAAAATAAATAAACAAAAAATATGTTCCTTCTATACCCAAACCACCACCCTCTCAGTTATCTTACCATTTCCCACACTCCTGCATTGCTTTGGTCACTAAGTGATATATCAAGTCAACTTCTATGTCTCTAAAATTTAACCCTTCTTCATTATCATTTTTATATGTATTACCTAGTTTTAGGCCTCTATTGTAGTTAAACTGGATTATTAAATATCTTCCTAATCATGCTCCTTGGCTATAATTATTTTTTTGGCTATAATCTCTTAATATTTGAGAACTTGGAGCACCCTGTGTTTTCATTCTGAAATAAATACCATAGTCATCTTGACATAGGTAGTATATAGTATTCCAAAGATAAATGGGCTGAATCAGTATGACTTCTGGCTCCTCTGATTTTTAAAAATGGGATTTCCAGTGATAGGTATACTAAAAGCCTAGATTTCTCCTCTATGCAATTTATCCATGTAACAAAAAACTACTTGTACCCTCTAAGTATACTTTTTAAAAAATCAGATTTCCAGGCCTCATAACAAATCTGTTCAATCAGAATCTTTTGTTTGGGGGCCCAGGAATATGTTTCTAACTAAAATCTGCAGGTGATTCTGATGTGCAGTTAAGGAGGCTGAGACATGTTGACAAAGAGTATAACAATTTTTTCTCCCTTTTTCTGATAAAAATTCTGATTGATTGGAGGTAAGTTACTTGAAGTTTTTCTGCTGTTTGGGTGTGCTTAATAATCCTATACAATGTCATTCATCTCCTTCAGCAAGGCATCCTGTTAAAAGTGGCTGAAACCATCAAAAGTTGGATTTCTTTTTCTCAATGCAGTAAGAAAGATGACTTACTTCACAAGTTGGTAAGTGTTTACTTCTTTTTGTCACTTTTCAATTCTCCAATTTATTAGTGAGAGAATTGTTGAAGCAGAATTTGTTTTGTTCCCAATTTGAGCAGATTGATTTTTATTAGAAATTCTTTAATAACTGAGAACCTTTTAATTTGGGCTTATTGGTATTGTTCATAGCTTTTATAAGAGGTTATTAACCACTTAGAATGGAATATTATGGTAGCTATTAAAACCTTATTTGTTAAGATAACTAATTTACAACTACCATCTTCCTCCATTGACAGGTATTCTTCTAGTTAGGGAAGGGAATATATTCATTAGTGGGAATAGTTCAATCTCATGAGACTGATAAATCCCAGAATTTCCCAAAGACTTGAAATAGTCAACATCGAGGGTCTTTGTGATTCCTGTGAGGCTTTCTTTTTTTCCTACTTTCTGCTGTAATATAACTCCAAAGGTGGCATACTTCAACGTTCTGACATCCTAACAATCCATGGAGTTTAGCTAGCAAATTCAAGTTATAAGGTTCTCATGGCTACCAGAAGGAGTAATCAAGTTATAAGTACGCAGGTTTCAGGATCCTCTGTTGGCTTGTGACCTTAAGAATTATCATTCTTGTAAATTAGCATTTGTAAAAAGATGGTTTACAAAGTGCTTTCACATTTTTTATTTGGTAATTTGAATAACACTGTAAGATTTAGTATATTTCACCAGTGAGAAAGCCAAGGTGCAGACAGTTCAGTTTTTTTTAATAACTTAATAAGTGAATTGTTCAAAAATGTTCAGGCAGAAAGTGATAGAGCCAGAATCTGAACCCAGATCTCCTGGTTTAAGAGCCCATACTCTTTCCACTATGACATACTACCTCTCAAGCTTGAGTATTATTATTTTTTGGCTGACTAAAATAACTTTTTTAGCAATCCAAGTTGTCAAGTTCTCTGTTCAGGGTTTCATCTTTGTAGAAGGTGTATTGAAAAGGTCAATGAAGTGTCTTGTTGTCTACATAGAATGTCATCTTTATCCAGGTGGAGCCATCTCATTCTTCAGTGATACTAGGACTGTGGTAAGGTATATGGACACATCATACATTTTGCTGTGGTTTAATCATAGTCTGCATAGGCCTGGTCTTTTTTTTTTGTTTTTTTTTGGAGATGGAGTCTCACTCTGTTGCCCTAGCTGGAGTACAGTGGCGTCATCACAGCTCACTGCATTTTCAAACTCTTAGGCTGAAGCAGTTCTTCTTCAGCTTCCCAAGTAATTGGGACTATAGGTGCTGCCTGCTACTATGCCCGGCTAATTTTTTCTAGTTTTTGTAAAGACGGGGTCTCACTCTTGCTCAGGCTGATCTCGAACTCCTGGCCTCAAGCAATCCTCCCACCTTGACCTCCCAGAGTGCTAGGATTACAGGTGTAAGCCACTGAGCCCAGCCAGGCCTGGTCTTTTCACTCTTGGCTCTTTGTCATTGGCCACATGTTTCATGTTATGTTTCACTATAATATAGTGTCAGCTTCTGTATGCGTCCCCTTCATGCCTGTATTGTAGAGAATTGTAGGAATACGTACCTAAGAAATAGTTTACTGTTAACGGAATAAGGAATTACCCAGTTGGCTTTTGGCATGAGATTACTTGACTTTTTCCCCTTGATTGTGACATATTTGAAATTTTTGTTAGCTATACAGATATTGAAGCAGGCCCTCTTTCCTTTTATAAAAATATTGACAATTGCTCCATGATATCTGAACATTTTATTATTATTCATTTTTATAGTACTTTTCTTAAAGATTAATAAAAATTCCTTTATAGCAACTATGATGGTAGTGGTAATAGCACATTTTAAGCACTTTTTAGCCTAAAAGTGCTTTCACACATGTTATCTCATCTGATCCTCATATCAGCTTTATGAAATGCACTGTGATATTAAAAAGTGTGTAAGATCATTGAAATATATTGACACATGAATAAGTTCCCTTCTCTCTCTCTGTGGGGAAAAAAAGTAGAAATCTCTTAATCTCATACCATTTTCATTCCATCTAGGAAGAAATCTTCCTAATATACTTTCTCATGCCTTAGATCATATTCCCTATTTAGATCATAAACAGATCTCTATTATCTATCAAATGAAGTACAAATATATCACTTCAGCATTAAATAGTCTGCATAATAAGTAGTCTTAGCTTTTCCTTAAGGCTTTCCCCCAAACTTCAGCCTATTGTATCTCTTATTTTCTGTATCAACCTAGTAATAATTATCTGTGCTATATTCTGTAAGTTTTTATATTACATCTATGTCCAACATGTGCTTTTCTTTATTGTTTTAATTATTTCGTATGTAGTAACAATACTAACAGCTAACACACAGTGCTTGCAGTATGCCAGACACTGTTCTTAGTATCTTATAGATATTGATTTATTTAATCCTTACAACAACCCTATAAGGTAGGCGCTTTTATTATCTCCGTTTTGCCGATGAGAAAACTGACACAGAGAAGTTCTTAACTTGCTCAAGTTGTGGGGCCAGGATATAAACCTAGTCACTAAGTCTTGGCACACAGACTTGTTGATGGTGAGCCAAAGCTTACACAGTATACCTCCCAGCAGCACAGAGCTCCTATCTATGCAGATGATACCTAATATTTAAGTTGATCATGTTAATAATTAGACCTTTTCAATTTCTTCATTTGTTTGAGACCTGGACCTCCACTTCTCAGTCCAAATAGGGCTGTTATGACATGTTTCTTAATTTGACAGATGTCTATTTTTCTGGTAGTTTGATCGCTATATAGTAGCACAGTTTCCATATTTTCTGCAGTTCTTATTTTCATAATTGAAGAATAATACATAATTCTACATTTTATTCTTTTTTCTTTTCCTTTTTTTTTTTTGAGACAGAGTCTTGCTCTATTGCCCTGGCTAGAAGGCAGTGGTGTCATCATGGTTCACTGCAATCTCACACTCCAGGGCTAAAGTGATCTTCCTGCGTTAGCCTCCCAAGTAGCTGGGACTATAGGTGTGCACCCCCATGCCTGGCTAATTTTTCTTTTTTTTTGTACAGTCAGGGTTTCGCTCTTGCTCAGGGTGGTCTTGAACTCCTGACCTCAAGTGATCTTCCTGCTTTAGCCTCCCAAAGTGCTAGGATTACAGGCATGAGCCACTGTGCCTGGCCTACATTTTATTTTTAAGAAAGAAACTTAATTCATTAATTTAATCCAATTCAATTTAAACAGCTTTAATGGTCAGAATGTAGTACAAGTTTTTCCTCTGTAAGGACAATGTAATCACTAAGATATTGCTGCTTTAGTTATTTGGTATGTCTTGGTCCCTTTCAAGTTTATTAATATGTATGGATGATTGTAGCTTATTTATTTGTCTCACTTTTGAATTAAATATTCCCAAAGCTATTAATACTACCTCTAAACATATTGGTTTGGGGGAGGTGTTATCTCAGTTTTGCACACAGGTCTGATGCCAAGGAGTGGTGTTGAAGAAAGTGAATAATTGATTGAATAGAATCTCTATCTGTGAAGAGAGAGTGCTACCATTTTACATTAATAGCTTTCCTCTACTTTGTCAGCCTTAGCCTTTGTCTAGTCAGGAAGTCTCATAAAATGTATGATTTAAAGCTTTTGTAGCAGAAGTTTGATTTCTAATACTTGTATTTGAATATGGTTGTATCTAACTGGGGAATCCAAACCAAATATTTAACAGTAAGATCAATATGTGAAGATTCATTTCAGAGATTACTTGAAAAGCTACCATGGTCTGTCTCCTGCCCTCCTTCCCTCCATCCCTCAAACAGTAGTATAAAGTGAGATGTGCTGCTCTCTCTTTGTGAAAGTGGGGTGGGACATCAAATTAAGTGTTTCCTAATGTTAGATTCAGGATTGTAAGAAGAGAGAGGAGGCAGTTGTTCAATTACGAAACATAAGAGTGTTGCAGTGGTACATACAAAGTATGTCAATAGATGGTTTAAAAAAAGCCACAATAGGCTAAAAGAAAGATCAACATTTATTGAGAAGATGTTCTCTTTCTGGACTGAAGATAAAGAAAATATATCCAATAGGCCTAATGTTAAAAATATTCTTCTTCTCTAAGAGTGACACATAACCATGATCAAGAGGTCATGCGCTTACTTCCCTTTTATTTGCTGCTTAGTCTCACAACAATATGAGTAGATATATGCATGGGATAAAATAACACTGGGCCATTATAAATTGAGATGAAGTAACCATTTTCATCTCTTTTGCATGGACAAGACGTTCCTTTTGGTATAATATGTCTAAATGTCCTGTGTAAGCAGGATTTAATCAAGGGTGCTTGCAATAAATTACTGTGTACATTTATTTTATAAAAACACTGCTTTAAGAATTTCACTTTTTGTTTTTAATAGAAAAAAAAGAGGTTATGAGCTCAGTTCATATATATAGGTCACATTTCTACTTAAATGCCCCTTATTTCATACCAGGTACCAGGGAATAAAATAAAACCAACCCATAATGATCAGCTAGCATTGGAATCCGTGGTGTAGGTATAATTAAGAAGAGCAAACCTACTGCCTTCAAACCTTAGACCTAACTGGTTTAATTTTAATTGTTAAAGACCTTGTCCATTAAAAGTTCTCTTTATTTTGGTTATAAAATAGGATCACTCTGTTAACTAAATTTAATGCAAAATAAATAAGTTTTCTTTTGAGGTAGACTATATACAGGGAGGCAGAATCAACTACCAAAGACTTAGGATTTGAAATCAGAATTCTGGAAAGTTACTTAATATCTCTGGGCTTTGGTTTTCTCCCTGTAAAATGGAGAGGAGGATGATAATGTACATCACAGATTACTGTGAGAATTAACCTGTCTGCCCTAACACTGCATCTCTCACATATATTCTGCACACAATCTACTATCATTTAATATCAGATGCCTTATACTTCCTCAAATTAGAAAGGCTTTTATTCTGTCCCAACCCACTCTTCCAACTCCTTCATCTGGCCAATTCTTGTTCATCCTTTAAGTCTTAGCTCCAACTTCATCTCTTTGACTTTCTCTGACTTCATTACATGTTTAAGTCCCTGTATACCATATTCATAGTACCCTCAGTATACCTCATTGCACTCCTTTGCACATTATATTGTGACTGTTTACTTTTCAAGTCTCTCCATTAAATCACAAACTCTTTAAAAAGAGTATAGACTTGTATGACTTGTTCATTTTTTGTGTCTTCAATGTCAAGCATGGTGCCTGGCTTATAGAAGATATTCCTTAATAGATGAATAGAAGGAAGAGAAAGAGGAATAAGTGAGCTAGTATATGTAAAAGCATTTTGTAAACTACAAACTGCTATGCAAATGGTAGTGTGATTTTGCATTACATTCCTTAAACATGTATTTTTAAATATCCGAATGTTCATTTTTAGAAGGCCTTGATCCTGGGAATACACATCTTAAATATTGGCAATATTGTTAGAGTTTCAGGTGCAATATCTTTTATGTTACAGGATTATATTTTCCATGCTATATCTCAGCAATTAAATTAATTAAGCTTAACTAGACATGTTTATTAATCTGTAATTACTTTACATCTCATTATTAAAAATTTATATTTTACATCTGATGTCTCAATGTCTACTTCAGTCTTTATTGTTTCGTATTTGCAGTGAAAATAAAAAAACCTATCCATCATACTGAAGACAGATCGGACTGTTATTTCTTCTTCTTGGAGTCTGTTCTGAAAATATTAATAAATACCACTAGATTTTATTAGTATATTAGCAGCTTAGCATTTAGTGCAATATTTTGTATGTATTAATACCTCTTTTCTGGTTTTAATGGCAAGGATATTGGATTTCGACTTGACTCACTACATACCATCCTGCAACAGGAAGTCTTGTTACAAGAGGATGTGGAGCTGATTGAGCTACTTGATCCCAGTATCCTGTCTGCAGGGCAACCTCAACAACAGGAAAATGGACACCTTCCAACACTTTGCTCCCTGGCAACCCCTAATATTTGGTACTGTCCAGAAAATATCTATCCTTTGGCTGTTTACATATAGAATATTAGCAGAGGAAATCCATCATCATGTTGTCCATTGTAAAGGCATAAACATTCTATACATTTAGCATAGGTAACAATATGCCAGAGGTAAAAGAAAAAAAAAGGTACTTTTGTAAAGTTAATGCTTTTTAAAATGAAGCTGGGAAAAAAATCCCATTGAATTATTATGTATTCCCAACTCAGTAAAATTAGTTCTGTGCTTGCCAACCCAACAAACAGGTATAACATGTGCCAAAAAGAATCTCTCTTACCCATATACCTATGTGCATGTAAACCTAGCCAGTTCTTTAATATTAATAGATTTTATCATAACCATATTATAGAGGCACCAAGAGTAGGATGGAATATAGGTATAGATAGCTGATTCTTGCTGTGTTGGCTGAGAAGACATCATAAAGAGCATAATTTGATGAGTCAGACTATCCTAAAACTTCAAACACTTATAGTATTTGGTTCTAATGCAGAAGTCCTAGGTCATAATCTGACAAAAAAAAAAGAAGAATGAATAAATAGTAAAAAAGGATAATTAGTAAAAAAAGAATTGTTGATGTCTTCTTCCTATTGGAGTTTATTAAATTTGATAGATAAAGGAGGAATGAATCAAGCAGTATATTAAATCACTGCTCAAACTGTTCAAGTTATACAGGTAGTTACATTCATTGGCCTCAAGGTTCTGGATATATGTCTTTTCTATCACACTGACAAATGCTTCATATTGTAAAGGTGGCAAAGTATGGTGTTTTCCAAATGTGTAGTCACTCAGGTATTATCACAAGGAAGTAAAGCATCTTATCCTTCAAAAACATGAGAATTTAAGGAGCTGCTTTAAGGAACCATAGGTTTTAACAATATACTACTTTGCTTTGAAGTTTCCTTTAGCCACAAATATGTTTAAGCAACTAGTACAAAGCTTGTCCATATCATGGTCTATGGTAAGTATGTATATTCCAAATTAGTGATGATGATTATTTCAAATTTAAAGGACTTTATTCAAAACAATTGCTCATCAAGTATATATTATTTCTAATTAGAAAAACGAAGTCTAATTTTAGGAAAAAGGAATTCACAATATTTCTGAAATGGTATTTTTACTTTTAAATCTTTACAATTGGATTTTAAAATCTATAATTTTTGCATATTAAGTTAAGGATTCCATATCTTTTATATTCAGAAAAAAAACAGTCATTTCAGAAGATAACATTTTTTGTATTTATTATCATCATTTTTATTATATATGTGTCATAAAAGAGAAAGTTAACAGTTGCTATCGGGTCACAAAGGAGAGGTTGACTAGAATTAGAGGCAGCCATTTTAACCTTTTGGTAAAATCTTCACAGAGGAGAGTTTGAAGGAGTAGGAGTTTGATACTAAATATGGGATTAACACCAGACAAAAAGGAAAAGAGAGGAAGAGATGTCCTGGTTTTAGTGCATAGAGGCTGGGATTCAGAATTGACTCAAGACATAGTTTGGTCCAGCTTTTTTTTTTTCCCTTTAAGTGACACGATCTTGCCCTGTTACCCAGGTTGAAATGCCGTGGCGTGATCATAGCCCACTGCAGCCTCGAACTCATGGGCTTAGGTGATCCTCCTGCCTCAGCCTCCCAAGTAGCTGGGACTATAGACACTCACCACCATGGTTGGCTACTTAAAAAAAATTTTTTTTTTTTTAGAGATGGGATCTTGCTATGTTGCCCAGGCTGGTCTTGAACTCCTGGCCTCAAGCAATCCTCCTGCCTCAGCCTTCCAAAGTGTTGGGATTACAGACGTGAGCCACAGTGCCTGGCTGGGCCAGCTTTTTAGAGGTCTTGTAGACTGAGCTAATAAACTTTGATTTTATCCTGTAGGCAACAGATGATATTTCCAGTTGCAGACTATATATATTTAGTAAGTGTAGATGCCTTTTGTTGGTGCTGCTCAGCATCAGGCACCACCTACAGAAAAGTTCTTTAAATTTCTTTTGTGAAATCACCTTTACCTGGTTCCAGAAGACACCTATTTCTAATGTTCTTTACCTAAACTTATCAGCTTAGATTTTAATACCAAGCACCATTGTCTAGTTGCTATATATTTTTAAACTATTTCACATTACCTTCTTAAATGTCATATTTTTTAAAGTTATGCTTTGCAAAGAAGCTAGCATTTTATCTATTTCATTAAACTTAAATTTATAATTGTTTTTACTGATTAAAGTAACGCATCTTTTTTTATCTAATCTGATGGATATCATTTTCTTGGTTTCTCTGTTCCTAGGGATGTCTCAATGCTATTTGCCTTCATTAGTTTGCTCATTATGTTTCCCACTTGTTGGATTGTATCTTCCTGGCTGGTATGGGGAGTGATTATATTTGTTTATCTGGTCGTAAGAGCTTTGCGATTTTGGAGGACAGCCAAACTACAAGTGACCCTAAAAAAATATAATATTCGTTTGGAAGAAATGGCAGCAAATAGCCGAGCTTTTACTAACCTTGTGAGGAAAGCTTTACGTCTTATTCAAGAAACTGAAGTAATTTCCAGAGGATTTACACTGTGAGTTCATTTTTTTATTTTAATTTTTAAATGAGTCTTGTCTACTACATAGTTAAAGGAGAGTATTTATTATCACTTTCATTTTCTTGTTGCATTTATAGGAAAAAAGTGGGTTTCTTTTTAGCACTTAATAAAGTCTATTAACTGCTAAGTGAAGGATTAAATATATTATGTACTAGATTTAATATGTAGTATGATTCTGCTTATCTACTTTGAGAAATCAAAGTACTTTAAGAATCACGATTATTTCTGTATATTACCGTGTGATTATATGAGAAAACATATAGAGGGTGCCTAACCCTGAACCTAGCATGTAATAGTTACCCAGTAAATGCTTGTTCCCTTTACTCCCTATTAAATGCCCTCTTTTCCCAGTTTAAATGATAGATGTATTTAATATAAATTTATTTTGAAAAATCTTGACATGTATTAATAATACTCTTTAGGTAAATATTAGCAGATGTTATGGCACTGATACTCTCAGAATGTCATGCAAATTGTGATGTTTCACATTGCCTTGGGAAATTAAATATTCACCAGTCTAGCTGTAAGTATATTAAACTACAGGATATACTGGCTACTTAGTCTATTATTAAAGGGAAAGTTACATTTATTGAGCACCAACTATGTTCCATATGCTATGCTAGTCACTTTTTCATACACTTAAAGGCATACAATTATAAATGGTAGAGCACTTTTATTCAAATCCATTCCATCTGACTCTAAAGTCTATTTCCAATATAGTAGGCTATCTGCTAAGCACTAACAGATGACAGTTGTACTCTGGCATATTTAATAATTTAAATAACTTATATATCTTTGCAATCTATAGGTGAGAGAAAGTAAGTACATGGTAAAGGGTAATCATTGCTCTTAATTAGTTGTATCTGGAAAATGAAGAAGAGGAGTGAAGAACCTCTGATAGTCATCTCATCCTTCACTCTGCTCAGCTCTAGAACACTACTTACACAGTCTTGACATAAACGCTGTTTATGGAAAATTATGGAACAGAAAATTAAAATAATTTCCAGGAATCATTTTGTTCTTCACTCTGTTATGTTCTATACAACAATCCCAGGACATTAAGAGGGATTTTATAAATTCTCTTTCAGCTCAATTCAAAGTATAATAATCCTTAGTATCTGTCGACCTATTTGTCCTTCCATTAGCTGAAGTCTACTTCTTGTTGATAGAGGATAGCACATTTTAAGTTGTTTGAGTATCAAATTTAAAAGTTAAAAAATCACAAATTAAGTAATAGCTCCTTTTCATTTTATTGAGAGGATCGACTGGTTAAGCAAAGTGGCTATGTGTCCAAGTAAAGTTTAGGCAAGTATATAGGATTTTGTGCCTTTTGTGATTTTCTAACAATTCCCCATACATATGGGATGGGCATGAAGAGGTAAAGTGGGCCAGTGAGACATGATTCACCTGCAGATTATACTTTCTACCCATTCAGATGGCAGACAGACAGAAGAAATATTAGAAGAAACTGTGCTTCAGTTGTCTTTATCTAACTGGATAATGGTTTGAAAGAAATTATGAGGAATAAACTTGAATCATAATTTTTTAGAAATATTTTCAGTTTTAGGCCAGGCATGGTGGCTCACGCCTGTAATCCTAACACTCTGGGAGGCCGAGGT
>VBSM01003169.1:15260690-15271725 GCA_008086735.1 Cheirogaleus medius
AAAAAAAAAAAAACACAAATAGTCAACAAACTTTTCTTAACAAAACATTCACAGTGACCTTAGCAACACAACTTTAAATAAAATGTTTGTTTGAATATTTTAATAAGCAGGTGCTTTAGTTAGCCATATCTTTATTTCTAATGTTTTATTTTAAAGTCATTTTAAACTTAAAGGAAAGTTGCAAGAATAGTTAAAAGTACTGTTTATCCAGATTCCTTAGTTGTTGACATTTTACCACATTTGCCTTATCTTTCTATGTATGTGTCTGTGTGTATGTATAATTCTTTTGGTGGTGGTATTGCTCTGAACCATATGACCCAGTTAGCCCATTCAAGTTGGTTTGTATTACCATCATTCTTTGAGCATTTCCTTACTTCCTCGTGTTTTCCTTGCCCCAGCCATGTCTCCAAGAAGCCTTCTTTCCTTTTGATACAGGAAAGTATTTCACAAGGTTGGGAATCATTTGAAATCCACGTGGGTCCTTGGCTTCGCATGAGAATGAATTCAAGAGCAAGCCAATAGTGTAAAGCAAAAGCAAGTTTTATTCAGAGAATGTAGGAGATCTACTCCACAGAGTAGAGGCTAGTTCTCCCTGCTGAGGAGAACAGCCCCTTTCGTTCTTTTGATTCTTTATTTAAGCACTGGCTTAATCATAGGCTAAGCAGGGTAGGAATATTTATGTTATTTCTTGGAAAGAGGCAGTAATTTCCTAGAACTGGGAACCTTCCTCTTTCTTGACTTTGTAAGGTCCCTCCCAGGAATGGTGATGGTGTGGGTGGGAGTTTCTTTTAGCATGCTAATATGTTATAACTAAGATACTAATGAGCTGCTAGGTCAAGAAGTAGCCATTTCTTTTGCCATTTTGGTTCCAACCTGTCCTAACTTGTTCTGTCACCACATCATGGGTTTTTGTTTTGTTTTGTTTTTTTGTTTCTGAGATAGGGTCTTGCTCTGCCACCTGGGCTAGAGTGCAGTGGCATCATCATAGCTTACTGCAAGCTCAAACTCCTGGCCTCAAGTTTTCCTCCCACCTCAGCCTCTCAAGTGGCTAGGACTACAGGTGTGCACAACCACGCCTGGCTAATTTTTATTTTATTTTTTGTAGAGACAGGGTCTCGCCATATTGCTCAGGCTGGTCATGAACTTCTGGGCTCAGGCAATCCTCCTGCCTTGGCCTGTCAAAGTGCTAGGATCACAGGCATGAGCCACTGCGCCTGGCCTCACATCATGTTTTTGATCAGTGGTTAGGGCTTTTGACTCTGTGTTAAGCAGTGCCTGTGAGTTCCACATGTCACTTTTAATGAAGAATGGCATTTAGAAACCAAGATCGGTGCACTAGGCATGCTCATTGCCATTGTGATGTTATTGCTTTTAGGCCCTGTCAGTGTATAGGCAGAGCTATGAAATGTATATGTATGTATATACTCACAAACATCTATAGCTACCTCTATATCTGTCCACATATATTATAAACCATGAGTTCATACCAGTACCTCTAATTCAGTTCCAACACCACATGATTTATTCTGCTTTTTCCCATTTCCCTATTTGTACCTTCTTTCTCTGATTGTGAGAAACTTGGTTCCCATTATCTTCCAAATACTTAATAATTTACTCAGTTCCCGTTGATGTAACTAATCACCTGATACTATGGGCTATCTCCTATGCCACGGTGCTGCTGACTCAACCTCCTGAGAGTTCTTCCCATCCTGGCCTCAGCTTGCTTTGACCACACCAGCCTAGAAAGCACAAAAGGGTAGGAATATGGTGAGGAGTCGGCTATGAATCCCATCTCTACTAAAAAATAGAACAAATTAGCTGGGTGTCGTGGCACCTGGCCTCATACTTCGTTTTCTAAGTGGAAAGATAATAATGAAAGGTAGAGAGGTAGATATGAGACCAACTAACCCTGTGATTAGATACCAAACACAAATTTTAAGGATTAATCAAAGTTAAACTCACTTGGATGAGCTTTTTAAAGATATTTACTTGTGAAACTCATTTCCAAATCTAACTTCTGAGAGTTACAACAACCTATGTGTAAGATTGAGTGTGATTTTTGTGAAGAAGAGTGGAGTCTGTCTTAAGACTGTGATATGAATTAAAAAATTTTGTTCAGCAAGTGTTTATAGGGTACATAGTGTGCCAAATACTATGGTGAGATGAAGAAGGGAGAAAACCAGGTCCTTTCCTCCAAAAAGCTTAATTTAACTTAAATTGTAAATGTACTGATGTTACTGTTGTTTGTTTGTTTGTTTTTTTAAGACAGAGTCTCACTTTGTTGCCCGGGCTAGAGTGCCGTGGTGTCAGCCTAGCTCATACCAACCTCAAACTCCTGGGCTCAAGCGATCCTCCTGCCTCAGCCTCCTGAATAGCTGGGACTACAGGCATGCGCCACCATGCCCGGCTCATTTTTTTTTTCTATATATTTTTAGTTGGCCAATCAATTTCTTTCTATTTTTAGTAGAGACGGGGTCTCACTCTTGCTCAAGCTGGTTTTGAACTCCTGACCTTGAGCGATCCTCCTGCCTCAGCCTCCTAGAGTGCTAGGATTACAGGCGTGAGCTGATGTTACTGTTGTTAATTTTAATATCTTTCATTTTTTATAAATAAAAAGTTATTATCTGAATTAGTTGGACTATAAAATTGACAAAGTATTAGTATTATGGATGTTTTTAATTAGGTGTTCACTCATTTCTGTGGGGCCTGTTTCTTATCTTTATTCCCACCCTTTACCCCCACCTCCTTTTTTAAGGCAAGCCTGAAGTAGGGTGTGAAAACCCACATTGTACTGTGATACCTTTGATGAAGCCCTCTCTACACATTGCAGACAAAGATCCAATTCCTGAGGAGCAGGTAAGGATGAAAATTACTTTTTTTGCCCTAAAGAAGAGTTTCACAGACAAAGCATATCTACCTTTCTTTTAAGTGACATGGCTAATTGTTGAATAACTTGTTGAATTTCTGTTTCTAATGAGCTTTAAAATTACATCATAATGTATTGAATTTTT
This sequence comes from Cheirogaleus medius, assembly GCA_008086735.1. NCBI lineage: Eukaryota > Metazoa > Chordata > Mammalia > Primates > Cheirogaleidae > Cheirogaleus > Cheirogaleus medius. The sequence goes on from VBSM01003169.1 coordinate 15,263,702, forward strand.
ATCAAATCATTAGTTCTTAGTGCCTCAAATTTGAATTCACTGAATCTACCAGGAGATTTTTTGTTATTTACATCTAATTGTCCATTTCTTAGAGGCTTTTTTTTTTTTGGAGATAGGGTCTTGCTCTGTTGTCAGGGCTAGAGTGCAACGGCATTATCATAGCTCACTGCAACCTCAAACTCCTGGGCCCAAGTGATCCTCCTGCCTCAGCCTCTGGAGTAGCTAGGACTACACGCATACACCACCACGCCCGGCTAATTTTTAAATTTTTTGTAGAGACAGGGTCTTGCTATTTCCCTGGCTGGTCTCAAACTCCTGAGCTTAAAAGATCCTCCTGCCTTGGCCTCCCAAAGTGCTATGATTACAGGTGTGAGCCACTGCACCTGTCCTTCTTAAAGGCTTTTAAAAGTAATTAAACACATTAAAAATTAGTACATTGGCAAAGGTACCTTTTAGGATGCTGGAAATGTTTTTATATTGATCTGAGTGATGGTTACAGTATGTATACATCTGTAAAAATCCTGTACACTTGACTGCATGTTGTCTCACTTTGATAAACAAGTTTTTAATGATTCCATTAGATACTGACAAAGATTACTTTCACTCATCCTGAGGAAAACTTCTTTTCCTTAGGTCATATTTATTCAGTATTCTTAATTGCAAATGTAAACCAACTCCAGTTAGTTTAAATGACAAATACTTTATTTAAAACCATTAGTTAGCTTATAGAATATTTCAGAGGACCAGATAAACCAGGCTTGAACCAGGCTGGGGTAAACAGCCAAAATCCCTCACAAGAACTATTATAGTGGAAATATCATTGCTAAGTCACTGGGTGCCGACATTGCCACATGCTCCATCAATGCTGAATAGTAAACACTACCCTCAGAGCTACTACCTCTGGAAACTTGATCTGCCGCCATCCTTGCCAGAATGGATTCCACAAGGTCCCTGCTTCTTTTATCGCAAACTTCTGAATCAGATCTGATGCAGGTACATCTGATTAGAGGATCCCAGGTCATTTGCCTGAACCGAAACTATAAGGGAGGCTAGGTAAGCAAGTATCCTACCCTCTGTCTTAGAGATAGGGAGAACCATGAGACAAGGTGTTTCCTAATCCTTAGAAAGAGTGTTCAAACTTCCTGGGAAGTCAGAAAGAATCACAAATGTCTACCAGAAGAAAACTAACATGCCTAACCACCTCCCTAAACTGCCAACTCTTCTAATTTGATTGGTTGTGACATAGCTAATAACTGTAATCTTAGCTAAGTGTATAGTATGGTATCAGAGTTGAAGTTGTTAAACTTTCTTATCCACAACTGTTTGTAGTATCAACTATTATGCTTTTTGAAGATTTCCATTTTTCTATAGGTATATATATATATTTGCTTTTTTTTTTTTTCTCACCTAGCTTTGCTTGAATGACCTGTGCCAAGAGCAAGTCCTCATTTTTTTAATCTTGGAGATAGGTAGGCACAAGTAAATGAATGCTTACTAGAAAAATGTCTGCTTGAAGTAAAATGATTTTTCTTTTATTCATTTTCAGGAATTAGAAGCTTATGTAGATGATATAGACATAGACAGTGATTTCAGAAAGGATGATTTTTATTACTTGTCTCAAGAAGACAAAGAGAGACAGAAGCGTGAACATGAAGAATCCAAGAGGGTACTCCAAGAATTAAAATCTGTGCTGGGATTTAAAGCTTCAGAGGCAGAAAGGCAGAAGTGGAAGCAACTTCTATTTAGTGATCATGGTAAGCACTGATTTTAGAATAAAAGGTTATTTCAATGTAGGAAATCCTTTTTTTCTTCAACCATGAATCTTATTTTAGGTGTAGAATTCTGTGGCTTTAATTTTAGGGGGATCTACTAGTAAGCATAATACTTTTTCTTCTAGACATGAAATCAATTTGATCAATAAAAAAGTAAGTATGTAATCACGTTGGGAATATGAAGTCACACTTTTTCATCAGTTATCTAATTTTTTACTAAATTTGTTTTAGAATGAATGAGCAGTAAGTTGAATAATTTGGGATGTTTTAAATGTTATTTTCAAATCTAGTGAATTTGAGATTCTAAACTCTGTTCTGCATATGTTAAAATGTTAAAAATACCTCAGTGAAGCACAAAATTAATAACTCTATGTTCACTATTTTAAAAATGAATTAAGACCTACCATTTAGACACATAATTAGAGTTACTTAAGTAGTTTGAGCACTTTAGTAAATGGGAGATATGGAGGTGATTTCTGTGTATGCTGTCTCCATACTCTGATTTGGGTAGAGTGGGATGGTTAGTAGCCTTAAATTCCTTTATGTTTCTTACCCTTCTTTTCTTCAAACTTCCTGGGAGGTAGGGGAAGGAATGAGAGGAAGTTTGATACTTGATAATATCAACCTTGCTAATTTAATTCCTAGTTGAATTTAGGCCTATGGGTTTCTAAGAAGGCAGAGTGAGACTTTCCTTCCCTTTTAGAGTATCTTTGTGGACCCTCAAAATCAACTGCCTTCTTTTCCCTTCCTCACTAGAAGTATACAGATTAACTATACCTTCTAGAAAGCTGTCTTTTCTTCTTTTAGGAGCCCTACAATTCTCCTCTGTCCAGATCTATGTTTCCTGGTTTTATCTTTCCTTTTCTTCCCACAAGCCCACTTTATAGCCCAGGTCCTCATTAGATTATGCTTGTACTTTATCATAGCCTCTTAGCTGATTTCCATTTTCAGTACCTTTTTCTTCTAAGCTATCTTGCAAGGTCTATCCAGATTTTTCTCAAACAGTGCATTGGTGATAGCTCTCTCTATCTTAAAACCTATAGTGGTTCCCCCTTTCTTATCATATTAAATATAAACTCCTTTTCCTGGTTTCAAGCCTCTTCATCATAGGAATCCATCATACATGTAATTATATTTTTCACCATTTCTAATATGAATATCTTCTCTTCTACTTATGTTTATCTTATTAGACTACAGTTCCACAAATTTGCCATTTTTATCCATGAAAAATATTTCTGCTTATTCCTTTGCCAAGAATTCTGTCTTCTCCACCAAGCTATCCTCTCTATTAATCTCTCCTTCTCCATGACTCCTTCTCTGACTGCTCCAGCTCTGCCACCTCTCCTACCACTATAGACCCTCACGCTAGAGAGACATGGTAGTGAAATATAAAGGAAGTCTTGAGCAGCAAAGCCTATAGCAGAGAAGGGAAATGATTAAGAACTTTCCTGCAATCTGCTTGTTCATATATTGGGCCTACATAAATCAGAGATTAATGGTATTATGTTTTAGGCACTATTGTTTTCTATGTATTCAGTTTTTTTGTTTCTATAACTAAATTATAGTCCCTTACATAGGAGCCTTTTTATCTTCACAGCATTCATTTAGCAAATTATTCATTCAACAAGTAGTTATTGAGTACTTGTTATATGCCAGGCATTGCATGTTGCTGTATCCCTAGCACATAGATCAAGAGACAAAAATACCTACCCACTACACCCACTACAGTGCACACTATTTGGGTGATAGGTACACTAAAAGCCCAGACTTTACCACTATATAATTCATCCAGGTAGCAAAAAACCATTTGTATCCCCTAAATCTATTGAAATGGAAATTAGAAATTTTTAAAAATGCCTACCCTTCTGGAGGCTTACATTCAAACACATTTGTCAATTAATCCTCTCATTATACAGATTATATCCCCCATTTAATTAGCAATAATCATGAATAGCAATCAACTTCTATATGTTGCATTCTTTAAGAACTAGCAGACTTATAAACTAAAAATCTATATAGACTGAAAATAGCATTGTATATAAACTTGTATCCTTTTTTATTGTTTAGTATTTTCTTCAAAATTATCCTATTTACATTATGGGCAAAGATATATCAATGAGAGAAATGTATCTCTTTTTCAGGTATGTGCTTTTGATACAGTTTGCATTGGAAAAGGCAATAATATTGTTTTAGTTTGTGAAAATAAGTAAAAAGCTGCTGATACCATAGAATGCTTTTCCCATGAAAAATTTCAGTACATCTTCCAGAGTTGTTTTCATCTCTGCCTACAGGGTTTGTAAAGTCCGAATGGAATTAGAAAGGGAAATTCTACACTGGAACCTGCTGTGGCCATTTTTTTCTGTTGTTGCTGCTTCTCTAGTGGAGTTACTGCAGCTTAGGGATGTTTCTTGGAAATGGACGCGTTTCCCAAAGTATTTTTTAAATACACGCCAGATCTTCAAGAAGCACTTTTTTTTTCATCCGTCATGCTTCATAATATATTGTATTGTACTAACCCCCTCATGCTGGGAGGAGAGACTGCCTAGCAAGCAACCCACTGCCTACTAACATCAAGAGGGGCTAAATAAAACTTCATTTTCCTTGCAAGGACAACTTCTGCCGTATGGATATATGTGATATTTATGTATTATATTTTGTATAATAGTTGATCTTAAATGCAGATTTTATTTTATTTGTATTTTTCTGTGGCACTACAAAATGTGTACAAGTTATGGCTTTACTTTCATTAGGGTCTTGTTAGGTGGCTGGCAAGTAAGTTGAATTGTATGTTGCATTTTTTCCATGCTGTTTTAACTTGTAAATATATATATGTTGAAGATATGATTATTATCTGGATTACTGTAGGCCTTTTATCTGACACGTTATCAGTGAAAACCATGCTGCTTATTCTTTAATACGATTGGTCTCAAACTTTAGTGTGTATTAGAGTCAAGAGGAGGGCTCATAAAACATGGTTGGTCCCCACTCCCAGAGTTTCCAATTCAGTAGGTCTGCAATAAGCCCCAAGAATTCACATTTCTAACATCCTAGGTGATGACTGATGCTGTTGGTACAGGGACCACACTTTGAGAACCACTGCTTTAATATTTTGAATAAGATAATATGTGAGGTGTTTTAAACATCCTTAACTGGCCAGGTGCAGTGGCTCACTCCCATATTCCCAACACTTTGGGAGGCCAAGGTGGGAGGATCGCTTGAGCCCAGGAGTTCAAGAACAGCCTGGGCAACAAGGCAAGATCCCGTCTCTAAAAATTTCTAAAAATTAGCTAGGCATGGTGGTGCATGCCTTTAAGCCCAGCTACTTGGAAGACTGAAATAGGAGGATCACTTGAGCCCAGGAGTTTGGAGCTGTAGTTGAAATATTATCACACCACTGTACTGCAGCTTGGGTAATAGAGTGAAACCCTGTTTCTGTAACAGGAAAAAGGAAAAAAAAAAAACTCATTAAATCCCTATCTCATTTACTTTCTTAGGCATTTTATCTCTTATAAAGTTCCCTGGCTTTATAAATTTACATTGATAAATTGACTTTACTAGAATGTTTTATTTAGCTTTTATTTATCATTCTTTAAAAAACTACTGGGAGTTTAAATTAAAAGTTTAAATCATTGCTAGGTCCTTAGTTATTATTTTTCTTTTTTCTTTTGTTTTTTCTTTGAAGCCGTGTTGAAATCCTTGTCTCCTGTAGACCCAATGGAACCTATAAGTAATTCAGAACCATCAATGAATTCAGATATGGGAAAAGTTGGTAAAAATGATACTGAAGAGGAAAATAGTAAACCCTCTACAACTGACAGTGAAATAAGTAGGACTGAGTATTTATGTGAAAACCCTGTAGAGGATAAAAATAAAGACAATTCTGCAAACAAAGTCTTCCTCCAAGGAGCAGAAGAAAGAATGTATTACCAATGTGAGAGTGAAGATGAATCTCAGGAGGCAGATGGAGGTGGCCTAGCCACTGCCCCTCCAACTCACAGGGACTCATTACAGCCCTCCATTAAGCACAGGCTGGCACGGCTACAGCTGTCACCAAATTTTACCTTCACTGCTGGCCTCGCTGCAGAAGTGGCTGCTAGATCTCTCTCCTTTACCACCATGCAAGAACAGACTTTTGGCGATGAGGAGGAAGAACAAATAATAGAAGAAAATAAAAATGATGTAGAAGAAAAGTAAGAACCAAGATTCACATGAAGTGATTTTAGATTGTTCCTTTTATGAAAATGTTTAGCTTCAAGACTGGAAAGGGAAAATGAGTATAAGTTTACTATATATATAAAGCTAAGATGTGAATTTACAGGAAGAACCCTGGTTTGAATAACTGATCTGAAATTAAGTAGTTACCTGTAAATGGCAGATTTGTTAGGAAAATAAGAGAAAGGTAAGGGCTCTCTTGAATAAACTGCTGTTTTATTTGTGGCACATCTGATCAATCTTGAGAATTCTTTAAGTATTTTTAATAAGAAATGAATCATCATTTCTTGCCAGAATTTGCTACCATAAGGTAATTGGGATAATTCTGTTGCAAGAACATTAATATTTAGTATGACTCCTTTTTACTGTATTCTTGCAGTTAATAACTGCAGCTATTATGTTATAACCAGTTGTTTGTATTTTATTTTTGTTTATACCAGTCTTCAAAGATACAGGTTCTGAATAAAAAAATTAATTCATACAATTGATGTGTGCTGGGGTTTGGAACAAAAAAGTAGTTTGAAAAGTACTTGGGTTATGATATATTTCTTAAGTTTCTTTGCTCGTGTGTATTTAGTAGTTAATTTTAAGATATCTTAATGATCTTTAAAAAAGAACATTGTACCATTTTAAGAATTACACCTTCATTGTTTTTGTTTATTACTTCTTCCATTCATGTTGCAACTAAAAGAGATGATATCAAAGTGGGCCCCCAATTTAGCAAACAAAGTTCTTTATCAGTCTGCCTAGAGATGATTGGGTGTCATTAACACAGGCAGATCACAATGCTGCTGTTTTCTAGCCCTGTCCACCTTAATGAGATTCAGGAAACATCCTGCCAGCTTCTTGGTTCATTTACAAACTACCTCTTAAAAGAGACTGCTTTCCAGATTGGCCAATCTCACTTGTTTTGTGTTGTGACTGCATTTTTCAAAGAGTGATATTTTCAGAAGTATACTGTTTTTGAAACCTGTAACTCCTATGCACTGACATAGTTTATAGACATTATTTAGGGAAAATGGTAGGAATAACCCACTTTCCTAGAAAGAAAATTACATGAGAATCTAGATTGTCTTTAGAGTTAAGAAATACATTCAAATTCTATAATTTAGCACTTTTGGTGAGTAAATTTACTTATACCGAAGGGGATTTTTTTCTTTCAATAATCTAAGGAAATTTATTTTTTAAATAAAAACTTGGAAAAACTTGGTTCTGCTTTATACGATTCAGGTAGAGATCCTTTGTACTATAAGTGATTTTGCCTTTTGCCAAAATTCTGGGACTTATCCATAATTAACCTCTTAGGAGCAATACCTAACATTACCATTTGGAAATGGCTAAATTTCAAGAAAAAAAATCTTCTTGTGCTGTACCTGACTATTATATTCTTAAATAATAATATTTAGGGTTTACTTTCTTATTTAGATTTCTTATTTAGTTTGCTGACTTCATTTTTCCTTGGATTTAGAAGAAGCAATTATGGAAAAACTTGGTAATTTCTCTCTTAACCTATAACTATACACAGGAAGAATTAGAGTTTAATAATTTTTAATTCTTTTATTGTATTCTACTTTTATTACCCTAATTTTTGGGAAATATCTTCATAATATTGGATCAGTTTTATTCAATATTCTCTAAGATGGTACTTTTTAATTTTGAAAGACTAATTTCAATCAGGAATTTCCAATCTTTTAGGCTGATCTGGTTTTATTCACTAGTTGTTACTTAGTTCCATGAAAATTCTACTTGTTAAAATTATGATATACAGATCTTGGAGCTTTAATTGAATATTCTTTCTTATATGTAGTTTTCATCTTTTAAAATATTTAAAATATTTCCAATGTAAAATATTATTTTCTTTTCGAAAATTTCTTAACTAATTTTCTCTTATTCTAAGTCGGTGTTTCTCGGTTGTTTTAGTGGGGTACCTGCATCACAATAAACTGGAATTCTTATGTTTTAAATGGAGATTTTAAGCCACATTCTCAGTGATTTTTAGTTGGTCATTTGGTCCTTTAGGTAATTTTTTTTTTTTTTTTT
>VBSM01003169.1:15277829-15292476 GCA_008086735.1 Cheirogaleus medius
AAAAAAAAAAAAAAAAATAGGACTGTGAGTCTATTGAGTTTCACTCTGAAGAACTCAGCTGTGGAGTTGGTTATATATTATGTTCATCACATAAATGCTTCATCACATAAATTCAACTATTTTTGCCTTTTAAATCTTACTGTGTTTACATTTCTTTCTCATTGTTTTCTTTTCTGCACAGTGTTTTTCTGGGAGCATAGTTAACTGTATTTCTTGACATGGTCTGAAATGAGTGAACCTATCTTAGGTTTATATATAATGTGTTCTCAATATTTTGGGGGCATTTGCATACACTATCTTTTAACATTGTTGATTATGAACACAGGAAATAGGAATTTGTGAACTGTTTAAAGAGTTAAGGCTTATTACTAAAGTTTTTTAACGTCTGCCTTCAATTCAGATTCTTACTGGAGATGTTTTTTCTTTTTTTCATTTTTTTTCTTATTGAGTTTTAAACTGTATTTTTAAAGATATCTTTTGAGAATATTCTTTCAGAGGTATTTTCATTTTCACTTTTCAATCACTTGTGTTTTATATATTAGAGCTGTACATTTCCTACCCTACTTGAAGACTTGAGATTATAATCTTTTCTAGGGAAGGGCAGGGGACTCTTTTTGTGTATGTTTTTTAAATTATTATTTTTTTTAAAAAATATACAAATTTTACCATCTTAACCTTTTTAAGTGTACAGTTTAGTAAGATTAAATATATTCATAGTATTGTGAAACTCATCTCCAGAACTTTTTCATCTTGCAAATCTGAGACTCTGTACCTATTAAACAACTTCCATTTTCTACCCCCCCCAGAGCCTCTAGCAACCATGTTTCAACTTTCTGTTTCAAAGAATTTGACTACTTTAGATACCTCACATAAGTGGAATCATACAATATTTGTCTTCTTGTAACTTATTTCACTTAATATAATGTCCTCAAGGTTCATCTATACTGTAGTATATGACAGGATTTCCTCTTTTTTAAGGCAGAATAATATTTCATTGTATGTATTTACCACATTTTTTTATCCATACTTCCATTTGTGGACATTTGGGTTGCTGCCACCTTTTAGTTATTGTTAATAATGCTGCTGTGAACATGGGTGTGCAAATATCTATAACATTCATTTTGATGCAGTACTTTCTTTAACCACTTTTTGTAATTTATCACATTGAATTTTTGTCAACCATTTTAAAGGATTTTACAAGAACCTAGCTGTAGGTTTATATATGTGTCTGTATTATCGTTCCTCCTAAGTTTAAGAAATCTCAAATAAAGTCTGTACTTTCTGATATCTTTTTTGTCTCTACCTTTTTTTATTCTGATGTTTGCAACATGAATTAATAACCAAAAGGTAAAAGTCCTTTTTCTCTTCCTTCTGTCTCTATTTTTGAGAATTTATTAATACAATAACAAGGGGCAAATTTCTGGGAAAGCCTTTGATTCATTAGTCCAAGTCTTATTTATTCATTTAAGTGCCTCACATAATAATTTATCAGAGTGAAAACAGCAGTTTAAGTTTAAAAGTTCCATTTTTGCCATTCCCAGTGACTGTCAGCCATTGGATACATTCTAAGCATGTTATATTTTTTGACTTACATTAACCTCCCTCATAGAAAAAAATACTGACGCAACGGACGTTAACATCCAATGGATCATACTTTAATGAGTTGGTTGAATGAATGAATTATTGGTTTGAACTTTTCTAGGCTTACCTAGAGAATATTCATGGAAACTCCCAAATGGTTCTGTAGACTAAATGCTGGTTAAAGAGAAAGTGGCCTTCCTTGAACTGAACTTTTAAATAAATAAGCCATATCTTTCCAGAAAAGATTTGAAGCAAAAACTAAATATCCATAAAGGCAATTTTTGAAACTTGGCCCTTGTCTGGGATCTTCTGATTAAAAGTGTGAGATAGGGTAAGTACGATGTATGTAATTACCGGATTCTGAAGTCATTGGGTAGGAAATATCCCATTTGGTAATCATTCCTTGTCTTCACAATTTGCTTTTGAAGGTCTTCAGGAGATGTGCTATAGCCATTGAAAGTAAAGTTGGCAAATAGTAATTTTCCCCGAATGTACATCTGTAAACATTAATAGAACATTTTCAGAATCTGGTCATAAAATAGTAGTTCTATTTATTTGAAGGAAGATCTTCAGATGTGTCCCTATGAGAAAGCATTGTATGTATACACATAAAATAGTCATCATACATATTCCTAGAACCTGAATACATTGTTTGAGAGTAAGAAAACAGTTCAGTAGTTTTCTGGCTCAATCACACACACACAAAGTGGCAATTAGATAATGAGATCCTAAAAGCTACCAACATCTCTTAATCTTTATGATAAGCTGCCTAGTTATGCATTTCATTTTACAGCTAACCTCAGTACAGAGCTGTTGAATTTAGAAGTCACTGGACTTGAGTTCTGGACAAAACTATTACTTTAAAACTCAGGCAAATCATTTAACCATATTGAGCCACAGTTTCCTTTGTAAGGAAAAAAAACATTAATTATGATTTATGAATTAGACTAGACTTCTAAAAGCTTCTTCCATTTCTAAAATTCTCTTTCATAAAGATGTACAACTCTACTATGTGAAACCAAGTTTGTCACTCTGTCCTAGGGGGCAAGAGAGAGCTTATTTTGAGGCACAGTGAACACCTTAGAATATTCAACTTTTAGAGATTGGACAGAAGGATAAGAAAAGATAGCAAAGGAAAGAGATAGTAGTTTAAAAAATAAGTGTAGCTGGTTCCAACACAAAACTTAACACTGCTAAGAACAGAGTATACCTTGTATCTTCAAGCAGTCCAACACAAGTATTTGAAATTAAAAGGAAAGTATATGCAGTCAAAAGGAACAATAGTTCCCTATGATTACACGTTATTCCTTCCCCCTTAAATAGCATGATCTTTTCATCATGAAGGGATATCCTATTATAAGGTTTTCTCTGTGGATAGAATTTTCAGGTTTGTCTTCATTTCTGCAACAAAAGAATCCATCTCTTATTTCATATCTAGGACCATCTATATAGTCATTGCTGGCTGAAATGGAGTCCTGTATGGTTTCTTGATCCAAAATGCTTTGTTCTTTAGCACCTATGCCTATTAGCCATGAAGCCATTTATCTTGCTTGAACTTAGAAGATTAAGCTATGATATTCATACATGGGTAATGATAGCCAGTGACAAGGTTATAATACAAAATATTTAATATACATGTGAATATAAGATCTGAAGAACTTAACAGTGATTATTCTAAACAATGACACAAGAATGACATTTAGTCAGTTTTTTCCCCCAAAATGAATGTGATATGTTTGTATAACTGGGGGAAAAGGTGTTATTTAAAAAATTGATACATTGAGAATGTTTCATTCTTATTTGGGGCTTGTATTCACACATAAGAAGAAAGCTTTCCATTCTGTATATATTCAAACTATTAGTTCATAGGCCAAACCTGGGGCCCAGAGTGTTCAATTCCTGCAGGAATAACTTGGTCATAATACAGAGAAATGTTAAACTAGAAAAGAAAAAAAAAAACACTTAAGTTTCTGTTGTCCCAGAGGCCAAGACATGGCCAGATCCAGTACCAAAATTCTAAATTTTTTCTTAATGATGTTTTGTTGAGTTTGAATTTTAGTTAACTTCAAAACCTGGAATAATCTAATCCAGAGGTTCTCATCATTATAACAACCAAGAATCCCTGATATTATTTTCCTCATGGGCCCCATGTTTTGAAGGATTTCTATTTACCACAAAATCTATATTCACTGAAAACTATAATTTCTGCACACACATATATCACCCCCTTTTTTTTTTAATTAACCAAAGCCATTGTTGCCACTCAGAGTTTGTGTACTGCATGCCAGGCACTGGTTTTGGTGCTAAAGAAGGAGCAATGAACAAAATATCTGCCCTCATTGAATACCAGAGGATAGAGACAATATATATATATTGGAAGTCAGGTGATGATAAACTATACGGAAAATAAAGCCTAACAGGAGGGATATGGGGGATGAAGAATACTTTTTTATATAGGGCAGTCACACATGAAGGGAGTGAGGGAACCATTCCCACAAATACCAGAGAGAAGAGTTTTTGCAAAAGTAGTACAACAGCTGGGCGTGGTGGCTCATGCCTGTAATTGTAGCACTTTGGGAGGCTGAGGCAGGAGGATTGCTTGAGCCCAGGAGTTTGAGGTTGCTATGAGCTAGGCTGATGCCATGGCAGTCTAGCCCAGGCAAGAGAATGAGACTGTTGTTTTAAAAAAAAAAAAAAAGAGAGAGTGGTGTGACAGGGGAGATGCCAAATTATACTGGGTTGAGAAAATTTGCTAGGCTCGTTCTGGTTTCTAGGGCCAGGTCTGCTGTTTCAGCTCTTAGGATGCTCCAAAGCAAGACTGAACCTGTGGGACTTTTCTGAGGCATAGCAGAGAGAACATTAGATTTGGAGTCAGAACAACTGGGTAAAGTCTCTGGTCTTCCACCACTTAACTTCTATGGTTACCCCCCAGAGCTCCAGTTCCTTCACTCTTAGAGGACGATTATTCCTATTTTACAAGGCCATTGACTGGTTGCAGTGAAGGATAAGCATAATAGTAAGTTATTAATTGTTAATGTCATAATTAATGGCTCCTTTTTGACTCCTTATCTTAACATTACAACACTATAGTTCTTCCAGCATACCAGGTCCCACCAGGCACGGCCACCTGGGACATGGGGTATTCTTGTTTCACAGATAATTAGCTTACAGGTTTGCAATGGTAATAGGATGAAATTTATAGACACCAAATGCTTGCAACAATATTGACTGCTGTTTTATTCTAATAGAAAGTTTTTGCCTGATTCTTAGTGGTGCCTCTGTCTTTAGGTCAACTTCCTAGGCCACTGCATTCCTCATAGTTTGTGATGTCCACCAACTTACCCAACCTCAGACCTTGCCATAAGAAGCAAGTGCTTATATATTATCATTGAACATATCAATGGATCTTTTTGTTCACTCTGTTTTGGTTGCAGAAACGAGAACACATGTTAGCTGATTTGTGGGTACACAGCAGAAGTTCTGTTTGAGAATTTCATCGGGTGGTGAGTAAACAGAACATGGTGCTCCTGCTGATTTCCGACAGCTACCAAAGCAAAGATGTTTTCAGTGGAGTAACTACGTCCAGTCCTGATCACTTTCCCCTTACAAGCCACATTTCAGGGCAGGATGTAAGTCATATTTATTTAGTCTGGTTTGTCCCCTTTGTCTGGCTCCTGTTTATTCTTTTTTTAAGGTTTATATTTCTTTTTGATTTATCACATATCCTAAGACACCCTAGGAAGGAATACATTTTGAAAATATAATAAGAATAAATTCTATAAAGAATACCTGAATGGGGCCGGGCGCGGTGGCTCACGCCTGTAATCCTAGCACTCTGGGAGGCCGAGGCGGGTGGATAGCTCAAGGTCAGGAGTTCGAAACCAGCCTGACCAAGAGCGAGACCCCATCTCTAAAAAAAAAAAAAAAAAAGAATACCTGAATGGTTAAAAAAAAACAAAACAGGAGAGCTATGATTTTACAATATTTTGTTTATTAATAATGGATGGTAACAAGTAGAAAGAATATTTAATTCAATACACATTTATTGAGTGGCCTTCTTTGTGCCAGACACACCACCCTGTGAGATAAGTATCCCTATTTTATAGAAGAGAAAAGTGGTTCAGGTAAGTTGAAGAGCCCAAGTCTCTTAGCCAGAAAAAATAGATTAGGTTCTCCAAAAAGGCTCTTTGACTTCATTTTTTTTAAAAACAGAACTATAGCTTACAACTTTTTTTTTTTAATGGGGTCTGGCTATATTGCCCAGGTTGATCTTGAACTCCTGGCCTCAAGGAATCCTGCCTTGGCCTCCTAAAGTGCTAGGATTATAGGTATGAGCCACCACGCCTGGGCTGACTTCAGATTAGGAGTTTGTTCTTTGTATTTAGTCAGTTTTCTCTTATTTTCCTGCACAGATTACCCCACACAAGAGCATACATCCACATATGTGCTTACACATGTATGTGCACATACACATACATGGGAATCCTAATTACTAGTTCAAGCAGCATAGCAGTTCCCCCAGGCTGCATTTAATTTAATCCCAGCATCCCTAAAAGAAATCAACCAAATAGGCAGTTAATTCCTCTGTGCATTGTTCACTCACATATCGAAACTGTTTGTCTCATTTCTCTGGACGTTCTCCCCATGCCGCTGTCCTCAGTGTTGAAATTCCTTATTACTCATTGGGTTGATGTGGAGATCTTATTGCAAAAGCACTGTGTAAACTGGAAAGGTTTTCTTATTATCTGGTTGGGGGATCCAGTCCACTTTATCTAGTTGACTGTGGTGAGGGGTTAACTCTACACCACACCAGTTATATCATTGTTCCAGGAATTGAATTGAGTGGAGTTAAAAGACTTTTCCAAACAACTCAAACCAAGCAAACACTCCCTGATTTCCTCTCTCAAACCAAATATCTTAGCCTGTGGTGAGCAAATATTGACTGAATGACTAAATGAAAGCAAAGAGATTCTAATTACTCTCTCCAGTACTTACCACTTAACCTCAGTGAAACTTCCCAAGATGCTTCCTGAGAACAACTCTCAGTTAAGTAGAGATGGGAAAAGGTATATGTCTTAGTAGAGTAAGTAGAGACCTCCAAAACACTCCCTTCTCAAGGATACTAAACCAACTCATTTACATAAAAACAAAGAGAAGACAATTCCCCACCCTACCTGCCCATGTACCTTGTCCTAACGCTGTCGACAGACACTTTATGTTCTCCATTTTGAACTATGATCAAAATACCTGGGTTCATATCTCAGCTCCACTCCTCACCTTTGTGATCTTAAAGCCTCAGTCCCCTTACATACAAAATGGAAACAGCAACGTCACCTCATAGAATCGCTGCCAGGATTCAAGACATTAGTTATGCGAAAGGTATGATTCTCAGAAGATAATATTTTCCGGTGGGTCTCAAGTATCCATCTTTTTGTGGGGAAATTCCTGCCTTGTAGAAAGGCCTGGACTTTGCCAAAGGCTGGGACAAAGTAAAAATTCACTGGTTGGTAAGTCAAAGGGACAAAGTAAAGTAAAGACTCCTTTTTGAAGGAATGCTGATTCATTCAGACAAAAAATACTTATTGACACGGTCTACTTATTTCTCCCGGGATGCAGGAATGAACAAAATGGAAAAGTCCCGGCCCTCAGTGGGGGGATCAGACAATAAACCATAGATGTGCAAGATGCCAAGTAGCGATGAGTGCTAAGAACCAGATAAAGTAGGGTAAGGGACGGAGAGTGAAAGGGGCTGCTCTTTTAGGTAGAACAGAAAGGGAAGGCCACCGAGGGGGTGACCTTGGTCTAGAGACCCAAGGATGTGAGAGTAAGCCACGCAACGATGCGGAAAAGAACCACCACCAGAGGGCGCGCCACGTGTGAAGGCCCCTGGGGGTGGAGGGGAGGAGAGGCCAGGAGCCAGATTTACCTGCAGTTCTTGTGTGCCAAGGAAATGATGTGGGATTTATTTTCATGTGTGATGGGTACTCATAAGAGAGTTTTGAGCAGGAGAGTGCTGTAGTCTGATGTAGGTCTTATGGAGATTACTCTGGCTGCTCCGTGGAGAACAGCGGAGGGTTCCAGGAAGGTGAGTCTGGGGCTGTTTGGCAAGAGAGCGACTCTTGGAGGAGGTGAGGTGGTGGGAGTGGTCAGATCCTGGATGCGTTAGGAAGGCAGAGGCCACAGGATTGAAGGATGGGTTGCAAGTAGGGTCTGAAGAAAGGTAAGTAAAGATTTATTTTCATATTGTTGGTCTGAGTAAACTGGGTGAGGGCCATTTCCTGAAATGAGGAAGACATGGGGCGGGGTAGGGTGGGGGAGGGTGTGGAATAAAGAGTTCTGTTTTGAAAAGTCAATTAAGTCAGAGTGAGATATTGAATAGTCACTTGGAATTGAGGAACCCAGGTCAGAGGAAACATCGCATATAGGGGTATTTATGTGGGAGTCATACGCATAATGATGGCTTTTAAAGCCACAGGACTGGATGAGGTCATCTGGACCAAGTGAAGATGGAAGAGAAAACAGACGGGAGATGAACTACTCTAATCTCTTCCTAGAGGCCCAGTGAAATGGCCCTCTCTTCACTCTGGTTGCATATAAAAATCACATCAGGGGCTATTAAAAAAAATAGGCTCACCCAAATCTACTGCGTGAGAATTTCCAGGAAATCTGCTGCAGTTTTTAACAAGTGCCGCTGGTGGACAGCCAGGTTTGCTGACTATTGACCTAGGAAAAGGTAAGATGGAGAGGGAAGGAAAGGCTGTGGCTCAGGTAGTATTTTAATAAATAGACCAGGGGCTCAACGGAACTAATGAACCCATTTAACCCTCCACTTCTACACTCACAAACACACACACACACACATAATCCCCACTACCTTTACCATCACCAAAGTCTTAAAGACTGAGCTCCACACTCACATGTGAGTGTGACTCCCGTTCCCTCAAAATACTATCACCCCTCTGTGTCCTTGGTTCCACATCCATGGATTCAACTAACCATGGGTGGAAAATATTTGGGGAAAAAAAAACAAGAAAAATAACAATACAGTAATCAAATTAATACAAATAAATAATACAGTATAACAACTACTTCCACAGCATGTACATTGTATTAGGTATTTTAAGTAATCTAGAGATAATTTAAAGTATACAGGAGGACTTGCATAGGTTATATGCAAATACTACATCATTTTATATAAGAGACTTAAGCAACCTTGGACTTTGGTATTCAAGAGAGTCCTGGAACCAATATCCCATGGATACTGAGGGATGACTGTAATAATAACTTATGTGGCATTTTTTGGTTTTCAATAGCTTTGTACACATTTTCTCATTGGAACATACATTTCTCATCTGAACACACATTCTCACATCAACCCTGTGAGCAACAGGTAAAGATTACATTTACTTAAATCCAGTCATCATATCTAGGCCCTGTTGGTCTGCTACTAATTCACTTAGTCCTCACAACATTTGATTGATTGTCTCCCAACTTACAGATGAGGAAACTGAGGCAAGCCACAGGAAGAAGTGGTAGCTCTGGGGTTCAAACTCAAGTTTCTGACTTCAGTCAGAATATATCAAATATAAGAATTTGATCACTGCTCTGCCTTATTTTGTAAAAATGGCTACTAAACTAGGTTAACTTTTAGAGCACAGAACAATGACAGCCATCTCAGGAAGGATAAGGAACAGCTGTGCATTGAGAATTTCTGATTTTGAAATAACTATCATGACATCAATCCCAAATTGATTTTCCTACTTCTTTGATAGCTACTGGTTTTGCTCTCAGACTCTTTTATTTTAAAAGCTTTTTCTTAGGGTTGCAGGTAAAAG
Organism: Cheirogaleus medius; assembly: GCA_008086735.1. Lineage (NCBI taxonomy): Eukaryota > Metazoa > Chordata > Mammalia > Primates > Cheirogaleidae > Cheirogaleus > Cheirogaleus medius. Next base: position 15,287,246 of record VBSM01003169.1, read on the forward strand.
ATATGCATGTTCCTGTTCAAATATGCTTCTAAAAGCAGGCACTGGGAATCAGACAATAGGGCCATTGGCTGCCCCCACATCCAAGTGGGGCTGGCAGATTTTGGTGAGGGAAGTTATAAAGTATATCCACACTGAGAGAAGACTTTCATTTCCCTTCATTTCCTTTCTGTCTATGACTAACCAGCCCCCCTAAACGTCATGACTTTTTCTCAAAGTTCAGCATTACAAAATATTTGTCTCTTACTATGATTTTGATTCCTAGTTCTTAAACTTGTTTTGATAACCATATGACTTCTTGACTTGCCATACAGTCATAGAAGAATTTCCAAGTGCAGCTTTATAGGATAAGCCTCCCAGTCAAGGAAAACCTGCATTCTAATTCCCAAGTCAAACGAGACATGCCCAAACCAGCTGCTTCTAGATATTTTTGTTGGCTTTCACGGTACCAGACTTACATACTTAGAGTTAAATTTAAAGGTTTCAAAGTCGTATTTAAGGCGGTACTAGACTTCGAAAGAAAAATTCGATTATTTGTAATTGTCTAAATACTAGTTGGTTTTCTTCTGACTGGTTCTTAAACTCTATGCAGTATTTATTTATTTTTTATTAGAGGAGAAATAGGAGTCCATAAAAATAGCTGCAAGTAGTTATGCCCCTATGGCCCATCTTCTATGGCTCTTAGTGGGTAAAGGTGTTTAGAATGAAGCTGCTGTTAAGGTTTTTTTTTGTTGTTTTTTTTGAGACAGAGTCTCACTCTGTTGCCCAGCCAGGCTAGAGTGCCGTGGCGTCAGCCTAGCTCACAGCAACCTCAAACTCCTGGGCTCAAGCAATCCTTCTGCCTCAGGCTCCCAAGTAGCTGGGACTACAGGCATGTGCCTGTGCCACCATGCCCGGCTGATTTTTTCTATATAGTTTTAGTTGGCCAATTAATTTCTTTCTATTTTTAGTAGAGACGGGGGGGGGGGGGGTCCACACTCTTGATCAGGCTGGTTTTGAACTCCTGACCTTGAGGGATCCGCCCACCTCGGCCTCCCAGAGTGCTAGGATTACAGGCGTGAGCCACCACGCCCCGGCCTTGCTGTTAAGCTTTTAAGCATATCTGTTTGCGCTACTCCTCCCTGCCCTAAGCCTCATTTCCTCCATTTTCCTGGCCACTCTCTATGTTATCAGGCAGGGAAAAGTGGTGAAAAGGTAATTTACTTAGAAGAATAAAGAACAATTTCACTCTTAATGCTTTCCCCAGTAAAAGCCCTAATGGAAGGGTGGCCCAGCCTTCCCACCCAGCAGCATTTTATAGAAAGGAAGCAAACTTTCAAAATCATTGACCTCTCAACTGCCATGCCTTTCCATTCCTGTTACACCATGGAGTTTGGATATGCACATATGAATTCTTTTTCAAAACTATGGCTCATGGCTACACATGATTTTGCATATGATTGAACATATGATTCGCGTTAGGTCAATCAGACTTTCTCTCTCATGAGCTGCAGCCAGAGCACAAACGTACCAAGATAGACAACACTAGAAGCTGGTGCCAGCTGGGGACAGTGCACTGGAAGGAAGGTGCCCAGTGTCTGCTGCTGAGATCCTTGGGGCTGCTCTGGCTCCCATGTCTCCTAGGGTATTATTAATGAGCTGATGAAGTCTGTCTTTGACTCTGTAAATTGCCCTAAATCCTTTATACCACTGTGCCCCCCCCCCAACCTCCTGCCTTAAGTTAGTTGGTTTCTGTTGCTTGCAACCAAAGGTCCTTAACTGATTAAGAAACAAAATATAGGCCTTTATGCCTATAAAATGAAGGATAAAACTAGGAGGAAGAATGTCAGTTTCTTTCATTGTTACTACCTCTTCATTGTTATTCAATGTGTTTATCTGATTAGAAGCTACATTTAGAAATTCAGAGAGGAAGGAAGCCTTTGAGCTTTGGCACAGAATAATTTATTCAGGAACATTTGATGGCTGAACTAAACAGATTTCTAGTTTCTGTGCTGTTTGTATAGCTTTATGCAAATTGGTTCACATCCTCTACAGCAAAAATAATTCCTGCGACACTTAACCTTGATCTCGGACTACATTCTGTCCTTCTTGGTAATTTTTTAAGGGGGCATGGAGGAAAAGATCCTTTTTTTCAAACTTTAAAAAAAAAATGAGATATTGGCCAGGCGCAGTGGCTCACACCTGTAATCCTAGCACTCTAGGAGGCTGAGGTGGGTGGATCACTCAAGGTCAGGAGTTCGAGACCAGCCTGAGCAAGAGTGAGACCCCCGTCTCTACTAAAAAATAGAAAGAAATTATCTGGGCAACTAAAAATATCTATATAGAAAAAATTAGCCGGGCATGGTGGTGCATGCCTGTAGTCCCAGCTACTCAGGAGGTTGAGGCAGAAGGATTGCTTGAGCTCAGGAGTTTGAGGTTGCTGTGAGCTAGGCTGATGCCACGGCACTCTAGCCCGGGCAACAGAGCCAGATTCTTTCTGCACCCCCCCCCCAAAAACAAAAAAACCCAAAAAACTAGAGATATAATTCACATTATATCTACATTTTAAATTGTACGATTCAATCATTTTTAGTATATTCACAAGGTTGTGGAACCATCACTACTATCTACTTCCAGAGCATTCTCATCACCCTAAAAGAAACCCCATATCCACTAGGAGTCACTTCCCATTTCCCTCTCACTCGAGCCTCCAGAAAACACTAATCTACTTTCAGTCTCTATGAATTTGCCTATTCTGCACATTTTGTATAAATGGAATCATATAATACATAGCCTTTTGTGCCTAGCTATTTTCACTCAGCATAATGTTTTCAAGGTTCACTCTAGAGGACTGTTAAAGATATAACCCTTGACCAGGCTCTCATCAAATACAAAAATATATGGCAACAAAAATATAACTATATACATATACATATATATATATGAAAAACTATATATTATATGTAGGGACCCAGCTGGAATCATTTTTCCTTTCAGATCTTGTGATTTTGTACTCTAATGACTAGGAGGGAGCGAGGGAGGAAAGAAGGAAAGAAAGAAAAATAACAGAAAAAAGAGAAAGAAAGAAAAGAGAAGGAAACAAAACCTAGAACATTCTAAGCAACACCCTGGGTCACCCTTTTCTGCTGCCTTCTTTCTCACTATCTTTTTTTTTCTTATGTTACTTTATTTTTATTAGAGCATTGATCACTCCCCAACATGATATTTATTTATTTATTCATTTTTTTGAGACAGAACCTTGCTCTGTTACCTGGGCTAGAGTGCTGTGGCATCAGAATAGCTCACAGCAACCTCAAACTCCTGGGCTCAAGTGATCCTTCTGCCTCAGCCTCCCAAGTAGCTGGGACTACAGGCATGCGCCACCACACCCAACTAATTTTTCCATTTTAGTAGAGACAGGGTCTCACTCTTGCTCAGGCTGGTCTCGAACTCCTGACCTCAAGTGATCCTCCTGCCTCGGCCTCCCAGAGTGCTAGGATTACAGGCATGAGCCACTGCACCCGGTCAACCAACATGATATTTGTTATTGTCTTTTGCCCTACTACAATGTAGCCTCCAGGATAACAGTGGATTTTGTCTTCCTTGTTAATGACTGTATCCCCAGTAACAAAGAATAGTGTTTTGGCACATAGGAGGCACTCACTAAACATGTTTTGAGAGGAAAGGAATGAAGGAGGCCTAGTTTGAGATGAGACTCTTTAGGTAGAGAGAGGGCAGGTGACCAATTAGCCCTGACTCTGTTCTCTAGAGTTTTCCTAGGACTGTGGCCGTTATCACTGGCATCATCTTATGGCTGCTGGGTCACTACATCCCCCTTGAACAGCGGTCCCCAACCTTTTTGCACCAGGGACCTGTCTCATGGAAGACAATTTTTCCATGGACGGGTGGTGGGGGTGAGGAGGAGCTCAGACGGTGATGTGAGCGATGGGAAGTGGCTGTAAATACAGATGAAGCTTTGCTCGATCACATGCTGCTCACCTCCTGCTGTGCGCACCCCCCTCCGAAGTTTCATGGAAGACAATTTTTCTACAGACTGGGGAGGTGGGGGTGTGGCGGAGCTCTGTGGCCTGGTCCTTAACAGGCCATGGACTGGTACCGGTGCAGGCAGCATGGGTATTGGGGACTGTAGCCCTTGAACATGCCGACCCAAGCAGAGTACCCTCTCCATATCCACTACCCCATGCTCTCTCGCCTGGATTGCTCAACAGCTGCCAAAAAGCACTCCCTCCACACAGCTTTGTCTCTGTCTAATTCATTATCTACACTGCAACAATAGTGATCTTTCTAAGCCACAGATGTATAATCATGTCACTCACTGTTTCAAACACTTAAGGGGGCCGGGCGCGGTGGCTCACGCCTGTAATCCTAGCACTCTGGGAGGCCGAGGTGGGCGGATCATTTGAGCTCAAGAGTTCAAAACCAGCCTGAGCAAGAGCGAGACCCCGTCTCTACTAAAAAATAGAAAGAAATTAATTGGCCAACTAAAATATAGAAAAAATTAGCCGGGCATGGTGGCGCATGCCCATAGTACCAGCTACTTGGGAGGCTGAGGCAGAAGGATCGCCTGAGCCCAGGAGTTAGAGGTTGCTGTGAGCTAGGCTGACGCTTAAAAACACTTCAGTGTTCGTCATTACTTTTAGGATCAAGTTCAGGCTCCTTCTCTTCTTCATCCTCCTCCTCCACCACCTCCTTCTCCTTTTCCTTTTTTTGGCTTACAAGGCCTTGCATGATGCAGCCCAGTCTCGTCTTTTGCAGCTTTTCTCACACCTTACATTTTATGATCCAGATGAATTTAGTCTTTGGACACATTGACTCTTAAGTACTTGAAACACCTCCAAGAGGAGAGGTCCAGTGTGCACTTGAATATCTGGGTCCAAAGCACAGGTGAGAAGTCTGGACTGGTGGTGGAGATTTGGGTGTCACCAGCATAAAGGAATAGTCACTGAATCTGTAGGAAATAATGAGTGTGTGGACAGTTGAAAGAGAACTAAAGGCAGACCACTGAGGAGTGCCAACATCCAGGAGGGGCCTCAACCAGGATTGTCCTCTTAAATATCTTGACCCCTTCATGATCCAGATCAAAATAACTAGTTTTCCTAATTGCAGTTCATCCTTCCTCTTTCTGGTTTTTGGAGAAGAGAAAATTCTTCCCTACATTCTTTAACTTAACACTGGTATATAAGCATATATGGAATTGCGAGATCATATCATAATTCTTTTTTTTTTTTTTTTTT
>VBSM01003169.1:15292576-15304442 GCA_008086735.1 Cheirogaleus medius
CCTTGAGCGATCTGCCAGCCTCGGCCTCCCAGAGTGCTAGGATTACAGGCATGAACCACCGCGCCTGGCCCATATCATAATTCTATATTTAATACTTTTAAGGAATTGCCATACCGTTTTCCACAGGGGCTGTGCCATTTTACATTTCCACTCCTTATTTTTTGATGTGCAATAGAGAGAGAGTATTGGATTAGCAGTTGTCAGCCCCAACCTCAGGAGTGATTAGCTGTATAATCTTGGGCAAGCCACGTCACCACCCAGACTCAACTTCCCCAGTCAAGAAGAGATAAGAGACCCTTGGTTTGCTGACCTCACAAAATTGTCATAAATGTGATTCACATGCAAAATGAGATAAACAGAATACTTAATAAATTAAAGCAGGTTCTTCAGTGTCAGCTGTTATTAATCATTTGTACTAAATTTGAGTCAAATCCACTCTAACGGAGAAAACTATGAGGTGTTAGGAAAGAAAGAGCTCTTTATTAGGAAGAAAATAAATATACTATCCAGCAACAACTTTGATCTAAAGGTCTCCTTTTTCTAAAACCTAGGTAGTTGGACCCTAAATAAAGAACATTGTCCCTAAGAACAAGTGCTTGGTTACCGCCAGCTGGCAAGAGGCTGAGAAAAAGGCAAATCAGCACATCCGAAAGCAGCAGTGGCCGGGGTCAGTCAGCTGCTTCAGTCTGAAGCTCTAAAAGTCAATGTTGTATCAGAAGCATTTAGAATTGTGTTTATAATCGCCTATAAACAGGTAATTCCTAGGATAACATGGCTTATTCCCTTTGATTGATGATAACAGTTGCTGAAATATATCCAACAAATGTCTCCATCTGAACTTAAATCACAGGCTTAGTTTTACTTCTGTAGATTAAACAGTGGTCTCTCAAATCGGAAATAAAGGCTACATGCTGGCTTTTGGGAAAAGTTAGGGAAGCCTGCTTTATTAAATTCACTCTTTCATCACAGAGCAACTGTACAAATATTGATTTTGTAGTTATTGTAAAGGATGCAACAAAAGAAGAGCAGAGGTCTTACCTTTAGGTGATCAAAGTCTGAACTGAGGATCTCAGGAGGTTAAAACAATGTAACTAAACTTTATAGTGGAGCATCCTTCTAAAGATTCTTTTTCTTAAATGCACTTAGATTTCTTCTGCCAACTCTTTCCTACATCTATCCTGAATAGTATACTATTTTTAAGGACACGGAAGGCCTACAATGTTTTTATGATGTGATGCTAAGCTTCTTGACTATTAAACAGAAAATGTTATTGAGCCTACAGAGTGGTCATATTGGAAAGGGACTTTCTTCCTAGGCTCCAAAACCAGATGGTGGGGACATAGAAGCAAAATTGGTGCTTTCTGAATCTGGCACTAAGGAGGGGGAAGGAGACATGCAGGATCGTAAGGTCAAGGGGAGACTGAAACACAGGGGAAGAATCCTGGGAAGAGAAGTGATTGCCAAGAGAAATGGGGACCAGAGGACAGAAGGAAGGTATCCACTCAGAGTAGCAATTCCTTCTGATATGTCTTTAAAAAAACTCTATTCTAGCCTCTGAAAAGGAGAGCTCCCCATTTTGTAAGACTATGCTTTCCAACATTGGACAGCTCTAATTTTTTAAATGTTCTTCCCTAAAATAATTTAATATCCAGCAACACATGATATAGTAAATAATACGTTATGGTATATCCATATAATGGAGTATTACTCAACCAACACAAATGATGCTATTGTAAAAAATGTATAGACAAATTCTTATAATATATTGTTATATATACGTCAAAACCCTAATTTGGAGCTGGGCATGGTGGCAAATACCTATAATCCTAGCACTTAGGGAGACCAGGGTGGGAGGATTGCTTGAGCCCTGGAGTTTGAGACTAGCCTTAGCAACATAGCAAGACTCTGCCTCTACAAAAAAGAAAAAAGAAAAGTTAGCTGGGTGTGCTGGCACATGCCTACAGTCCCAGCTACTTGGGGGAGACTAAGGCAGGAGGATCACTTGAGCCCAGGAGTTTCAGGCTGCAGTGAGCTATGATGATGCCACTGCACTGTAGCCCAGGCAACAGAGCAAGAGCCTATCTTGAACAAAAAAAGAAAAAACCCTAATTTAGGGTATGTGTGTGTGTGTGTGTGTGTGTGCATAAGCTTTGCAAGGATATATAGGCATACCTCAGCGATACTGCAGGTTATTGCATGTTCAATTCCAGACCACCACAATAAAGCAAATATCACAATAAAACAAGTCACACTAATTTTCTGGTTCCCCAGTAAATACCCAAGTTATATTTACACTATACTGTAGTCTATTAAGTATGCAATAGCATTATGGCTTAAAAATGTACATACCTTAATTTTAAAAATACTTTATTGCTAAAAAATGCTAACGATCATCTGAGCCTTCAGTGAGTCATAATCTTTTTGCCAGTGGAGGACCTTGCCTCGATGTTGAAGGCTGCTGACCGATCAGGGTGGTGGTTGCTGAACACTGGGGTGGCCGTGGCAATTTCTTGAAATAAGACAACAATGAAGTTTGCCAGACTGATTGACTCTTCCTTTCAAGAAAGATTTCTCTGTAGCATGCAGTGCTGTTTGATGGCATTTTCCCAATAGAACTTCTTTCAAAACTGAAGTCAATCCTCTCAAACCTGCCACTGCTTTATCAACTCAGTTGATGTAGTATTCTAATCCTTTGTTGTCATTTCAATTAACCTTCACAGCATCTTCAACAGGAGTAGATTCTGCCTCAAGAAGCCACTTTTCTTGCTCATCCATTAGAAGCAAGCCCTCGTCCCTTCAAGTTTTATCATGAGATTGTGGCAATTCAGTCACATCTTCAGTCTCCATTTCTAGTTCTTTTGCTTTTTCCAACTCATCTGCTGTTACTTCCTTCACTGAAGTCGTAAACTCCTCAAGGTCATCCATGAGAGTTGAAATCAGCTTCTTCCATGATCCTGTTAATGTTGATATTTTGACCTCCTTTCATGAGTCACAAATGTTCTTTATGGCATCTAGAATGGTGAATCCTTTCCAGAGGGTTCTCAATTATTTTGCTCAGATCCATCAGAGAAATCACTGTTTATGTGAACTATAGTCTTATGAAGTATATTTCTTAAGTAATAAGACTTGAAAGTTGAAATTGCTCCTTGATCCATGGCCAGCAGAATGGATGTTGTGTTAGTAGGCATGAAGACAACTTTAATCTTTTTGTACATTTCCATCAAAGCTCGTGGGTGACTAAGAGCATTGTCAATGAGCAGTAATATTTTGAAAGGAATCTTTTTTTCTGAGCAGTAGCTCTCAACAGTGTGCTTAAAATATTCAGTCAAACCATGGTATGAACAGATGTGCTGTCATCCAGGCTTCGTCGGTCCATTTATATGGCATAGGCAGAGTCAATTTAGCATAATTCTTAAGGGCTTTAGGATTTTCAGAATAGTAAATAAGCATTGGCTTCAACTTAAAGTCACCAGCTGCCTTAGCCCCTAACAAGAGAGCTGTCCTTTGCTTTGAAGCCAGGCATTGACTTCTCTCTAGCTGTAGAAGTCCTAGATGGTATCTCTTCCAATATAAGGCTGCTTCATCCACATTAAAAATCCATTGTTTGGTGTGGTCACCTTCATCAATTATCTTAGCTAGATCTTCTGGATAACTTGCTGCTTTACCTTGCAATTTTATGTTATGGAGACAGTTTCTTTCCTTCATCCTCATGCACCAACCTCTGTTATCTTCAAACTTTCCTTCTGCAGCTTTCTCACCTCTCTCAGCCTTCACAGAATTGGAGAGAGTTAGGGCCTTGCTCTGGATTAGGCTTTGGCTTAAGGGAATGTTGTGGCTGGTTTGATCTTCTATCCACACTACCAGAACTTTCTCCTTACCAGCAATAAGGCTGTTTTGCTTTCTTATTTTGTGTGTTTACTGGAGTAGCACTTGTAATTTCCTTCAAGAACTTTTCCTTTGCATTCACAAGTTGGCTAACTCTTTTGTGCAAGAGGCTGTTTTCAGCCTATCTCAGCGTTCAACATGCCTTCCTCACTAAGCTTAATCGTTGGTAGCTTTTGGTTTCCAGTGAGAGACATGCAGCTCTTCCTTTCACTTAGACACTTAGAGGCCATTGTAAGGATATTAATTGGCCTAATTTCAATAATGTCATGTCTCAGGGAATAGGGAGACCCGATGGCAGGGAGAGAGATGGGGAATGTTTGGTCAGTGGAATAACATCAAAGATCACTCATCACAGCTCACCATAACAGATATAATAATAATGAAAACTTTGAAATGTTGTGAGAATTACCAAAATGTGACACAGAGACACTAAGTGAGCACACACTGTAGGAAAAATGGCAGTAATAGACTTGCTTGACATAGGATTGTCAAAAATCTTCAGTTTATAAAAAATGCAATATCTGCAAAGTATAATAAAGCAAAATGTAGTAAAATGAGGTATACCTGTATGTGGAATCATTAACAGTGTTTATTTCTGGGTAGTAAGAATGTGAGTGATTTTTATTTCCTTCTTTATGCTTTTCTGCATTTCCAAAAATTGAGCTATAGGCCAGGCGCGGTGGCTCACGCCTGTAATCTTAGCACTCTGGGAGGCCAAGGCGTGTGGATCGCTCAAGGTCAGGAGTTCAGAACCAGCCTGAGCAAGAGTGAGACCACATCTCTACTAAAAATAGAAAGAAATTAATTGGCCAACTAAAAAGATATAGAAAAAATTAGCCGGGCTTGGTGGTGCATGCCTGTAGTCCCAGCTACTCGGGAGGCTGAGGCAGAAGGATCGCTTGAGCCCAGGAGTTTGAGGTTGCTGTGAGCTAGGCTGATGCCATGGCACTCTAGCCTGGGCAACAGAGTGATACTCTGTCTCAAAAATATAAAATAAAATAAAATAAAAACAAAAATCTTGCTATACCAGCAGAACCCTCCCCACAAATAATTTGTGGTGTGGGTTTCTCACAGAGCAGTCATATAAGCCTCCAAAGACCTTCACGACTGGTAAACTAAGAAGGGAGGAGAAGTACGAAGACGAGTGGATCTGTGCATCTGTCTACAGAGATAGACAAATGGGTGTTCCTAGAGCTCCTGTAGACATTGCCTCTCTACCCCACTCCCTTTTTAGTTTTGCTTTCATTGTGATTCCCTAGTGAAAAAGGCAGACCTGTGGGGAGATGTCCAGGTTGGGTTTGTTTCCCAGGAGAAATTGCTCTACTCTGGAGAGTCCCAAAAAGTTCCCAACCTCTGCTGCCCAAGGCCTCCTCTCATAAATCCTTTTACCTCTCCGATGATTAAATGGTTGGCCCCTGCTGGGTCGAGACTACCAAAACCCTGATAAAATGTCCCTAACATACACTGAAGAGAATATAAAAATGCTTGTGGTTGCAGTGTGCCCTAAGTAGGCCCATGCTGTCTGGTTATTTGGTAGATAAAGTTAGGAAAGGCTTTGAAGTGTCCAAAAGGCAGAGACAGGGAAGTGACTCACAGCTCAGGAGCGGTACATTCTGGCTTCCACGGCCCTTTGTTCTATGCTGCTTGGTGTCTGTGTGAGTCTCAGGGGGTGAAAGCTCAATCCACGGGCAACCTGTTTGCATTTCTGATCCCCATTTGAGGTTCTCAGAGCTCAGGTAGAACTCCCTTAGAAAATACTACTGCACTTTTAGTGTAATTTAACTATCAAAAACCTTTGTTATTAAAAAACCCGAAACCTTTCTTATGGTAAGTGTAATAAAATATAAATGTACTGATTTAGCACAAATAGATCGGACCAAATAATATTAAATAAAGTAAAGTAGAAAAAAAAGAAACTTTAAGTCTTAAAAGCTTTGGGCTATAATTTCTTAGATTGTTAATTCTATTTTAGTCTTTCCACCTGATTAAAAAGAATTGGGGACAAAGTGCCACATTAACATGACTTCATTGCTCACAAAACATTGTAATGAAGATAAATCATTATCCTCTCTGCTCCATTTCTGGGGAGAACAAAAAATAGCCCAAACTATCCTTTTTAAAGCCTCCTGAAGCAAACACTCAACTCTCTGTCTTGTCCTTTTAAAATGGGGACATGCCTAGTTCCATCATTCTGTCTCCTCTATGGCATTATGAGAACACACCGCCACATCATTTCCATGGATCACCTTGAATGGTAACTACAGTATTTGTTCCTTTCCTCTCAAAGGCAAGGATCATGCCAGAACAGAATAATGCAAATATGTGACCCCATAATTTGGAAATAACATTCCACAGATACAATCTCGTCCCTCTTCAGAGCCCTGGGTGCACATTTGTATAAGAATGAACACGTTGGTTAAAGAATTGTTCCATCCCAATGCATGTGAGTAAACAGCTGAAATGAATTTTCAGCTGAGTTTTTACAATGCTGTTTGCAAGCTCTTTGCCTTCATTAAAAAATCAGGAAAGTGCAGGTTAATTTAATATGAGTAATCACATCCATTCTCTGTAGCACTTTGCCCAAAGAAACCTAGCCCAATATGGTAACATGAGAACAATTCTTCGCCTCACATTTCCCCTTGGAAGATAAAGAGAACATAGAACCATTCTGCCTCACTGCGGGAGGAAGGGCAGGGCAGCTCCCGAGGCCCTCAGGACATCAGCTGGCTGCAATCTTTCCTTTTTAGGGACCTTGCGCGTTTTCTGGCCCAGGGACAAAGCACATTTATTTCAGATAGATCAACACTGTCACCCAGTGGGCAGACAGCAAGGCAGGCAGACTCTGACCACCAGTATTTGACTAGGAACCTGTTTATTTCAGGTGATCAGGATTAATTGTTTATATTCATTCTCTTACAGGAAACTAGGATGACCTCAGCTGACAAACCTTTGATTTGGATGTCACAGGGGAGTGCAACTGAAGGAAGACATACATTTTCATTGTGCTTGTGCTTTTTTATTTTTTAAGCCACTAGTGAATTTATAGGAAGCGCTGACTGTAAACCAACTAAGCATGTCTGCCAAGACTCCAGGATCAAATAGGCTTGCAGGAGGCGGTGATGTCTGGACACCTGCCAGGTACTGTGGCGGGACTCCCCACCACAGAATAAGACTCATTGTTCATAGTGACCGCCATGTGTCTTTTGAAAACTGAAGATAGATTGTGTATGTGTGGATTAAAATCTCAGGAAATAATTTGCTTTACTACAGTGAAATCAGTGGATGAGCTACTCTTGTTTTCTCTATTTTGCATATATCTTAGAAGACATGTATGGGATGTAGCCTCTGTCCCATCTCATTTTTACCAAGTCCCCTTCTCTTTAAGCTGTCATTTAACACTTGCAACAAGCTGGCTTACTTTTCACATTGAAATAAGCGGCTCTGTGCCTTCTTGCTAAATATACATTTAAATTAGTTTCTTCTCCCCAGCTGAAACTCATCAACAAACTGAAAGCATTCATCTGGTATCATTTTACACTTTTTAAGCATGTCCAAAGTAGTGGGGGCTGGGACTTTACCTTGTAGGAGCTCTAGAAGAGTCTTGATTAAAAGCAAAATCTCTGGGCCGGATGCGGTGGCCCACGTCTGTAATCCTAGCACTCCAGGAGGCCGAGGCCAAGGGATTGCTTGAGCTCAGGAGTTCAAGACCGGCCTGAGCAAGAGTGAGACCCCTCCCACCGAGTCCCCCCTTATCTACTAAAAATAGAAAAATTAGCCGGGCGTCATGGCATGTGCCTGTAGTCCCAGCTACTAGGGAGGCTGAGGCAGGAGGATTGCTTTAGCCAAGGAGTTGAGGTTGTAGTGAGCTACAATGATGCCACTGCACTCTACCCAGGGTGACAAAGTGAGACTGTGTCTCAAAAAAAAAGTACACATGAATAATAACTTAGCACAGAGCCTTGGTACATAGTTAAAAGCCAATAAACATTAGTGTTACCATTATCATAATTTTTACAATGACAGCCATCATATTCATTATTCCCCAAATGCAGCTTTCATAAAGTACCCTAGACTAGCAGATAAAATCATGGTGTTTTTTTTTAGCTGAAGGGTCCTGAGAGATCATCCAGTCACTCCTTCTCATTAAAATCACCCAAAGAAGCTTTTAAAAAACACTGATACTTCATTGAGTAGTGCTGAGAGTCAATGAAAAATAAATAAATAAATAAAGAATAAAAAAAAAACCCCACTGATACCCCAGTGTAGCCAGACAAAAGAATACGTATATGACCCTTTTAGATAAAATTCTAGAAAAGGCGAACAATCTATAGTGACAGCAGATCAGTGGTTGCCTGGGGATGAAGTTGGAAGGACTGACAGCTAATGGGCCAAAGGAAACTTTTGGGGGTGATGGCCATGTTTTCTATCTTGATCATGGAGGTGCTTACACAGGTATATACATTTGTCAAAACTCATCAGAGCTGTTCGCTTAAAATGAGCACAGCACACTGTGTGTAAACTGTGTCATAATAAAGAGAATACTGACACTGAGTCTCACTTGCAGAAATGCTAATTGTTTGAAGGCGAGGCCCAGAAATCATTATTTTTTTCAGGCACTCAAGGCATCAGCTAGGGTTGAGAGCCACTGATCTAATCCAATCTTCCCCTCTTGCAGATAAGATTAAGCCAAACAAATACAGCTGGTTATAGTGGAAGGTCAAAGACTAAAAACCAGGTCTCCCAGCTCCTTGTTTTCCAAACCTTATAACATTTCATCTGCCTAGAACCTCTTTCTTCTCTTCCTTCTTCTCATCTCTCTCTGTTAAAATCCCGCCCACCTTTAGGGCCTGATACGCTCTTGGCTTTGGCCAACAGCATGACCAATAGCATACTGCATAATGTTAGAGGCCAGGCTTTAAGAAATGTACAGTTTCCATCTTCACCTTTTGGAACATTCCTTCTTCAAACAGACACCATATTGGAGGAACCCCCGCAGCTAGGTGGAAAGCTATGACACTTCTCACGAAACCTCGGACTGTGGCTCTCCCCTCTGGACTAGGAGCTCCTTGGCAGAAGGGATGGTGGCTTATTTCATTATTGATTGATTGATTGAGTGAGTGAATCTTCAGAATCCAATACTATGTTGGTCACAGAGCAGGACAGTCAATAAACATTTGTTGAACTGAAAAATTGGTGGAAGGGAATTAACATTTATTAAATGCATACAGTGTGCCAGAAATTGAAACAAGCACTCTGTACACATTGTATCACTGAATTTTTACAATAATTTTATGAGTTATAATTTCCTCTTTTTTTTTTGAGACACAGTCTCACTCTATTGCCCTGTGTAGAGTGCAATGGTGTCATCGTGGCTCAAACTCCTGGGCTCAAGCGATCCTCCTGCCTCAGCCTCCTGAGTAGCTGGGCCTACAGGCATGCACCATGATGCCTGACTAATTTTTCTATTTTCAGTAGAGATGGGGTCTCACTGTTTCTCGGGTTGGTCTTGAACTCCTGAGCTCAAGCAACCTCTGGCCTCAGCCTCCCAGAGTGCTAGGATTACAGGAGCCACACCGGCAATTTCCTCCTTTTGAAAGGGAGGAAACAGGCTCAGAGAGGCTTAGTAATTTGCCCAAGGTCACATAGCAAGCAAATAGTAGAACCAAGGTTTGGACTCAGATCTGTTAGTTTTCAAAGTCCATGCTTTCTCTACCAAACTAGGCTATCTCACTTATGGCATTGATTCTACTGGGTTTTAAATTATGGATTTTTATGTTCTCTTATTTCCTCAACTAGGTTATAAGCTTCTCTAAGGTGAGAATTAAATTGTAGCACTTAAAACAATCTCCATATGAACTCATGAGATGGATGATTGACCACCTCAGTTTTAACAGAGTATCCAGTTTTTAACTTCATTAGAGTAACAGTAAGGAAAGCCCAACAGTTATAAGATCTGCAGTTATAACCTGCAGTTATAAAAAGACCTGTCTGTAGTCAAGGGTTATCACAGAAGGTTGTGATTCGAGTTGAGCTATTTCTGCACTCTCTCTAGCTTTCTGTTGACTCTAAATGATCTCCAAGTCATGCAAGCATCATACATATTCAGTTAAAAGAGTCATATGTCTCAAAGCACATACCAAAAAAATTCCTGGGATGACATTGTGCCTTTGAACCAGAAGTGGACAATTGCTGCCTGTAAATTTAGATGCAGAGGTGATGTTGTATTTGAGCAATCGAAAGGAATCCAAATGACTCTATAAGAAAAAGAAATGAGTTGTAAGGATATTAAATCCCAGGCAACAAATCTTTTGCTCCATTGGCAGTATTTGCATCCTTGAACCAAAATATTCTAAACTGCATCCCCACTACTCCATTAAAAATGTTTTCAAAAGCTCACCAAAGACCTCTGTGTTGCCAGTGCATGTTTTCATGTTTCTTATATGACTTGGCCTCTTTGTGGCATTTGAAATCATTGAATGGACTCTCCTTCTCCAGCTCTCTCCTGGGCTTCTCTGGCCCCTTTCTCTTGCATCTTCTTCCTGTTTCTCTAAGCTTTCCTTGCTAGTTTTTATCATGCATAACTTTTTCCCTCCTTGCCTTCTAGATATTTACTGTACTATTAATAAAAGCTCCAATCTTGTCTCCTGCCATTCAGTCTCTTCAAACACTCCTTGGGTGACCCATACTTCTAACTCCTATGTTAGAATTTATGTCTGCCAAATGACCAAATGTCTACCAAAGCTACTGCTCTCCTCTGAGTGCCAGACCTGTGCACAGAATTGCCTGTTTCTTGACGACTCCATAGTGATGTTACTCAGGTACCTCAAACTCAACCTGTCCAGCCTGAACTTTTTATCTTTTTCTTCAAATATTCTTATGGAGGATTAAAGATGGCTGTAAATTCTTTGCCACTCCACCCATCCAGAGATGAGAGTCTGTTTTTACTCCCCTTGAATCTGGGCTGACCTGTGACAGGCTTTGACAAATAGCATATTGCATAACTTTTGAGACCAGGCATTAAAAGACACATAATTTCCATCTTCACCTCTTGGAACAGTTCTTCTTCAAACAGACACCATGTTACGAGGAAACCCGAGCAGCTACAGGGAAAGACCCTTGTAAGGCAAACAAGACCCCCGGCCAACAGCCAGAACTGAGCTCCCACGTGGCAGCAGCGCCACCTGCCAGCCCCGTGAATGAGGCTCTTTTTGAGGCTGCTCTCCAGCCGCACTCAAACTGCCCTAGCCTTTGCTACGTGAAGCAGAGTCAAGCCATCCCTGCTAAGTCCTGAGCAGGGTCATAAGTAAATATACGGTGGTTATTTTAAGCTTCAAAGTTTTGGGGTGGTTTGTTATGCAGTAATAGATAACTGAGACATTTCTCATCCTCTTCCTCTGAATTCTCTATCTCAAAAAATAATGCTGCTCTTCTTTTAATTGTCCAAATGAGAAGCTGGGAGACACCTAAAGCTCTTCTCTCACTTAACACGTCAAATCTTGTAGAGTCTCACTTCTATTAATAACTATCACTCATACCCAGCATGCTTGTCCATTCTCACTGTCACTGCCTGATCATTTCTCACCTGGTTAAATGCAACAGATCTCCCTGTCACTCTGACCTTTCCCCTATCATTCTGTCAAAATGATCCTTTTAAAAGATGAAACCTCTTTATGTCACGTGTATGCTTAAAATCCTTTACTGGCTGGGCATGGTGGTACACACCTGTAATCCCAGCTACTTGGGGGCTGAGGCAGGAGGATCACTTGAGCCCAGGAGTTGGAGGTTACGGGGAGCTATGATCGTGCCACTCTACTCCAGCCTGGGTGACAGAGCAAGACCTCATCTCTAAAAAAAATAAAAATAAAAAAATTTTAAAATCCTTTAATGAATCCTCCTGCTTTTCAAGGAGAGTTCAAATTCCTTATCAAATCTTGTCGCGCCCGCCTTGCCAGCAAGGAAGACACGGCAACTGGAGTTCTTC
>VBSM01003169.1:15316063-15347142 GCA_008086735.1 Cheirogaleus medius
AAAAAAAAAAAAAAGCACCTCTCCTTATAAAAACACAGAAGTGATCAAATAGATTCTTTGCTCCAAAAAGAGAAAGGAAATGAAATCGAGCTTTTTCTATTTTCCTACTATAGCCAATCTCCTCAATCCAGGCCAAGAATCTGTACAGACAGGGCTTTACAGTATTCAAACTCACCACCTCCGGAACCCTGGAGGCAGGAAGTGTTTAAATGTTGGTTCTCTGCAAGTCTGAATGATGGGAACTGGTTATATGAAGCAATACAATGGATTCCATAACTGACCCAATACAAATCTGTAGTGATTCAGCCAGTGAAGGAGAATGTTCTTGACCTTCCTCTCTAGTCTTCTTAATTTGATAATGGTGGCAACATCATGCATAGGGCTTATGTCCATTGCTGGATCAAACGTATCTGTATCCACTGGATCTGCTAAACTTGAAGGCTTGAAAACAAGAAGATATATGTGTGTGTGTATATATATATACGCACACATACGTACATATATACACATATATAGAAAGAGAGAGAACACTTACTACATGATTAACAAATATCAATTCCATCTTTTATTTATTCACTCATTCATTCATTAGATAGGTCATCTAATAGGCGTTTATACCATTTCTAGGCCAGGCACTGTGCCAGATATGGACTAAAGACATATATAAAAGCCACGTTCTGAGGCTGGGTGCCATAGCTCATCCATGTAATCCTAGCACTCTGGGAGACTGAGGTGGGAGGATCGCCTGGAGTCCCAGACCAGCCTGAGCAACAGTGAGACCTCGTCTCTACTAAAAACAGAAAAATTAGTAATCCTAGCACTCTGGGAGGCTGAGGCGGGTGGATCGCTCAAGGTCAGGAGTTCAAAACCAGCCTGAGCAAGAGTGAGACCCCGTCTCTACTAAAAATAGAAAGAAATTAATTGGCCAACTAAAAATATATAGAAAAAATTAGCTGGGCATGGTGGCACATGACTGTAGTCCCAGCTACTCTGGAGGCTGAGGCAGGAGGATGGCTTGAGCCCAGGAGTTTGAGGTTGCAGTGAGCTATCATGACATCACTGCATTCTATCTGGGGTGACAGAGTGAGATTTTGCCTCAGAAAAAAAAAAAAGAAAAAAAGCCACGTTCCCTTGTGAATGTACTTAATGCCACTGAATTATACATTTTAAAATGGTTAAAATGGCAAATTTTGTTATGTATATTTGACTACAGTAAAAAATGGAGGAAGAAAAACCCATTTCCCTATCCTTAAGGAGCTCACAGTCAGTGGAAGAACTGAATGGGTAAACAATTACCCTACAGTACAAGGACTATATTAGATGTAAACAGAACATTACAAGAGCATAAGTAGAAAATTTAGTGTTTGTAATGTTGAGTTTCTATTTAGCAGAAGAAAGTTTCAAAGGAGGATATCATGAAGACATTAGACTTTAAAATATATAGTTATAGTGACTATTATGTGTGATCTTTCACAATAAATTGGGTATATAGAGTAGTGATTTAGGTTGGGATGAGATTTTATGACTAGGAAAATTGTTGATAGTTTAGTTTTTGGATTTTTTTTCTTTTTTAATTTTATGTTTTTAAATATAATTATTTTTTACATTTTATTTTTGATTTTATTATTTTGTAGAAGTGGAGATAGATTTATATATATTCATTAAGTATATACATAAGTAGATGAAAATTTACATGTTTATTTATGAAATTATGCATAACTATATACTTAACTCATTATCCAGGTTTCATTTGCATAATTTTGGTGTGTTACGGCAGGTCCCTAGAGGAAGATGGGCAGAAACCATTTGAATATGAAGAGAGCATAGGATTCAGTGAGGGGAAGGTTTTGAGGACTTTGGTCTACAGAAAGCAGGTAAAAGTTGAGATTTTAACTTAAATCTGGGAAAAATCAACCACATTAAAGGGCATGGACTTGAAACTCCCTTGCATTAATGACTCCAAAAAGGACTCAGAGAACCCATTTGTGGCATTGATAAAAATCACTCAAAAATGTGTAACTTATGTCTAGAGTCTCAGCCTCAAAAATCTAGTGGGTAAATAAACTCCAGAAAAATTTAGAGTTTAAGTAGAGAGATGAAGTATATCAATCCTATAGTATTGAAACTTTAATGAAGATGAATGGATTTTGAGTTATGGGATAATCTTGTGTATTTGTTATATTTGAAATATTAAAGAGATTTTGGTAAATTATAGAATCTGAGAGATTTCCCTTAGGCTTTTAATTTTAATTCAGTAAACTGATTTTAGGCTTGTGATCATTAAGTTTAAAAGTTTAAGATAATTTGACTAAGTTAAAAAATATAATTGGAATATTTAACAGAACTTGAGATTCCCCCAAATTTAATTTATTTGCTTTACAAAAGTTAAGAACTTGAGAACATTTTGCTTGTTAGGGTTATAAATATGCATTTGAAGTACTTAAAGAGGAACAAAATATATTAAAATTATAAATACATTTTAAAATATATTAATATAAAGAGTTGTTCATTAAATTGCATATAAGTCTAATTGTTAAAGGAAGTTTAGTCAGCTCAATTTGAGTTAAGCAAACATTAATCAAGGAAAAAATAAAGATAAGTGTTATCTTAAGTAGACTTTATAGATAAAATAAATAGATTTTTAATGGCCTTAAAACTTAAAACTTAATGAAAAGTAGGGTTTTTAATGGGTCACTCTGCTAAAGTGAATTTTAATTTTAAAGCCAAAGTGATTGCATTTCTCTATTTACAAAGATATCTTGGACATCAAAAAGCCTCCCACATTGGCGATACGCTTTTTAAAGACTTTCCCCAATACATGTTTACTGCATTGGTTAATCACAACCAAAGTGAATCTCTTTAGAGGTTTTCTTTTAATAGAATAAAACTGACAGAAAATTCTCTAAGAGTTGCTAAAAAACATAATTTGGCAGCAGAGAGAGAGAGAGAGAGAGAGAGAGAGAGAAAGAGAGAGAGACAGACAGTAAGTGAAATTGACAAGATGTGATAGTTTATAGGACACTAGCAAGCATGTAGAGTGAGTCTGCCTTGGACATCCAATCCCTGTGGCATAAGAAGACCCAAGAGGAACAGGTTTGCCTATTCCAATCCCTGTGAGGTATGTCTGTACTCTCTGCTCCAATTTCCAGCTTGCACATTGGTGGATTAGGTAAATACTTGCCTTAAATTTAGAGGAAGGGCTTAGCAAACCCTATTCTGGCCTCAAATCCAAACCACTTTCTCCAATCCAGCTCTAGCAGGAAGGCCTATCCTTTCAGTAATAAATATCTTGATTTCTATTTGGTTCCTTGTATCTGCAATCAGACTCAAAAAGGAGGAAGAGGGAGCAATAGGCACCCCCAAACTGCCAATACTTTTGTTTCATTCAGTTGTCTTCTTTGGATAGGTTGTGTATATATCACACAAAGCTGCATTTCTATGTCATTCTTCATTGGGCTTTTTTGTTTGAGTTGAATTATATCACTTATTTGATCTTAAATATACTTTCCCAACTCCCTTCTTGACTTCATGATTAGCTTAATTTGCAAGCATATTGGGTAGGGTGAGGGTTCTGGGAAGGATAATACGCTTGAAAAGCAGCTTAGCTTTCATGTCAGGCCACAGAGAGAGGTGGTCACAGAAATGTAGGGTAGGAAAATAGTTTCCTAAGTGTCAGACATCTATCTGTGAATTATGTGTAAAGCTTCAAAAGTAGAAAACACAATGGTATACTTGTTATAATTGGTGTTTTGGTGTGCTAGAGTTAGCCCATCAGATATTCATGTGAAAGCTCAAATTATTGGGAGAAAATTAAACAAATAAACAAACAATTTTCTTTGAAAATATCATGCCTTAACATTCTCCTTTGGGAATATTGCACAAAGAAAATATAAAACATCTAAAAAACAAAAGAATCCATATTTCAAAAAGATTTGAAAAAAGAATAAATTGTCACAGTTAAGAAATTGATTCACTATTCTTGCTTGCACAACATTGAGTGTTTATTTTTAAGGGGAAAGAATGCTTGGGAAAATTGCTGATTGTAGGAGTTATTTACAGAAGTGACAAAAAGGGACTCCTATGATAACTTCTACCATTTGTGAATGCAAGAGATAAATATATCAATCTTTATTAAGAAAATAGTACAAGAAGGCTTTTCATGTGTGTGGGGAAGTGTCCTCATTCTAAGTCCTTGGAAAGTGGTAGTTTTCATGACAGAAATTAGTATAAATTATGGTGCTCAGACCTTCAGAACCACAGTCCTTGAATAATTACAATGTTTTTTTCCTGATTTGGTTTCTCTGCTAATATTATACATGATGTTTTCACCTTTGAGATACTTTATATATTTCACAAATATCTTTTTTCTTATTTCAAAGGTAATGTATTTAATATAAAAATTAGGTATGCATCCTTTCTGTCTATTTAAATCATATAAGAATATTTTTATAGTCTTATATTATTCTTATAATCATATAAGAATAAGAATATTTTTTTCTTTGACTAATACGGAATCATACAGTGCATGCTGCCTTGTCATCTACTTTTTTCCTCATACTTAACATACTATGAACATCAAAGAACCTTTGTGGTATTATTTTCTCTAGAAACTAAAGAACTTACATATGAAAAAGAACCAAATTATTCATGCTGAGAAACTATGATTATAAGCATATTTAAGCCCATTTATAAACATTATAAGGAACACTTCCAAACATTGGTTTATATTAAATAACTAAGAATAATCACCAGTTTAACAGTGCCAAGTTCTTTCAACAACTTAAGAGTTGGAGATTATCCAACTCGAGGTGAGAGGAGCTATAGAGGCCTGGGCCAGAGGGGGTGGCTCTGCCTTCCTCCATCTGAGACGGAAACCAGCAAGGGCCTTCTCACCTGGTAGCGTGTGGGAATTACAGGGAGGTAAAATCATTTCCAGAAGGATCCAGCATAGTAAAAAGGGGAAATAGGGCTTGGGAGCTATGTACAAGAAATCATGCCATCTTAGTGCAAGTTTCCAGATTGTTCCCTCCCAGAGCAACATACAGAACTGAACCATGGGGGTGCTGCTAAGTTTGCCTTAATGAAGAAGAGGAATCTGGAGGCTGCTCCAGTGCAGACTGAGAAGTTTAGTGGTTTGACTGAGGTCTAGGACACCTTGAGAGCTAGGGTCGAAAACACAGACTTGGGACAGTCAGGCCCTCATGTCTTCTCTCACACTACACAAATCCAAAGCAAAGGCAGACATTAACAATAGCACAAGAACGTCTATGTCTTCAGGTATCTGTTCCTCAACGCATTCTAATTAGGCTTCCACTTCAACCTGTCCCCTGAAATGGCTCTTGATGAAGTCACCATCGATTGCCTTAGAGACGAATGGACACTTTTTATTTCTCATTTGCTTGGCCTTTCTGGAACACTCACCCTGTTACTACTCACTCATTTTGAAACTCTTTCCCTTTAATTTGTATATTGTTATCAATTGTAGAAAATAGAAATCTCTCTTGCTACTTGTATGTACCTAATTATAAAATCACAGAAAGGGCAGGAATGGTTATCTCCAGCTACAAACTCATGGCTCAGGGTAGTGGCTACCTCTGCCATATCAGCAAGGTGGTGATCAGGAGACTCCACTGGAGCCGTTGGACTCAGGGACGGTCTACCAAAACTGTGATCATTCACATCTCAGTAGCCATGATGTTAGCGACTGGATAATGCAGTGCTGCTGTGGGGAAGCCCAACTTCTCCGTGATCTTGCTTATCAAAGCAACAAGAAGATGGTCTCAACCTTATTTCCATCTTCCAAATCTCACATTAATGCATTTCATTGCTGGGAATTAATATGCCTCCAGAAATCCATCTGCAAAAGAGTCTGAAAATGTAGTTTTCAGCTTTCTAACCTCTGCAGTGCAGAAAGGTATAATATAGGGAGTGGGGAAAAAACACAGCTAACCATGCCCACCATGGTGACATGGTTTTCCTCCTCCCTCTCTGCCTGATCCTTGGTGCGGGTTGATTTGGCCATCTTCTTTTCTCATTTTACCTACTCTTATTTAGTGATAGATTCTCCATCTCATTACATAAACCAGAAGGCTGTCTTATGGATTCTGCCTCCTAATTAACTTATAGATTTCATCTATTTTTTCATTCTCACTATCTCAGTCCAGTTCATAATATTTTGACTAGATTAGTGCAATAATCTTATAATTGATCTCCCCAGATTATACAACAAAATATTTCCCTAGAAATAGTCAATATAGAACAGTTCTCAACCCAAGTGAGTACATCCTTCCTTGGGGCCATTCAGAAATGTGCATGGGACTTTTGATTGGTGGCACAACTGGCATTTAGTTTGCGGGGACCAGGGATGGATCCTGCAATGTGATAGACGGTCCTGCATAACTAAGAATTATCCTGCCCCAAATGCCGTTTGTGCCCCCTTGAGAAATAAGGATTCCTAGATTCAGGATTTTGTAGACTATTAAATTTCAAAAAATGTTGGGAACCAAAACAGATTGTCAACTTTTAATTTTACTAAGTAAATACATAAAACAAAATTACTACCATATTCTACCACTATTGTTTCATAAAAGAAATTTAATTCCCCCAAAAAACCTTGTACACAAATGTTCATAGCAGCTTTATTCATAATAGCCAAAGACTGGAAACAACCCAAATGTCCATCAGCTGATGAATGGATGAAAAAAGTGTGGTCTATCCATACATTGGAATACACTCACCATAAACCATTTTTAAAAACCTATAGATACATGTAATAACATGTTTTTCTGAGCAAAAGTAGCCAGACAGGACAGAGTGCATATTGGTTCTACTAATGTGAAGGATTCTATTTGCATGAAACACTAGAAATATAAATCTAATTAATAGTGCCAGAGAGAAAATCAATGGTTTTCTAGGCCCAGGATGGGGGAGCTGACTGGGAAGGGACACATGAGAAACTTGTGGTGCAATGGAAATTATCTATATCTTGATTGTGGTGGTGGTTACACAGGTGTATACGTTGGCCAAAACTCATCAAGTTGTATGAATTTACCATATAGAAATCATACCTCAATAAAGTGGATTTTTAAAAAGTTGGTATACTACCTCACATCCATTAGGATGGCTACTATAAAAATAAAACAACAGAAAATAACATGTGTTGGTGAGGGTGTAGAGAAATTGGAACCCTTGTGTGCTATTGGTGGGAATGTGAAATGATACAGCTGCTATGGAAAACAGTATAGCGGTTCCTCAAAAAGTTAAAAATAGAATTACCATGTGATCTAACAACTCCACTTCTAGTATATAGCCAAAAGAATTGAAAGCAGAGTCTCAACTGATATTTGTACACTCATGTTCATAGATAGCAGCATTATTCACAATACTTAAGAGGTAGAAGCAACCAAAATGCCCACTGACAGATGGCTGGATAAAACGTGATATATCCAAACAATGGAATATTATTCAGCATTAAAAAGGAAGAAAATTCTGAAACATGCTACAACATGGATGAACCTTGAAGACATTAGGCTATGTAAAATAAGCTAGTTACAAAAGGACAAATAACTGTGTGATTCTACTCATATGAAGTTCCTAGAGTAGTCAAATTCATAGAGATAGAAAGCAGAATGGTGATTGCCAGAGGCTAGAGAGAGGGGGAAATAGAGCATTAGTGTTTAATGGGTACAGAGTTTCAGTTTTGAAAGAGGAAAAGGTTCTGGAGAAGGATGGTGGTGATGGTTGCACAACGTGACTGCATGTGATGCTATTGAACTGTATATTTAAAAATGGTTAAATACGAAAAAACACCCAAACAGAAGTCAGCCTATGCTCCTCCCAGGAATTATGTAAATGGTCCTACCTGTGTTCAATAGCTTGACTCATTGGCTCTCTAAAACAAATCCCACCTATTTTGGAAGAGAAAAACATCTCTAGAACAACATGAAAACTAAAACTCTCCTTTGTTTGCAATATGAAAATATTTCACACTTACGTCTTTGTTCTGTGTTGTGAATCGCAGCTGCTTGCACTTCATTTTGTAGGCCTTGAATAACGCACTGGCTTCTCCAGAGGTGGGATTGATATCAGCAAACGACTGAAAAAGATTGTAAACTCCTTTCAGACAACAAGGTTCATAAAAACCCAGGGAAGCAAGACTTCTAAAGGGTAACACAGTTTTGATGCCTGTCCTTAAAAATAAAGATCTCTTATATGTATTCATACATTTTCTATATTTTGTGTAACATTCACATAAAATGCACTCAAATTTTTTTAAAGTTTCAACAGTTTGATCAAAATCAATCAAGCTAGCTCACTACTTAACTAGTGAAAATAGAGATACTACTGGTTTAGTGTCTCACCTCTTGACAAACAAAAGGTTTTAGTCTAGAATTCTTCAACAGAGATTTAGTGTAAGTGTGAAATGATTATTTAGAGATGTTATTCTGGTCCACAGTTTTAACAATGCTCAACCATGTCCGTGTTTCTTTGGAATGTAACTTTAAATTGATTTAATTTCATCTGACTGAAAAAGCAATATATAAGCCCTATGTCATTTCTGTTTTTTAATAAGAGATCATAGATTATATAAATGCAAACAATTCAACCAATTAGGAGACAGGAAATTAATTCTCCAAAGCTTAGGAATCATGGCCCTAGAAGAAACCGTGTTCATTTTTCTTCCAACTCTATCTTTGCCTTCTAATCTCTCCTCTTTCCAAACTTTCAGTTATTTCACAGGTAAGGTCCATAAGCAGCCCTGGTAGAATTTTTAACTTCGCAACATTTCAGCATCCTTTTCGTAGAATTTACCAGGTAACTCTAAAAGTTAAGAATCTAAAATTGGTTAACATGGCTCCTGCTCTGGTTGCACCAAAGAGCTGACATGAAGATGATTAAGAAACTTCTGGACCTACCACCTCAGGTAAGCACGCAGTGTAAGGCTTGCATTTTACAGGTGCCAGAGACAGCTTCAGGCTTTGGGGATGCCATTTGTAGAGCAAAGTGATGGCAAAACGCCCAGAAATCTTCACAGTGATGAAACTATTCACCTGAGGACAACAGAAAGGAAGATCATTTCCTGCATAGAATGTTCATTCTCATAAATCAGGTGGAAATCAGATATTTGCATAATGCATGGAAGGAAATTTGGGACCAACATTCACAGACAGCTTCAGTCTCTTCACTTAATTCCATTAAGTCAGGGATGGGTTATGGGTTTTGTGCTGCTAATTCATGTGTTGCTATAACTTACTAAGAGAAGGAAGATGAGAGGGGAGGGATTATTTTGCAAGTAACGTAGTCATGTCTTATAAAGGTCAGATCCATTTTAGGTTGAGAAAATGCTGGGTTGATTTACAAGTACTTCTGAGCCCTACTTCTATCCTTGAGACACAGTCTCACCTATAAAATACGGTTGATAACATCTGCCTGCCTTGGTGTTGAGCAAAGTCATTAATGGCTGCCAAATGCTTAGAAGTTTTACAAGCCTTAATCTGACTGTGAAACTCATTAAAGTTCCAAGAGATTTTATAAGGGACAGGAATGGAAAAGTAACAATAAATGAACAACTTCTTAAAAACTCAAGGGAACATCTGCAGATTAGTAAAGCATATTTAAAGGGCATATGCAGAGAAAGTATCCTAATTAAGTAAACTGCTCCAAGCAGCAAAGACTCTTGTTTTGGTTACAAATTATGCTCCCTTGTTTGCTGAAGGATACCAGCTGAGGTAATTTGAACTAAATAATCTACTCTATTAGTGATTCTGATTTTTTTTTTAGATAAAGAGTAAGGAAATCCTGACTTCAGAGTGTCAGGAAATTTGCACATGGAATCTTGATAAAATTTATTTGCCTACTCTTTACTTCCTTAACCCTCCAGAGCTAAACGGTACTTCTTTAAAATTTACCTCCTAAATAATATTTGTAGGGCATGTGGCCAGCACAGATGATTTTGTAAATTGTATACATCAGAGACGTAGAAGTTACTCTCTACACAATAGCCTATAATGGTCCTGTCCAGTAGAAATATAATGCAAACCGCAAATGTGAGCCACATGAGTAATTTTATATTTTTAGTAGACATATTAAAAAGAGTAAAAAGCATGTGAAATTAATTTTAATAACATATTTTATAACCAAATATCTCAAAATATTAGCATTTCAACGTGCTCCATATAAAAATTACTAATAAGATAGTTTATGTTCTTTTTATGTACTAAGTCTTTGAAATCTGGTGTGTATTTTATACTTACAGTGTATTTCAAGGATTCAATAACCATGGTTGGCTAGTAGTTACCATACTGGACAGCACAGTTCTATATAAATGGTGCCCTGAAGGTGAGTTGTGCAGTGCACCACCCGAGCATCCATACACAGTGGCCCCGAACTAGTGCAGCCCATTTTGTACACACACACACAAAATAACTATACATGAATCAAGAAAGTCTAGCTCAGGAGTGTTTGGTTTAGTCCTCTCAAAGTTTGAATTAATTGCCAACTTTAAAATGTCAGAATATTTCATATTGAATTTTTGACTTAAATCATAAAATATAGCAATCCCAGGCACATATTCCCATGTAGCAATAGCCTTCTGGCCCTGGGTAGCGGCTGCCCCCTTCAGGTGGGACACTTCCTGTTCACCACAGTTCCTGCCTGGCAGGCTCACTCTTCTATTGTTTGAATTTGGAATCCTTGATCTTACAGAGGCATACACCAACCTCTTAACAGGGTTGATTTCTGCAGCGTGAGATTGAAGGGGAAGAAAATTTTCGCCTTGAAAACTGTATGCTTTCCTATTTTAAAAACGTTTTTATAGTAGGCCCGAAATGCTTTTCTAATAACGATTTTTTAAAATTGCTATTTAAAGCAACTGCTGCTTAGCAAAGACAAATCCATCAAGAAAAGGCCAAGTATAGCTTGCCAAGTGAAATGAAGGACTGAAATAAAAATTTATCACATCCAGGAACTGGAGATCATTATCTTAAGTGAAATAAGCCAGGCACAAAAAGACAAATATCACATGTTCTCACTTACACGTGGGAGTTAAAAATTTTGATCACGTGGAGGTACAGAGTGGAAAGATAGATAACAGAGAGTGGGAAGGGTGAGTAGGAGGTGGAGGAAGGATGAAGAGAAGCAAGTTAAAGGGTACAAACATACAGTAAGACAGAAGGAATAAACTTAGTGTTTGACAGCAGAGTAGGGTGATTATACTTAAAAATGTATTGTACTTGGCCAGGCATGGTGGCTCATGCCTGTCATCCTAGCACTATGGGAGGCTGAGGTGGGAGGATCACTTGAGGCCAGGAGTTCAAGACCAGCCTGAGCAAGAGTGAGACCCCCATCTTACAAAAGAGTAAAAAAAAAAATTAGCCAGATGTGGTGGCACGCGCCACCAGCTACTCGGGAGTCTGAGGCAGGAGAATCACTTGAGCCGAGGAGGTTGCAGTGAACCATGGTGACACTGCTGCACTCTACTCAGAGTAACAGAGCTATGTCTCAAAAAAAAATGTATTCAGGTGATGGACACCCTAAATACCCTGACTTGATTACTGTACATTATATACATGCAACAAAATTTCACATGTATATAAATTTGTAAATTTGCACAAATAAAAAAATAATAAAAGACAAAAAAATGTAGCTCATCCATTGGCTAGTGTAGACAGCCAAACTGAATAATTCAGTCCTTTCAATCCTCTTTTCCTATAATAGTATATTTTTAAAATTCAAAGTAAATTGTTGCAACATAAGAAATAACCGTAAAAATGATAAATTGTAAAATGATACCCAAATTTCGACTGGATCATCAAGTTTTCCCTTTGAAGGCCACATCCATTCCCTTATGATTTTTCCTTTTTTGCTGATCACCATGCCTCCGTCCTGATTAAACATCACTGCTATTATTTTTCTATGAAAAAAAAACAGAAATGTGACTCATTTACAGCAAGAAAAAATCACAAACTCATTGATTCGGCTGAGGTGATGGAAGTCACCAAGAGTACAGGAATCCATCCTGTCACATTCCTGGAGGACTGTCACCCTGCCTCTGACTGAATATCTTCCTGGAAGGAAGGCTGGTCCATACCTGCTCAGCCGATTAAGACACCCTGTCTTTGAGACAAGCCCTATCCCACCCTACCACCCCCATCTATAGGGCCTTAGGAATGGGCTCTGCTGGCCACGGTTGTCATTCCATGTGGCCCTGCTGCCTTGGCTGTGGCTGACTGAATCAGGGGGGACATATGACCCAGGAATGTGTTCCAAATGGATGCCACCATGTATGTAAAGGCCATGAGGCAGGAGGTGGGCATAGTACATAGAAGGGACGGAAAGAAAGCCAGTGTGCACAGAGTCGAGAGTGGTGTAGATGGGACGGGAGTGACTGGCGGTCAGGGGCCAGATATGCAGGAATTCTAGGCGATATCATAAATTTTATCTTAAGAGCAAAAAGCCATAGAAGGGTTTTAATAACAAAGCAAGGAGCTGACATGATCAAATGGATTGGTGAGGGACCACAGTAAGTGCTGGGAGACCAGGTAAGAGATCAGGAGCAGTTAAGTGGTCCAGGAGGGAGGATGGCAGCTTGGACTAGGGCTTGGGGAAAGAGATTCAAGAACCATCTAGGATTTGGATGGTGAAGAACAGGCAGGTATGAATTTTATCTCCCCGATACTCTCTGTGAATGCAGCTGAGCATTTTATTAGCTTTTCTGGATCAGCAGCATCACACCGCGTGTTTGTGTCCAAATCATCTTTGGGCTTTCTCTCTTCTTGGCACAGCAACTGGCACAGGGAGAGGCTTAAGAAAAGTCTGTTGAATCAAGTTGACAAAATGGATTCAGTTAAACAAATACATGCTGCATAATGACTAGATGTAAGACACCGCTTAAGCACTCCAGGCTTGCCCCGAGGGAGGTGCTGTCTTTGCACACAGAACATTTTCAGTCTTGAGATAATAATTATTTTGATATATAACATTTATTATAGGGTCTACTATGCACTAAGCACTGTGTAAGGACCTTAACTACATGGCTTTAATAGGCGGTGGTTCTTAATGATTACAAATGCTATAGAGCCAGACTGGTATGGTATTGCATCCAGCTTTTCCATTTCCTATTTGTGTGGATTTGGACATATTTCTTACCCTTTCTGTTGGCTCAGTTTCCTTGCCTTACAAGTGGTGATAACAACAGCACTTGCCTCACAGTGCTGCTGTGAGAACTAAATGAGTTAACGCACACTACCTGTTATTAACAGCACTTTGAACTTAGCACTTTGAACAGAGCCAGGCACCTTGTACGTTCTATAAAAGCATTGGCTTTTATGATTAAGTCCTCACAATTCCATCTATACGAATTATGAGTCTCATTTCACAGATGAGAAAATATAAACAGGAGGTTGGTTAAGAGAGTACCCTCCACCAATGTGAAGTTTGATAGATGGGCTCACCATTACTGGAAGATTAAGAGTAGTTCACGATTTAAAAGGGGAGCTTTTGGCTTAATCAAGGAGTCTGCAATCTAGGCTAAAGGAGAAAACCGGCCAAGCCAGTGGAAAAAAGCAGAAACAGAAGTTCCAAGCCTTGGCCACCTAGAGCACATTCCTTTCTTGAACAGACTACCCTTTCTCTCCCGGGGCAGTCTAGACTTCAGCTGTTCTCCTTCCTGCCAGAAGCCCCAAGGAAGACCTTGACCACCCACCTGCGCATTTCAATAGGAACTTTGGCTAGAGCAGCTGTCTCCCTGCCAGCACGTGTTTCCCTACACACTGATCCTGGCAACGCGGGTCCTACTCCACGCCCCTCTCATTCATCCTCCTGCTGGCGGGAGCTGATGAGTATCCTCACCAAGACCCCCATAGGTGGGATGACAGATGTCCAAAGGAGGATTAGCTAAAAAGATCATTAACAGTTAAATAATGAAATCCCTTTAAAGGCATCTTTTTGTTGTTGTTTTTACCATCTCTCTTTCAGCTTTCAGTTCTGCTGAAAGCAGACTCTACCCTCTGCCAAGAAATGGTCTGCAGTGCCTAGGATGAAATTACACAGGGGCAGGACTTAACGGTGAGGCTTAGCGTTTTAGGCTCTGTGAAGTTCCCAAAATACCATCAGCAGATGGTGTTGCATTTATCTGCTTAGTTACTGTTATCAAAGGAGACAGGAGAAGGATGAGGAAGGCGATTGCTCCAGAGGGGCCAGAGGAGTGGATGTTGTCACCTCCTATTTGTTGCATGGATATAATTCTCATCTTGGAACTTTAATTTTATGTAACAAATAAGGGGAAATTTCCCAGTAGGAACCTAACTCCTGGGCAATGTTAAAGTCTGGCCAGGGCTGGGCACGGTGGCTCACACCTGTAATCCTAGCACTCTGGGAGGGCGAGGTGGGCAGATCATTCAAGGTCAGGAGTTCAAAACCAGCTCTCGCAAGAGCGAGACCCCCCTCCACCCGTCTCTACTAAAAATAGAAAGAAATTAATTGACCAACTAAAAATATATATACAAAAAAAATTTATCAAACTTTTTAAACAGGGGGAAGAAGGGGAAAACAAAACAAAACAAAACAAAAAAATTAGCTAGGCATGGTGGCACATGCCTGTAGTCCCAGCTACTCCGGAGGCTGAGGCAGTAGGCTGAGGCAGTAGGATCGCTTGAGCCCAGGAGATTGAGGTTGCTGTGAGCCAGGCTGGCGCCATGGCACTCACTCTAGCCTGGGCAACAAAGTGAGACTCTGTCTCAAAAAAAAAAAAAAAAAAAAAAGTCTGGCCAGGGCACCCAATACTCTGGCTTCTACCCAGAAAGTGAAGACTTATGACATATTTTTATTTCCATTTTAATTTTGTTGACTTGTAATTCTGTAGGTCTGTCTGTGAGTTAGTCTTAAAGGAGAACTAAGAAATCATATTGCTCAACTCTTGCATCAACCACTATCTATTCATTTTTTCATTTATGGCTTTTATTTTTAATTTAACATTATTTAAATGACAAAAGTTTCATAACATTGGACTGAACAAAAGAATACCAAGTTTAGGTCGAATTTTCTTGTAGGAGGAAGGGAAATAATGATACCTACTTTAACCATGCAATACAGTATGGAAAATTATATATTAATATATTGAGCTCTCTTTTATATATATCAGCTTTATTGAAATATAATTCACATGTCATACTATTTACCACTTTAAGTGTATAATTCAGTGGTTTCTAGAATATTTACAGGGTTGTGCCAACCATTATGACAATCAGTTTTAGAACATTTTCATCCCAAAAGAAACCATTAGCACTTGTTCCATTAGTGGTGACTCCTCATTCCTTCCTCTCCTTAACCACTTATCTACTTTCAGTTTATATAGATTTGCTTAGCCTAGACATTTCATGCAAATGGAACCATACATATGTGATCTTTTTGTGACCAGTTTCTTTCACTTAGTATAATGCATTCAAGGTTAATCCGTGTTGTAACACATATCAGTACTTCATTCTGTTTTATGGCTGAACAACATTCCATTGTATGAATATGCCACATTTTATTTATTGGTTATCAGTTATTTGTCAGTTGAGCCCTCTTTTTGAGGATATATTAATGGTGTTGCAATGGAATTCTCATAGGGCCTCACAAATGGGGACTTTGTTTTAGATCAGACTTCGGGACAAGAAATAACTTTCTTCAATAGAAATTTAAAATGCCTATCTTATAAAAAGAAAGAGAAAAGTAAGCGAATGTGTGTGAATGGATGTGAGTGTGTGGTTGTAAACTCCACTGTATTTTCAAGAATATACAAAATACTTTTGCCATGGATATATCTGCAGAGTGAACAAGAAATCAAGAAGTAGGAAAAATTTTAATTTCCATGTGATACTCCATAGTTTAACTTTTTTTTTTTTTACCATATGCATGAATTATTTTTATTTAAAAATATACAAACATCAATATACCCTCACTCCTACATCATAGTGGGCTTTCTCATTGAGAATTGTAAATAGTAATGCTCTGGTTAGCAATGCAAAGTGCTGCAGCAACCCTTAGTGAGAGCCAGCATTTGTAATATTTTGGAGGAAAGTCAGGGATCACACAGGAGTCAATTAATAAGGATTCAACATTAATAAATGGTATTTGAGCAAAGACTTGAACCCAGTTATCAGGATATTGACACAATAGGTAGGCATCTTAGCAGAGTCTGGTACTCCAGAATAGAATGTGGTAGAACCCAGCCTGCACTGAACTCAGCCCTTAGTCCTACCAGGTAGATATTTTCACCTTCTTAGTTAAATGAAACTGAACACTGATCTCAGATACCTCTGAACATGCATGGCGGTTCATTTCATATTAGTACATTGTAGAGGACTACATGGAGTTTGTAACTACAGCCTATAAGCTTAGAGCTTCTCAACCAATTCTTGGTTATCTCTACCTTGTCCCAGGTGTCATTACATATTGACATCTCAATTAGGTGGACACTACCATACCATTAGAGTCATCATTCGGGGAGCAATACCAAAATTTCTTTTGGAAGACCATCTGGAAGTTCCTCAAAAGGTTAAAAATAGAGTTACCGTATGACTCAGCAAATCCAGTCTTAGGTATCTACCCAAGAGAAATGGAAACATATGTTCACACAAAACCTTGTAATGAATGTTCATATCAGCATTATTTATAGTAGCCAAAAAGTGAAAACACCACAAATGTCCATCAGCTGATGAATGGAGAAATAAAATGTGATATATCCATACAATGGAATATTACTCAGCCTAATAAGAAATGAAGTACTGATACATGCTACAACATGGATGAACCTTGAAAACATTATGATAAATGAAAGAAGTCATTCACAAAAGACCACATACTGTATGATTTTGTTTTTATGAAATGTCCAGAGGCAAACCTCTAGAGGCAGAAAGTGGATCAATGGTTGCCTAGATTTAGAGTGGGAGTGGGAAGTGGTAAGTGACTGCTAATTTGTACAAGGTTTTTTTTTAGGATGATGAGAATATTCTAAAGTTAGACTATGGTGATGGTTGCAAAACTCTGTAAATATATTAAAACCATTGAGTTATATGCTTTAAATGGGTGAATTTTATGGAATATAAATTATACCTGAATAAAGCTATTAAAAAAAGAAAAAGAAAGGAAAGATTTCTCCAAGGAGGTGACATTTAAACTGAGACCTGAAAGATAAGAAGAAAACAGTCATGCAAAGAGCTGGGACAAGACCTTTCAGTCACAGGGAACAATGTGTGTAATGGGCATAAAGAGAGAAAAAGGCCAATAAACAAGGGAGTGAGTCACTGGGGATAAGGTTGGGAAGGGGCCAGAGTAGGCAGGGTCTTCTGAAACTCTCAAAGTCACTAAGTTCCATCTAGACACAAACTATTATCAGACAATAGAATGCATATGGAAGTCAGCATGAAATATTTAACAGAGAACCCCACAGATGAGGTAGCAAGTGGAGAGCACTTAACCCCAAATCAACAGCTGCAAAACATTTGAAATGGTGGAGAAAAGATGAATCATCAAGTTTTAAAAGGGAAAAGTCTTTAAGATAAGACTTAGCATATAACCAGAGAAATACATTAAATTACTCCCACCATTATCATAAAGATCAATTTCTCATAGATAGTTACAGACATTGTAGCCAGTGCATGAACAATTCACATCTCTAGAAGGTTCTGAATGTGTGGGATCCTATAGAATACCAAACAGGAACAGAAATCACTAAAGCAACATGAATGCAGACTTTATAGTGTCTGAACTTCGTGAGAAGTTGCAAGTGACAGACCTGAGACCTGAGATAAAAAGGAAGTGATCAACACAGATTAGACCAGAAGGGGATCAGAGGATGACACAGAATTCCAAGTGAGAATATAATACTATCTGGACCAGAACCAGGAGAGAAAAGATAACCAATCCTTACAAGTTTTCATCAACTTCTTTGGTTAATAGACTAATACTGGCCTGATTGTCCATCTTATATGTATTTACATTTCTCAAATTTCACTTTATATGAGCCATCAAAATAGAATTGGAGGTGGAAAGAGGAAGAGAAGTAGACAGAGAATATAATTTAAATTCAGGTGTTTCCCCTGATTGCAAAAAATGACTGCAACATTTTACAGCTTTTCCCAAGAAGAGTAGGAGTCTAATTCTCCACCCCCTGAATCTAGGTTTGGCCACGTGACTTGCTTTGACTAAGTCATTAGCAGATATGATGCTAGAGGAAGCTTGGAAAGTGCCTATGCACTGTGGTTTGTCTTTTCTCTTGCTGCTGCTGGAACCCCGCCACCATGTGAAAAAGCCTGAGCTAGCCTGCTAGACACTGAAGACACATGGCCCAGCTGCTCTGTTTCTCCAGCCAACAGCCAGATATGTAAGCAAGTTGTCTTAACCCCAAAGCCCAAGCTCATAATCACATTGTTGCTATCACCACAACGCTTATTATAGCTCATTTAGTATGTACCCAGCTGGGAAAGTTGATCATATGAATTGGGTCATTCTTGTCATACCCAAGTAAAACAGAGTGGAGAAGCCAGAGGTAAAAAAGAAGTCAGGGTGCAAAACATTACTCCAAAATTGTAATTCTCTGCAAGCTTGGCAGCTGAAACTGCCTGCAGTAACCTGAAACTAGTTTTATCTAATGACTACTGAAATAATCTGCTGCAACTCTCAGGCTAGTTTTGCCCACTGCCATCACTTACCAACTAGAGCTTGCCAGCAACTCAAAACCTTACTAGTGCCAGTGAAACTTCTCAAAGAGCAATACATAACATTTCTCCTTTTTATGAAACCTCTATGCTTCTCTTTATTCTTTGGAAGGCACACTTTCACTTGTACCGAAGGCTGTGCAGATTTTTTTTTTAACAGAAAATAAAGCTCTCCCTTTTTCCTCCGCAGATCTCATGGCCTTTTGTTAAGACAGCTCTCGACCTCTCTTTCTCTCAATGTGTTAAGTCAGGGGTCCCCAACCTATGTTGAGTTGTATAATTATTTCATTATATATTACAATGGAATAATAATAGAAATAAAGTGCACAATAAAGGTAATGTGCTTGAATCATCCCGAAACCATCCCTCTACCCTGGTCTGTGGAAAAATTGTCTTCCATGAAAATGGTCCCTGGTGCCAAAAAGGTTGGGGACCACTGTATTAGGGGTGGAAGGGGAAAAAATCATTGGAATTATAGTCTGAAAACTGACTTCAATGTTCTTCTCTACCATGTGGATTTGGAAAATGTATCCATCTTCTCTGAGCCTCAGTTTCCTCAGCTGGGAATTACACCTCATCATAGGGTTCCTGAGAAAATTAAGTAACGTGTGAAAGTGCTCTCTCAACTTAAAGTGATAAATATTAGCAACTAACAAGGGTGAAGTATGAATCAAGCTCACCAGAAACAGCGTCCAAAGAACTGAACTTTAGCGATCCCTGGAAAATCAAGTGCAGTACATTTGTTCTTCCTGAAAGCAATTGTTACTTTCCCACCTTTGTAGTGTCACAGAACAGGAGGTTCAATTAAAATGCCATAAAATTACAGAAACTGTTGGACTACTAGGGTTGGGAGCTGAAAAGACTTTCTGAAAGTAAGCGCTTTCTCAGCCTTTGAAATGCTTCCAGATTCTGTCATCTTCTTTTCATCTCCACATCAAGGTCGGGAAAAGGCTCTTCCACGCCGAGGACAGGTGTTTACATGTGGCTCACCCAGGCACTTTGCTACCCTATTAATCTCTCCCTTCCTCTCTCTCTTTGCATCTTCAGAATCAGGCATTAGTCTTGGATTTCTTTGAGCTTTTTGCTGACCTGCACTCTCTTTGTTGGCAGGCTGCTGACACATTTCGACAGGTGACTTGGCTCATAAAAACAGCCAGGAAAGGGAAAGAGTGAGGAGGGACTTCTCCAGAAGCATGGGCAGCACATAGGAAATGCTGACTGCGGCAGAAGCACACAAAAGCGTATTTACAAACTGGTTTTATAGAAAGGTACTTGCCCTCTGGGTGACCTGAGTCTCAACTCCCCTCATCTTGAAGACAGGAGAAGTCAAAATATACGCGATGGGAAAATACATGATTGGGGCTTATTCAAAAAATTCAAATTCAGCAAATCTGGAGGGTGAGTTTATCCACATGGTGCCTTAGTGCACTGAGAGGCTGCCTTACAGGTAAGCTACAATGTCAATCTCTTCCTAAAGCTCCAAGGGCCAGAAAATGTTTTCCTAAACTCACATTTCATACTTTTTTTTATTTGCTGCATTTGTTCCAAATTTTTCATGAGCTTTAAACATGAGTCACTAACTAATTTGAAATGGACCACATGGAAAAGGAGTAGGCAAAGGTATGGGGTTAGTTATATCCTAAAGAAGGGTATATACAGAGCAATAGTAATTATAGAGAGTTGAATAGTGTCATTCCTACAATTCATGTCTGCCCTGAACCTCAGAATGTGGCCTTATTTGGAAATAGGCCTCTTGCAAATGTAATTAGTTAAGGATCTCGCGATGAAAGCATCCTGAATTTAGGGTGGTTCCTAAACCCAATGACTAGAGTCCTTGTAAGAAGAGCAGAGGTCACAAAGACAGACACACAGCGCGAGGTGAAGATGGAAGCAGAGACTGGAGTGAGGCATCTACAGGATTGCCGGCAACCAGTAGGAATGAGGAGAGAGGCATGGAACAGATTATCTCTCAGAGCCTCCAGAAGAAACCAACCCTGCCAACACCTTGATTTCTGACTTCTAGCCTCCAGAACTGAATAAATTTCTGTCGTTTTAAGCCACCCAGTTTATGGCCATTTGTAATGGCAGCCCTAGGAAACAAATACAGTAAATTAACACCTGCCGTAGGTGGACTTGAAGAGACCACAGACTCTGCTACCCGCACTTGGTTGGTTGTGGACACTTTGACATTCTCACCTGACTCCTTCAGGCCGACTTTGACTTTTTCCTGACCCTTACTAATATTTAATTCCATCCCTTCCCTTCCTCTCCCTGAGTCTCTAAGGTATGGTATGAGGAGGGCTGGAGTCGGGGAGGCTGTGGGATGTGGTGCATGTCAGGAGGAGCTTGGGACCAGGCATGGGCTAGATTCAGGGTGGACACTGGGATAAATGAGCAATGTCAGCAGTTGGGCAAGACTGTCTGAGCACATGGCACTTGGTAATATTTTTAAAAGCCAAAAGTCGGATGGTCAGAAGAGGGCTTTGCAACACAAACATCTAGTAGCCCTCACTGGGTGTGGTAGGTAGAATAATGGACCCCAAAGGCATCTGTGTCCTAATCCCCAGAACTGTGAACATGTTTTTATGTGGCAAAAGGGACCTTGCAGTTCCTCCAGCTAAAGACCTTGAGATGGGCAGATGATCCTGGATTATTCTCCTGTCTCAGCCTCCCAAGTAACTGGGATTACAGGCATGCGCCACCATGCCCCGCTAATTTTTCTATTTTTAGTAGAAATAGGGTCTCACTCTTGCTCAGGCTGGTGTCAAACTCCTGAGCTCAAGCTATCCTCCCACCTCGGCCTCCCAGAGTGCTAGGATTACACATGTGAGCCACTGCGCCTGGCCTAATTAGGCTTCTTTAGGTCTAACAATCATACTATGGGGTAGGTACAATGTATATATGAGAATTTTTAAAATAACATTTAGGTTTTTCTGATTATAAAAGCAATGATACCTATATACTCCTTGTTAACTGACTATAAACACTGTGTATAGACTGTTCTTTATTGTAACATATATATTTAATTTATTTTGGATTTATATATATATATATATTCTAAGTATTAATACCTGGAATTAGTGGGCAAGTTATGTAATGTGGTGGGAGAAATTCACAACGTTCTGTCTTTCCCCCGACTCTTTCCTTTTTATCCACAACCTTCTCCCACTCAACCTAGATCCTGGGCATCACCTATGGCTTCAGGAAGGGATTATGAGAAAAAAAGTGTCAAGTTCTTGGCTTTTGAGTTTGAAGAGCTGATATCTGGACGTGTGGGCCGTCCTGCTTAGGCCAAGGGGCAGGGCAGGGGGAACTCAACAGAGGCCTAAGATCTGAAAGCCTGGGCAGGTCATGAACCTTGGAGCTGACCCTAGGCCCAACACAACTTAAGAGGAGGAGAACAGATGGCTGTGTGGAGTTTCTACGCAGATGAGTATAAGACAGCCTCAGTTTCCCTATGTTCAGCATAGAACAGGAAAAAACCCAGTGTTTGCCATGTGCTGAAAAGGATACAGAAGTAGCTGAGAAAAAGCCCACCTCGAGAGGCCTGGTAGCAGGGGTTGGGAGGACACAGCTGTAAACTTCAGAGACTGGTCACTGCAGACCATTTGGAATGAAGGTGCCTGAGCATCAGATGACGATGCCCCAACTGCCAATGCCTTGTCATTTCATCTGCACCCTCTCGGCCCCAGAACAGAGACGAACTCTTAGAGAAAGGATTCTGGGGCTTTAAATTTCTGCTACTCACTGGTAGGGTCTTAACTAGAAAATAAATGGAGTTATAGAAAAATAAAGAAAGTTGTTTTTCCTGCTCACCTGGATGTGTGAACAGAGATTTGTATCCATGACAACAGTCCCTTGTAGCTTACTCAACCATGCCTTGAAGAGTGGATACTTAGGTTCTCTCCCCACTCACAGGAAGCTATGAACATTGTGTCAAAGTATTGCTCTTCCTTCCCTTGGTAAGAACAAACTCACCTTTGTCTTATCAACAGGTTGATAGTTTGGTGATGTTTTCCGGGAGCCAACATTCTAGAGATGAAGGTTTTGTTTGGATATGTCAAGCATGCTCTTATTTGAAGGTCTTTGCCCCATGACAGCATGTCTGCCCCTCTCACTTCCACAGGTTTCCGCCCAAGTGCACGCTTATCGGAAAGCCTTCCTCGGCCATCCCATACAAAATAGCAACCCCCATCCCCACCACCCTCCAGGACCCCTTACCGGCTTTAGCTTTCTTTACAGCACTTTTCTCCACCTGATATAGTATATATGTATTTGTTTACTCAGTCTCCCTCCACTAAAACTAAGCTACACAAGGGCAGAGACTTTGTTTTGTTCGCCGCTGTATTCCCAGTGCTTAAACAGTGCCCACACTAGAAGGTGCTCTGCAAATATTTGTTGAATCAATGAATATCAATATCTTCTACAGATAGCTTTTGTTTCAACTTTCTGCATCCCTCCCCTCTTTTTAATACTGCCTTCAAGGTTCCCAGTAACACAGCTCTTGACAAACAGGAACCATATCTTATACGTCTCTCTGGAATGTAATAGATGCTCAATAAATATTTACTAAAGAAAGGAAAGAAAGAAGAAATATGTAAGCAAATGAATAAAACATATCCTAGCAACGGTGTGGGAGGTGAAAAGGTGACCCCACTTCCCCACTGCAGGACGGTTCATCCAAATTGTTCAACACTTAAAAGTTAGCTGATTTGAGAATATAGCTATAAAGCACTGAACTTACCTTCCATAAGAAAATGGAAAAGTGTGTGGGGGGGTAGAAGGAGAGGGGAAAGGGGGCTCTTAGAAAAGGAGAGAAAGAAAGAGAAACCCGGGAGAGGAAAACAAGAAACACTGGGCAACACATGGAAAGGATGAAGTGCTTTTAAGAACACTCAGTGCGTTTTACACTCCATGGAAGTTGTTTGTATTACTGTGCTGTAAACTCCCTGTGACCCAGACCATCAAGAAATTTGGCTACCCTCACAGAGGCTTCGGGTGAGTGGTTTTCATGTGTGAAAATTAAGGAAAAGAGCAAATTCCTCAATTGGCTCAAATCAAAAGAGCCAAAATAAACCTACGGAAACAAGACATAGAGGGAGAAAGATTCCAGGGAGGCAGGATGTCAAAACCAGAGGAGACCACAAGATTATAACCCCTAAGGACTGTGCAGAAATCTCGAGGAGGACATGAGACTGTCCGTCAGTGTGGAATGGGGGTGACCCAGCTGACACCCAGCTCACCTAAATAACAGCCTCCCTGTTTCAGCTCCCAGCTGTGCATCCCTGGGGTGCCTTCGTACAGGCCCTTCTGCTCTCGATGGCGCAATTGGATTGAGACCCACGGTTTTTTGGCCTGCGCTCATTTGCAAGTCTGTACAAGGAACAGCCTTGAACACGTGTGTATGTTTCATTTCCTTACCTGCTTTTCCACTTAGATTGACAATTAAAAAGATTGCTTTCCCGTGTTTCCCTTTGTCGGGATTTAGCTTTTCTCCCACCCCCACCCCCAGCTTCCCCAAAGTTCTAATTTGTCTGGAATCTCACGTACCTCTTAGGAAAAGAAATGCTACCACATCCAAAAGGTGTAAAGGTTCCAAGGATAACTTGATTTGGCAAGTCACTGAATATGTTGGTATACATGCCACCCCGAGGGAGGTCAGAATAGCTTTGGCAGATAGCTAGACGGCCAGAGGGATAGATAAAATCCAGGTTAAGGAAATGGTATTGATTAAAAACAAAGAGGGCCGGGGGCTGTGATTCACTCCTGTCATCCCAGCTACTCAGGAGGCCGAGGTGGGAGGACCGCTTGAGCCCAAGAGTTTGAAACCAGCCTGGGGAACATGGCAAGACCCAGTCTCCAAATACAAAAACCAATAATGCTAATAGTAATTCTTATATAGAAAGATGCTAACTCTCATATGCACATTCTATTTTTTTTTAATCAGCTATTTATAGGTAAGTCAACAGAGGTCCGGAGAGGGTGCCTCTCTTCCTCAGTCACTGAGCATGCTGGTGGTAGTGCTAGACCAGCACACAGGTTTCCTGACTCCCAGTGGCATGTTCTTCCCATACATTCACATTCCTGCACCCTCATTTTAGCCCCCAATTATTTGAAACCTGTCTGTGAAGAATAACAGGGGAGTCTGGTCCGACTGGTCCTGTTAATGACAGAGTCACTGGAAATCAAAGCTGCATGTTGCTACATGGTATTACCCAATGAGGTCATTCCAGTGTAGAGCAGCAGGGCCAGGTGTCCCCACCGACATCTGTGGATAGTCAGGGGCCAAGGAGGGCTGAGGGATAATGACAGATACGTGGACAACTTCACAAAACCTATCTGTGCCAACCTCTACAAAAATGACTCTGATGGACTCTTGAGGCCTTTTCCATTTTGGATTTGTATGAATTGATTACAAAATCCCTCTTCTCTCTCAACTAGATTTTGTAGATGCTAAATCCCCACAGGGTTCTCACTAATCAGGAAAATGAACCCAGGAGAACTCATTTTCTCAGAACCCCATGAGCCTTCAGGTACTTAACAAAAATGTGTCAGCCACAATCAGAGCTTCCTTTAAAACCGAAGGAAGGTTTGTAAACTGAGGAAATTGTCCTGTAGCCAGCGTCCGGAAACATGGACCCTTGGGAGAAAGGGATTGAACAAACTCAAGGTCTGAGACCTCTTTTCCCAGGGCTGACATGGAAACCCTCGTCTCTCAGCCCCTCCCATCACGTCCTG
The DNA here is from genome assembly GCA_008086735.1 of Cheirogaleus medius. Classification (NCBI taxonomy): domain Eukaryota; kingdom Metazoa; phylum Chordata; class Mammalia; order Primates; family Cheirogaleidae; genus Cheirogaleus; species Cheirogaleus medius. The sequence goes on from VBSM01003169.1 coordinate 15,341,500, forward strand.
CCTCCCTGTCTCTCTTACCCCTTGGGAACAGCACAAGGATATTAGGTAAGAGAGGAGCCGTCCACCAGGGCGTAATGGAATTTTTTCATCTCGGGGTCAGCCTCCCTGACGACCGGCATCTGAGGCTTCCTCTCCAGCAGCTCCTGCCAGAAACTCGGGGGGCTGTGGTCACCCCCACTCCCCGGCTCGCTCTCAGGCTCTTCGTAGTGGCGCAAGATGAGTTGTTTGTTGAAGCCCTCTTTCTTTAGCTTTGCTTCTTCTGTTTTTCTGTTCCAAAGAAAAGAATTCGAGAGGTGGCTCATTTCTTGGTCTTATCAAGGTCAAGAGGAGGGCCAAGGACTGTTTGAGGACTCCGGAACCTTACCTGGACTACTGACATAACAAGCTTCCTTTAAGGCAGAAGAACTGGGTTTTAAAACAGATTCTCTCTGAGTCTTTAGCCAAGTGTTCACTGAGTGTTCCTGTCTTTAAACAGTTATTGAGCACCTACCCTGTGTATGCACTGCACAGAGGTTATAGGAAATGCAAGGACCAGTACTTCGGTCCTTACAGAGCAGCACGGGCACTGCGAGAGAACTGAGTGTGAATCCTGACCCTGCCACTTGGTACTGCGGGAATGAGGCAAACTACTGAACTCCTCTGAGCCTTGCTTTCTTTATCTGTAAAGTGGGGATAATAATACCTCGCAGAAATGTAAGGATTCTCTGATGAATGAACACAAACCTTGGAGCATGGACTCCAGCATTTAGTATGCACTCTACAAATGCTAGTTGTAATTGTTCCAAGTTAGTGGGGAACATAGACATGTTTGTTAATAATAAAGTGGAAAAGGAAAAACTACCTACTTTCTAGGTTTCAGACTGAGACCGTGATATGAAGGTAGCCTCTTAGCACATCCATTTAATCATTCACAAATATTCACTAGATGTCTTCCACAGGCAAAACCCATAACACTCTTGTGAGAAAGGCACTGCTCACTACCATTCTACAGAGAGTGCCTGAGTTATACAGCTGCATGGAAAAGCCAGAATTCAGAGTCATGCATACCAATTCCAAACTCACTACCAGATCCTCCAGGGCTCTGGATCTGAGGATCAGCTAATGAAGCAGACTTTCCTAGTTCTTGCCCAGCCCAGCTTTTCACCCCACGTGTGTGCATGTGCACACATACACCTATACACATAGACACATGCACACACTCACGTGCTCAAGCATGCCAAGCTATCGCTGTGGACAACATGCCATTAGACTAAACCTCCAGGAGTTAAGTTGGCCAAGCAAAGGTCATATACTCAAGAGCCATTCTTAGCTCCCTTGGAGACTGACCGTGCCTATTTCACATCCGCATGGACTGGCTGGCTTGCCTCCACTCCATTGGCCCAGCAACCAAAGGTGGCTGGTGGGCTTCTTGCTCATTAGGAAAGAAGGAGGAGATGGAATTGGGAAGATCCACGACCAACACTTGAGAACAATCAGAAGTGTTAGGATTCCAATTAGGAGAAGTGGGCGCCACCGTCTCAGAGTTTGGGCATTTCCAACGTGGGCATAGAACAGGGCTCAAAACAAATTAAATCTCAGCTACAGAGTGAGAGAATATCTAAGGCTGCCTTCAGCAAGTCCCTTGAAATTCAGAGCAGATTCTATCAGGAATCTCCAGAGTTTTTCATGTTGAGATGCACTTGAAATCTCCTAAAATCGAGCTGGCCTATCTCAAGGAGGCTCTTGGAACGTTGGTCTGTGTGTGTGTGTGTAAATGTACACGTGGCACATGTGAATACACTCACATTTGTTGGATGGGTGCGGAATTTGGAGAGTGGGAAGAACTACACTGAAAGGAAAACTTTAAAAGGATTAAGAATAAGTACTTGGAAATAATATAGCTGATTAATGAAAGCAGGGATTGGTATAATAGTCACACCACTGTTGGGGAAGGAACTGGAGCCAGGAGAGTGGGTAAGGGTCAGGTCTGCCACTGGGTAGCTGGTAAATGGAAACATTTGATTAAAACAACTTCTTTTTCTCTCTTCCCTTGCTTCCCTCCTCCTGCTTGTACTTTCTTTCTTTCCCATATTCTCATGAAAATGTATCCCACTGTCAAAAATGAGGTGAGTGGGCAGAATTTTTGAACAACGTGACAAAAGCAAAGCACTTATAGATTGCCACTCTTCCCCACACCAGAACACATGCATGCCACTCCATTTATGAGCACCAAAGGCTGGCAGAATGTCAGCTTCACAACACATATTTATAAACCCAACCAGAAACCCAAGTCTAATTACCACTTTCCAAGTCTACACTTCAGCTCTTTCATTCAACGCCTAGACATGATTCTATTTTCCTAGGACTTTCTACAAATGGACCTTTTGGATTATTCTTAAAAGAAAGCTAAGTATGTCTCTAAAGTGAAAATGCCTATAATCATTGGGAGAAAAAAGGTACACTCCCCCTCCTTACCGACAAGGCCGAAAATTAAGATACAAAAGCCCTAGTGCAAAAAACTTAAAGGCAAAATCTCTTACATTTTATAAATGTCACATTAATCAAATAGAGTAAGCGGCTATAATTCAGGAAAGTTCCTCATTACCTTTTTAAAAGCAGTGCTGCCTTTACTAATTCCTTTAACAGGCCCCTAGACAAAGAGTCTTTTAGTTATTATGTAAAGACCAACCAGCCTTGCATGCCAAAAAAAGACTGCCTTTTCTCAAGGTGTTGGCAGTGGCAGTGGTCTTGGCCTCCTCATGCCTGAGGACTAGAAGTTGACCTCTGGATTCTCCAGCAGGTGATAATTATCACCAAGTTGATTATTTGAACAAAGGAGCACTAATACTTGCACAAAATAGTTTTTTGGAAGTTTCAGGTAGCTGGTTATTCCCTGGAAAAGCCATTGCTAGGTCTTAAGGAACAGTTCTTCTTTAAGTCAGAGGTTACCCAATTGTCTCAGCCCTGTGATGTCCAGACCACTCAAGGACAGAGGCTGGAACAGAAAGGGCACTATATCTCAAATCATCCCAAATCACATTGGCTCTAATCAAATAGTAAGCTAAGTTCAATATGGCAGGGCATTCATCCAATGGAAGAACTGAAGGATGCTTGGAGAATATCTAATCCCATTTTGCAGATGAAGGAGCCAAAGTACAGAAAAGGGAACAATAATTGCTAAACAATAGTTATTGCTTATTAGTATTTTCTATAGTGTACAAACTGCTCAGTTATTTAGCTGCATTATTTCATTTAATGCTTCCAACAACCCTATGAGGTAGATTCTATTAGGAGCTCCATTTCACATGAGGAAAGTGAGGCTTTGAGAACGTCAGTGCCTCAAATTCCGAGGCTGGCAAGTGGGAGCATGGGAGTCGTGTGAACTCCAGAGCCTGGGCTCTGCACCTGCGCACCACATTAACTCTTTCAGCCCTGGTCACACAGCTAAGAAGTGGCGGGGTCAGGGTTAGATGCAAGCCTGGAATTCCCAGACTAGCGCTTTGCACCACCAGGCTAAAACAATGATTATAAGCAAAATCACAGCACTAGAGTATCACCAGCTACAGCCCAGAGATCTAATTCAGGCCCAGACAAAAGATCCACATTGACCCCAGCTGGGGCATAAGCTCTGCTTTAAGAAGTGCCTTGAGACCCACTATGTTTCACTATGTTTGTCAGGCTAGACTTCCTGTGATCAATCCAGAGTCTATCCCAGGGTGGACCTGCCACTGGGGTTAGAGAAGCTTCTGACTTTCTTCCCGCCCTTAATTTCCCCAGGTCTGACTTGATAGTAAACTTCTATAATGTTCCATGCTGAGTGAATGTGGTAGAAATTTGGTAGGGTAAAGAAGCTGAAAGGTCTGGTTCATCCAGCAAGCATTTATTTAATCTCATGGTATCTCTAATGCCAGTAACTAGGGGATGTTAAGATTGGGCTGCTTTTCTTGCAGAAATGTTTTATAATACACATATTGTAAAATTACATACGCTCTTTTTGAAGTTTGGATTTTGTATGTGACAGATCCCTTGGGAACAAATTCTAGCAACTTTAGCAATTCTCTTTGTTAAAAAACCACTCCCTTGACAGGGTTTATTACTATGGGTCATTTTAATGGCCTCTTACTCATCCCTGCTGCTGTGTGCCAGCTACATTCTCCTCCTCTGTCTCCTCTGCCAAGCCAACTCTTCTTGGTTCTAAACCCACTTGTTTCAAGAAACTACCTCTGATGGTACTAGGTTATTATTTTAAAAATGCTTTTTACTTGTTAGTGCTTTACAAAACATGTTTATGTATATTGTGTTGATTTCAGCTTTACAACAACCTACAGTGTTAAACAGAGACATGTTATTATCCCTAAGTGACCGAATACAGTGAGGTTCAGGGAGTCCAAGTAATTTACACAAGATCCTAGGCCCATGACTAATTGAGTGTTCTGACTCTTACTTTACACTTTTTTTCTTTCAATTAAAAAAAATGCTTTATTTTTTAGAGCAGTTTTAGGTTCACAGCAAAATTAAGCAGAAAGTACAGAGAGTTCCCATATACCTCCTACAGGTTTGGTTTTCATTTCATTAAAATATGCTTTCTGCTCTGCATCACTTTGGAGGCCTTTTTAAACTTAAACACTAATTCTAAGTTTACCTGGAAGAATTAATTGGTGAAACTGGCCAAGATGCTTCCATGTGGAAAAAGTAACAGAGAGGATTTGCTGTATCAGGTATTAAGACAGCAATATTAATCCTCACTGAATGCTTACTGGTGTTAGGAATATTTATAATAACCCTAAATGGTAGCCACTATTATTATCTTCATTTTACAGATAAGGAAAGTGAGGCATAGAGAAATTAAGAGACTTTGCCAAGGTCACATGAATGGATGGAGCTGGGATTTTAACTGAATCAACTGGGCTTCAAGGCCTCTTTCTAATATCATTCTCTACCTGCCTCTCTCATATGATATAATCTGAATAATTAACAACTTTCATACCACATAGAAATCTCTAAGACATATGCCAGGGACTGCAGGTTTATGGGCAAACTGCATGTTATTTAAATCATCTTAACTACAGTGAAAAACGAGAAAACTCATGAGCGGTCCTTAACAGATGACGCACGAAACAGGAGAAAACTCGAGAGCGGTCCTTAAGGTGTTAAGGCAGCTGAAGACTTAACAGGAGATCAATGAACAGAAAAGACAGCTCACACCCTGGGCAACATAGTGAGACCCCTTCTCTGGAAAAAATTAAAAAAATTAGCTGGGCATGGTAATGTGTACCTATAGTCCCAGCTACTCAGGAGGCTGAGGTAGGAGGATTGCTTGAGCCCAAGAGTTTGAGGTTACAGTGAGCTATGATCTCTCGCCACTGCACCCTAGCAGGGCAACAGAGTGATACCATGTCTCAAAAAAAAGACAGCTCAAAAGCATACCCTAATGTATATAAGACTGAAGATATGATTAATCATTGGGTAACAGTATATTCAATAAATGGCTCCAGAGAGATAAGAGAGTGTTGTGGTTAAATGCACAGGCTTTGGGATCAGATAGACCTAAGCTTATATAGTAGCTCACCCACTTACTAGCTTTCTGACCTTGGCATAAAAACAGCAACTACTCTGGGAGGCCAAGGCGGGAGGATCACTTGAGGTCAGGAGTTCAAGACCAGC
>VBSM01003169.1:15356368-15382412 GCA_008086735.1 Cheirogaleus medius
ACAGCAAGACTCTGTTTCTAAAAAAAAAAAGTTTTAAATGTGCACTGTCCAAGATAGTAGCCATTAGCCACATGTAACTATTGAGCACTTGAAACGCGGCTAGTGAGACTGAAGAACTGAATGTCTAATTTTATCCAATTTTAATTAATTCACACACAGCTAGTGTTACTATGCAGGAGAGTGCAGTCCTAGAAAAACAGTTGGGAACTGGAAGAACAGGATTCTCCATACTTTTGATGGCAATATATTTCCCCCTAAATTTTGTCTTTATTGAATTAATGTCTAGTTCTTAAATTCAAAATTCTGACCATTGAAAGTAGGAAGATACTCTTTGGTACTTACAGTTTGACACCCTGGTCTGCCAAGGATAACTTTGCGATTTAGGGCAAGTTATTTAATCTCTCTGAACCTAGCTATCATTTATAAAATGGATACAGTAATATTTGTCTGATAGGGTTCTTTAGCAGATTAAATAAGATTAAATAAGATAATGCATGTACAAATCTGGCACAGTGCCTGGCCCAATAAAAGTTAGCTATTAGCATCATCATCATCACTAGCAGAATCAACCTGTGGTGTATCCACATTTGCAGTCTCTCTTCCAAGTAGACAGGAGCATGATTAGAAATACTGATCCAAAGCATCTAACACAGCCTACATTCCAGAGACTCTTAGAAACAGAGTTTCAGAGGCTGGGTTCTGGGATGAGGTGGACAGAGGGCAGGATGGAGATGACCTTGGAGCAGCACTTGGAGGACACAGTGAAGAATCTGTCTGTTGTTGGAGTTCTGTGTACAGATTCACAAGGACTTAATCCAGGCTGCTGCCATGGAACCGGTTGGATGAACATACTGGAGTGGTATCTGTTCTAGCCCAGCAAGTAGCTAAGCTAACCTCTAACCCCACTGATATTCCTGTGGTGTGTCTAGAATCAGATAATAGGAATATTATGATCCAGAAACATGATGGCATCACAGTGGCAGTGCACAAAATGTCTTGTCCTGTCACAGAGACTCGATCCTATGTATATTGATTATCTTATAGAACTACTAAAGTTCTGGCAATTAGGCTATTCATTTAGTGTACACTGGGCACTTTTCTATTTATTTTAGAATAAGTTGCTTCTTAACACTCTGTGGACCAACCTCTCAAGATATTAGTAAAAAAGGATCATGTTTTCAAGCAGTAGGTCCAGGTCACTTTGTATACAGGATTTTGTTATATTCAATAAATCTGTTTTGGTGGGGGAAGGAAACAGAGTTTCAGAGAGATTTATGATCATTCATAAAGTCAATCAGGCAGTAAACATTAATGGAGAACCTACTATTAATATTTGTTCAGGCAGAGCAATGAACAAAATAGATGAAAATCTCCACCATCATGGATGCTTACATTCTGGCTGAAATTGTAAAATTACCACCAGAGAAACAGCTGTGAAGCAATGCTTCTCAAACCTTAGCATGTAATGGGATGACCTGGAGGGCTTGCTGGGCTCCACCTCTGGTTTCCGATCGAGTAAGTATAGGATGAGACCTGAACATCTGCTGTTCTTTTTTGTTTGTTTGTTTGTTTGTTTGTTTTGAGACAGAGTCTCACTCTGTTGCCCGGGCTAGAGTGCCGTGGCGTCAGCCTAGCTCACAGCAACCTCCAACTCCTGGACTCAAGCGATCCTCCTGCCTCAGCCTCCTGAGTAGCTGGGACTACAGGCATGCTCCACCAAGCCTGGCTAATTTTTTCTATATATTTTTAGTTGGCCAATTAATTTATTTCTATTTTTAGTAGAGACGGGGTCTTGCTCTTGCTCATGCTGGTTTCGAACTCCTGACCTTGAGCAATCCACCCGCCTCGGCCTCCCAGAGTGCTAGGATTACAGGCGTGAGCCACCACGCCCGGCCAACATCTGCTGTTCTAGCAAGTTCCCAGTGATCTGATGGTGCAAGTTCAGGGACCACACTTTCAGAAGCCCTGCTATAGAGCATCTCAACCCTTCCATTAACAGCAATCACTTGTTCTTAAAAAGTGAAAAAAAACCCTTTTGTTGGAATTAGCTTGTTAAAGCAAATGTATTGGACCTCATGAACCACCAGGAACCAATAATAACATCAGTATATGAAAGTGTAACTATGAGACTCTTATGAGACAATGAGAATAACAATAAACACATATTTAGTGTCTACTATGTTCAGATACTTTTTCAAGCGCTTTAGTATTAACTTATTTAATATTTAAAATAACCCTGGAAGGAAGTACAATTAGTAGCGCCATGTTACAGATAATGAAACTGATGGCAAATGGGCACATGAAGAATATTCAACATCATTAAGCCATGAGGTAAATATAAAGTTAAAACCACAATGCGACATCGCCACACACCCATCAGAATGGCTGGGAAAAAAATACTGATAATACCAGATACTGGTGAGGATGGAGGGAAATTGGATCACTCATACATTTCTGGAGGGAATGTAAAATAGTAGACTCCCTGGAAAATGGTTTGGCAGTTTCATATAAAAGCAAATTGGCCATCACCACACAACCCAGCAATTATACTCCTGGATGTTTAACAAAAAGAAATCAAAACTTGTATTTACATAAAAACCCGATGTGAATGTTTTAGCAGCTTTTGGAATAGCCAAAAACTGAAACCAAACCAAACCCCTACATGTCTTTCAAAAAGTGAATAGTTATATTGTGGTATATCCATAATGTGAAATACTATTCAGCAATGAAAAAGAACAAACTACTAATACACGCAACAGCCTGGATGAAATCTGCAGAGAACTAAGCAATCACCAAAAGTTACACATTGTATGATTCCACTTATATAAAATTCTTGAAATGATAAAAATGTAGAAATGGAGAACATATTGGTGGTTGCCAGGATTAAAGAGGAAGAGGGGTTGGAAAGGAAGTGGGTCTGGCTATGGAAGTATATCATGACGGATCCTTGTGGTGGTGGAAGTGTTTTGAATGTTGATTATGTCAACATCAATATCTTGGTTATAATGTTATACTGTAGTTTTGCAAGATGTTGCCATATGGGGAAAAGGTGTAAAGGGTACATGGGATCTCTCAGTATTATTTCTTAAAACTGCATGTGGATATACAATTATCTTAAAATGCAAAGTTTAATTTAAAAAATTATATATGGGTCCCTCATTATATTTCTGTTGGACCATGCTGCTGTAACAGAATCTCACAGATATCCGGAGGCAGAAACTTCATATCACATGGAATCTAATAAAAGCCTAATTGATGTTTCATTTAACTGTAAGTACCATAAATTCTTGTATCTTTCTCCTAGCATTCACTAATTACTTATTAAAACCAAATAGCATTAATATGATGTTTTTAAATCAATATCTCACATATTTGCTATTTTATTTATATATCCTGGAGCATCATTTATAAATTCAATCACTAACTTCTACTTACGTATTTTTTCCATAGATTTACTTGGTGCAACATGGTGGTCTTTTTTTGCTTTAACCAGATGATTTTCTTTATGACATTCTTTTCTTGAACAGCTTCTGCTTTTGCGTCCAATTAAGTCAACTATGGTCATGAAATTGGAATTTCCTTGCAAGGCTTTGTCTTGCCCGCATGTTGAAGCTTTGGATACATATCTACAAGCATCTTCCGTAAGATCTTTCCAAGTGTAACTCATGAGATTTACGATTCCCACAGGGAAAGTAATGTAACACTCAGCATATTTATGCAATGTCTCCCCAAGTTCATACAGTATTTCAGGAGCAATGAGTTTGTATTCTTCTAATAGGTTCTTTTGCAGGCGTACTTTGGAGAATTTAAGTTTTGGAGCGAGCTTGGTCACACTAAAAGATTGTGAGATGCTGGGTGAGTGGAACTCATCCTCTTTTTCAGATGTAGCTACTGAAAGTAGTTGTGCTTTCTTTAGTTTTATTGATTTTGTTTTCTTTTCAAAACTGTAAAAAACATATGTGAACTTTAAAGATATTTTATATTCTTTAACGTAGTAGTTCGACTTCTAGAAATTCATTTTAAAATATAATAAAAAAGAGGTAACACATCTACTAATCAAATTGCTTACTATAACATTATTTTTTGATATTAGAAAAAATTAAAAAGAACCTAATGGCTCATAGGGATGTATACCTAAGTAAATAATGCCATACCCATACAATGGGTGGCCATGGAAAATGGCTTGGAAAATTGCTGTTAATAATTTGGAAAGATGCTTATGTTATAATATTACATAAAAAGTATACACAATTGTATATTGGAATGATCTCAAATACATAATATATATGTATATCTGGTAGTAAAAAGACTGAGTGAGGCTGGGCGCAGTGGCTCAGGCCTGTAATCCTAGCACCCTGGAGGCCAAGGTGGGAGGATAGCTTGAGGCCAGGAGTTCAAGACCAGCCTGAGCAAGAGCAAGACCCTGTCTCTACAAAAAATAGAAAGCTTAGCCAGGTGTGGTGATGTGCACCTGTAAGTCCCAGCTACCTGGGAGGCTGGGGCAGGAAAACTGCTTGAATCCAGGAGTTTGAGGTTCCTGTGAGCTATGATGACACTGCTGCACTCTGGCCAGGAAACAGAGTGAGACCCTGCCTCAAAAAAAAAAAAAGACTGAGCAAATGTCTATCAAAAAGCTAACTGATTGTGGGATTATGGAGGTAATTTTTTATTTTCTCCTTTTATATTTTATACTTTTCTAATTTTTTTACAATGAACATTTATTATGTTGTACACAGAAAATTAAAAATTAATGTGTGTGTGTTGTTTATTCATTTAATTATAAGTCATGACAGAGATCATTTCTTCCAGAAAGCCTTGTCTGAATTTCTCATGTTAGCCTACAAACATGTTCTGTGTTCCCTAAGCCCACCCTACACACCCCATCAGATATTACCGTGTTGTACTAAAATGCTAAAGCAGACAACAGAAACAGACCCACAAAGGGACTAGATGTTTCAGATATTGGAATTTTTCAGCCACAGTTCAAAAAGGAATTATGCATATCATGTTTAAAAATTACAAGCAATCTTCTCCTTTTGGTAAGAGCACCTAGTAATTCAAAAGTAAAAGAGTACCTAGTAATCTAACCTTCCCTTGGAGGACAACTAGAGAAGCTGGAAAAAATATTTAAAAACATCTTTTTAAGGGCTGCAGACAGCTAACAAGATAGTGAAGAGTTACTATCTAATATCTGAGAGAAGATGGAAATCCAAGAGGTAAACCCATATTTTCCTCCCTTGTGGAGGATTAGAGATGTGGGGGGATTTGCCAGTTCTGGAAGAGACATCTTAGAGGTCGAGAGACTGAGCAGGGCCAGGGCTTTTGATAGCTTTGTGGGGGTAAGGATTCAAAATTTAGAGTAGAGGAACTTCCAAGGGGAAGTCACTGGTTAGGACCCAAAAGGTTACATCCTAGGAGTAAGGATTATCTAAAAATAGACCTAGGCCAGGACTTTCAAGTACAGCTCCAAATTAGCTCACTTTCTGAAACTGAATTAAAGTAGACTCAAAGTGTTGCCATCTCCAAGCATCTGGCAGAAATAAATATAAATCTCCTCCAATGGAGGATAACTTCATCATAGGCCTCAGATTATTTTTAAAAACAAATTTTCAAATACAATATCTGACACAAATTTTTTTTTTTTTTTTTTTTAACAAATCAGGCCTGCAGTCCTAGCTACTTGGAAGGGTGAGATGAGAGGATTGCTTGAGCCTAGAAGTTCGAGACTAGGCTGGGCAGCATAGTAAGACCCTGTCTCTTAAAAAAATCAGATTCACAATGTTAAGAGAATATGAATCAGAGCCAACAGAAACAGCAATAAGACAGAACCATAGGAAGATATAGACCTTAGAATACCTCTGCTTACTATGCCCAAGGAAATAAAAGACAAAATTGAGAATTTTTGCAAAGAACTGGAAACTACACACATACACATCAAAGCATATATTTGAAAACAACCAAATACAAACTGTAAAGCTGAAAAATATAATGACCAAAATTAAGAACTCAGTGAATGAGGTTAGTAGTATACTAGACACAGCTGAAGAGAAAATTAGTTAAATGAAAGATAAGGCATGTTAGGTGCAGTGGCTCACGCCTGTAATCCTAGCACTCTGGGAGGCCGAGGTGGGCGGATTGCTCAAGGTCAGGAGTTCAAGAGCAGTCTGAGCAAGAGTGAGACCCCGTCTCTACTAAATAGAAAGAAATTAATTGGCTAACTAAAAATATATAGAAAAAATTAGCCGGGCAGGGTGGCACATGCCTGTAGTCCCAGCTACTTGGGAGGCTGAGGCAGGAAGATCGCTTGAGCCCAGGAGTTTGAGGTTGCTGTGAGCTAGGCTGATGCTATAGCACTCTAGCCCGGGCAACAGAGTGAGACTCTATCTCAAAAAAAATAAATAAATAAAGTCCTTGGTAATGCTAAATCCAATGGTCACGGTTCGGCCCTCAACTGATACAATCCCATATAACATTTGACACAACTGAACACTCTTCAAACACGTTCTTCACTTGATTTCCTGAACATCACTTTCTCTTGGTTTTCCTCCCTCAATAGCTATTCCTTCTCCAGCTCTTTGCTGGTTTCTCTTTATCTCTAAGTCAACTTCTCCCTCTCACACCTCTTTTCTTCTCTCTACCTATACTCCTGCATGATCTTATCCACGTAAATGTATTTAAAAACCATCTAGGCTGAGTGCTGGTGGCCCATACTTGTAATCCTAGCACTCTGGGAGGCCAAGGCAGGAGGATCGCTTGAGGTCAGGAGTTCAAGAGCAGTCTGAGCAAGAGCGAGACCTCGTCTCTACAGAAAATGGAAAAATTAGCTGTGTGTGGTGCTGTGTGCCTGTAGTCCCAGCTACTCAGGAGGCTGAGGCAGGAGGATACTTGAGCCCAGGAGTTTGAGGTTGCAGTCAGCTTTGATGAGGTCACTGCAGCCTGGGTGACAGAAGAAGAGCCTGTCTCTAAATACATACATATATGCATACCATCTAGACACTGACAACTCACAAATGTATATTTCCAGCTCTGACCTCTCACCTGCACTCCACAGTTATATATCCTATTCTTACATAACATATCTCATAGGCATCTCAAATTTAACTAATCCAATGTGTTCAAAACTGAACTCCTGCTTTTCCTACCAAATACATTTTTCCCTTAGTTTTTACTTTTTTTTCAATAAATGGAAACACCATTCTTTCAATGGCTCAGGGCAAAGGCTCTGGAGTTATCTTTACTCCTCTTTCTTTCATACCCTATATCCATTCCATAGTCAAATCCAGCAAACTATATCTAGAATGCAATCTTTCCATCTTCTTTCACTACTGGTTGATCTATCATCATCCCTCACAAGGATCATTACTATAGATAGTAATGATCTTATCTGGTCTTTCCTCTGCCCTTTTTCCACCCTTTGAAATGGAATCTCAACACGGAAGTCAGGTCTTTTATCAGATACAGCCACGCCCCTCTGCTCAGACTTAATGGCTTCCCATCTCACCAGTGGAAAACCCTGTATATTGGTGGCCTCCAGGGTCTTTCATAATCTAGCTCTCCCCACTTCCTCTTATTTTTATGAACTTATCTCCTACTATTCTCTCTCAATTCATTATGCTTCAGCCACACTGGCCCCCTTGCTGACCTCAAACATACCAAGGATGCTTCCTACCTGCACATACCACACTTCCTCATGTCCTCCAAGTCTCTGCTCAAATATTACTGCAGGAATGAAGCCATTTTGAACAACCTATATAAGATAGCATCACCCGCATCCCCTTAAACCTACTTTATTTTCTCCAAGGCACATATCGCTATTTGTTATTCTGTATTTGCTTATTTGGTTTTCATTTGTTTTCCTTTGCTCTAATGAAATTTCCATGAAGCAGAGACTTTATTTTTTCACTGCTGTTTCTCTAGCATACATGTGCTCAATGAATACTAGCATAAAGAAAGAAAGAAAGAAAGAAAGAGAATAATTTAGGTACAGATGGCTGAATTTATTGAGTTCAAGCCTTGCTCTGTGCAATTCTCCTTCAAGACAGGAGCCATGAGTTGAATACCGAACATTTACATCCCAAGCATATTCTTTACTGAGAAGCATCAGAAGTATCTCCAAGCCTCTAGATAGTTGATAAAATAAAATCCAGGAAGATAATTATCTTAGTTCATTTTGTGTTGCTATAAAGGAATACCTGAGGCTGTGTAATCTATAAAGAAAAATGGTTCCTGTAATCCTAGCACTCTGGGAGGCCGAGGCGGGAGGATCACTCAAGGTCAGGAGTTCGAAACCAGCCTGAGCGAGACCCCGTCTCTACTAAAAATAGAAAGAAATTAATTGACCAACTAAAAATATATACAGAAAAAATTAGCTGGGCATGGTGGCGCATGCCTGTAGTCCCAGCTACTCAGGAGGCTGAGGCAGTTGGATTGCTTGAGCCCAGGAGATTGAGGTTGCTGTGAGCTAGGCTGATGCCATGGCACTCACTCTAGCCTGGACAACAAAGTGAGACCCTGTCTCAAAAAAAAAAAAAAAAAAAGGTTTATTTGGCTCAGGATTCTGAAGGCTGAAAAGTTCATGGTTGGGCATTTGCATGTGGTAAGGGCCTCGGGCTGCTTCCACTCATGGTAGAAGGTGAAGCAGAGCCAGTGTGTGCAGAGATCACATGGCTAGAGAGGAAGCAAGGGGTGGGGGGAGGTGCCAGGCTCTTTTCAACAATCTCTTGGAAACTAATAGAGAACTCACTCATTCCCTGAGGGAGAGCATTAATCTATGCATGAGAGAGGCACCACCCTGACCCAAACACCTCCCATTAGTCCCCCCCTCCAACAATGGGGATCAAATTTCAAATGAGGTTTACAGGGGACAAACTTCCAAGCCATAGCAGTAACCAAGCAAAACAAGGAGAGGATGATTTAGTCTTTCCCTTTTTGGGAGCTTAAAATTTATAATCTGGCCACCATCTTAATTCATTCATCCAACAAATATCTATTGCCCAAGAAACCAACTGATTTCATTGAACTGTCAGAGGCATGAGCAAGAGTACCTTAAATGAACTGTCCTCCGAAATGTTCTCCAAACCAGTTGCTCAAAGAAATTCTAAGTAAGGCAGCTGCCCCAGCTGTCACTATTTCAAAGTGTTTTCTTTCACCAACTCAATGTGGTGAAACATATCAATACCCAATGGAGTTTCATCTGAAATAAGTTTTTATAAAATGGGCCACAGCATAAAGAACTATTTGTATTTTTCTTCTATAAGGTGGTTCCATTAGCATATTTTGAAAAATAACACTGTTTTCCCAATTAAGTGTTTAATGTGTAATAAAAAGGAAAATTTTTAAAGATCAAAAGGTATTTGAATTGGCATAAGAATTTTAAATGTAGATCTTAAATTTTTGATCTTTGAGCACTGGTTATATTTTCATGTTGATATTTAAAAGAAGGAAGACTCATATTTCAAGGAGGAAGACTCATATTTCAAAAACTTCAAGCATATTATTATAATAATAACTCATTATATTTGTGTATTGCTTTATAGCTTTCAAAGTTGTTCTCATGAACATCATTTCACCAAAGCTTAATACCAATCCTATGTAGCATTTATTGTGTTATTTCCATTTTACGGTCTTTTTCTTTGTAACATTCTGTAAATATGAATTCATAATATTACTCAAATAAAATGATAAAGGCTGTGCTTTTTACAATAATAATAGTAATATACACCATTTATTAATCATCTCAGTTTTATCATATATAAAATGGGGTCAATAATTATACCTCCTCAGAGGGTTTTAAGGTTAAGATATTTAAAGTGCATTTAGTTTAATTTGTTTATTTGTTTTTTGTAGAAACAGGGTCTCACTATGTTGCTCAGGCTGGTTTCAAACTTCTGGCCTCAAGTGATCTTCCTTCCTCAGCCTCCCAAAGTGCTGGGATCACAGACATGAAGTATCACACCTGGCTATGCCTTTTAATAAATAATATTTATATGGTGTTTCATTTTTCAGATAGAAAGTTCAAATAATGGATTGTCCAGTTCAAAACCAGACCTAACAATCTTAAAAAGAGATGATCACATATGTAGATCTTGGTACTGGCCCAGTCTTAAAGCAGCCCCACCTCTCTAGGCACAGCACATGTGGAGGAAGGATTCATTCATGCCACAAATACGAATCAAGCACAGTTCTAGGTGCTGGGGAGACATGATGGAGAGGACAGATCTCTGCCTTCACGTATTTTATATTCTAGTTGGGGAAAAGATGGGAAGGAAAGAGTGGACATTTAAAAGAAGGAAGACTCACATTTCAGAAACTTTAAACATATTATTATATGTTTAAACAAAGAGAACCACAGATAGTGATAACTACAATGATGAGAATAAGACTGGCCTGTGTAATACAGTGACAGGGGTGTGAATGTTTGGCTTCTTTGGATTGTGAGTCAGGAATGGCCTCTCTGAGAAGGCCACATTTTAGCTGAGACCCAAATGATAGTGAGAAGCCAAACATAAAATGGTGGAAAACACTCAAAGCAGAATGCACAGCAAATGCAAAGAACCTAAAGCAGTAATGGATCTGGTTGTTCAAGAACGGAGGCCATATGGCTGGGGAGCAGGAATTGGCACAGAAAGTGGCCTGCAAGGAGGTCAGAAGAAAGACAGGAGAGGAAATCTCCGAAGGGCTTTCAGCTCAAGGTAAGAAGAGTGGATTTTATTCCTGGTGCAATGGCAATAGTAGGATAGCCACTGTGAGAAGTGGGGTGTTTCCAAGCAGGGTGGGCAGATGCAATGCTTGAGATATTCCCAGGGAGTGTATCAAATGAGAAAAATGGGCAGCCAATAGACCCCTGGTGCTCTATGATACATATGACAATCTGAACACATTGGTTGAAAGCCAGTGATAAGCCAAGCATCATGAATGTAAATGATTTAGTTACATTGAATGGCTTTTCATACAGAAAGAATGGGAAATGGGGAGACAGTGAACTTTTGAAAACAGCAGTAAATTGCTGTGGTTTTGAGAAAAGTTATAGCAAGTTCCAAAAAAAGAAATACAGATTAGTATAAACCAGGCTTTCTCAACCCTGGTACTATTGACATTTTAGATAGGATAATTCTCTATGGTGGGGTGCTGTCCTGTGCATTGTAGGATATTTAGCACCATCCCTGGTCTCTGCCCACATTACAATAGCAACCCCAGTTGTGATGACCAAAAATGTCTGCAGACATTGTGAAATGTCTCTTTTTTTTTTTTTTCTGAGACAAAGTCTCACTCTGTTGCCCTGGCTAGAGTGCCCTGGCATCTGCCTAGCTCACAGCAACCTCAAACTCCTGGGCTCAAGCAATCCTTCTGCCTCAGCCTCCCAAGTAGCTGGGATTACAGACATGCGCCACCATGCCCAGCTAATTTTTTCTATATGTTTTTAGTTGGCCAATTAATTTGTTTCTATTTTTAGTAGAGACGAAGTCTCGTTCTTGCTCAGGCTGGTTTTGAACTCCTGACCTTGAGCAATCCTCCCGCCTCGGCCTCCCAGAGTGCTAGGATCACAGGCACGAGTCACCCCGCCTGGCCTGTGAAATGTCTCTTATGGGGCAAAATCGAGAATTCACTGGCTCCCAGTCGAGAATTCACTGATAAAATTAATGACTTTTAACCTTATGCACCCTTATGATATATGTTCTAAGACAGGTTGGGGTATTTTAATTTCCACTTCACAAGTATAGAAATAGTAGTAACTAGAGGGTAAAACAATCATGAAATGGCTAGTTTCATTATTTCATTCATCTTTGTGAGCTTGAGACAATTCCATGGTGGTTAATCATGAATCTTTCTTAAGGACATTCTATATGCTAAGCACTGTTTTGGGGACTGGGGATAGAAAAGTGATCAAGTATATAAAAAAAATCCTGCCCTTGTAGACCTTATAGTCTTGTGAGCAGAGAGAGGGTAAACAAATAAACAGGAATATCATCTAGGCTGCTTATACAGTGATAAGTGCAATAGAAAAATTACATTAGGAAGGGAGATTAGAATGCCAAGGTGGGGCAGGGCAGAAATCTGAAATAGAATAATCAAGAAAAATCTTACAGCAAAGGTAATATTTTAGAAAAGAGTTAAAAGGAACAGGAAGGAAGCTATGCAGAAAACAGAAGGAATGTCTAGTGTAAACTCTCCCTAAGGTAGGAATGGGGATGGGTTGTTGCAAGGACAGCAAGAACACCAGGGTGACTGGTTAATATGACCAGTTATGCTAAAATTAACCATTGACCTGACTAAGTATAAAGCCCTCTGCATGACTGCATGGTCAGATCTGATATGGCAATTCCTCAGTGTAGTTTTATAGGGGATGAGGAATGTAGAAGCATTGGTATTGGGTATTTCATAAGCCTTTGAAAATGTAAAGTAGCACCAACAATTGCAGAATAATTCCAAATGTCTTACCGATGCTTAGATCCTGAGGTGTCTTGCAGGTGAGAGAACTGCTCTTTGCAGGTTCTCTTACTCCATGTTTTCCTTTTAGGTTTCAACTAAAATAAAATAAAACTTTCTGATTAAAATGTTTGAGAAAATATTGGTCAAAAGCACATTATTATTTTAAAGGTAAATTATAATTTGATGAGATGGAGCAAGATTATTACCTGATCAAAGAAATAGACAGGCCCAGTGTCCAGAGGTGTAGCTTTAGTACAGTTCTCCATTCAAAATAATCATAAAATTTATATGGAAATTCAAGTGCCCAAAATAGCCAGAATAACCCTGAGAAAAAGAACAAAGTTGGTGGACTCAGACTTCCCAATTTCAAAACTTACTACAAAAGCTACAATAATCAAGTGTGGTCAATACTTGGAAAGAAATATAGATCAATGAATTAGAACTTAGTCTATAAAGCCCAAAACAATCAGTGTTTAAAAAAAAAAAAAGAACTGAGTCTAGAAATAAAATCCTCATGTTTATTAACTTTTGACAAGAATGCCAAGATAATTCAATGGGAGAAAGCATAGTCCTTCTAAAACATGGTAATGGTACAACTGGATATCCATGATCAAAAGAATAAAATTGGTTCTCTACATCACACCATATACAAAAATTTACTTGAAATGGATCACAAAATGGGAGAAAATATTTGCAAATCATAAATCTAATAAGGGTCTACTATCCAGAATAGATAAAAAGAACTCTTACAACTCAACAATAAAAAGACAAATAACCCAATGAAGATGCCATTGCACTCTAGCCTGGGGGACAGAGTGAGACCTCATCTGTAAAAAAGAGAAAAACCTACAATAAGTTACCACTTCACTTCACACCCACTAGGATGGTTATAATCAAATAGATAGACAATAACAATAAAAAGTAGTGGTGAGGATATGGAGAAACTGGAAACCTCATACACTGCTGGTAGGAATGTAAAATGGTGCTATTGCTTTTGAAAACAGTCTGGTACTTTATCAAAAGGTGCCATCTTTGAAGCAGAGAGCAAGCACTCTCCAGACACAGAATTTGCTGGTGTCTTGATTTGGACTTCCCAGCCTCCAGAACTGTAAGCAATAAATTTCTGTTGTTCATAAGTTATCTAAGCTATGATACTTTTTTATAGCAGCCCAAACAAATAGCAATGGTACTCCTATAAAAATACACAAGAGAAATGAAAATATGTCCATACCAAAAGTTGCACAGGAATATTCATAGCATTATTTATAATAGCCCCAAAGTAGAAACAATCCAAACGTCCATCAACTGATAAATGGGTAAACAAATTGTGGTATATCCATACAATGGAATATTATTCAGCTTTAAAACAGAAATAAATTTTGATATATATTACAACATGGATGAACTTTGAAAACATTATGCTAAGTGAAAGAAAGCACACATATTACTTGAGTCCTTTTATGTAAAGTATTCAGAATAGACAAATCCATAGAGACAGAAAGTAGATGAGTGGTTTCCAGGGGATAGGGAGAAGGAGAAATGGAGAGTGACTGCTAATCAGTACAGGGTTTCTTTTGGGGTTGATGAAAATGTTGTGTAATTTGATAGTCATGATAATTGTTCAACCTGTAATATACTAAAGACCATAGAATTGTAAACTTGAAAATGGTGAATTTTATAGCATGTGAATTATCATAATTTTTTTAAAGGAGTACTCAAGAGCCTCAGCCAGTTCCAGCTTCTACCCATACCAACCTGGAGATACCACCCACCAGAGATCAGGTCCTCAAAAATATCTGAGCACCTTAAAGAGTACCTTACCTTCTGTCTCAACAGCTGCTTCTAGTTTTCAGATCAGAGAATATTAGAGATCTATTGGTTCTGACCTCAAAACAACTTTATGCTAGAATTCTATTCAGAACCTTAAGACTAGTTGATTCCATTCATGTCTTTTATCTTAGGTCATCCTCAGTCATCGTTAAGTGTAAGCTTGGAATTTCTGATTCAGGAGAGCCAACTGAGCACCTGTGATTTTCTCATTGCTCCCAGGACCTTATTAAAATAATAGTAAAAGAATAAGAAAATATCAGTCCATAACAACACATAGAATAGGAGCAGGGCTTCAGGGAACAGGGTATAAGAGTTTTTCTGACTGAAATTCAATGAAGGAAAGAAGAGTCATGAAATAGGATGGAGGAAGAACATCCAAGAATTCAGTAGAATAAGATGCTGTTGAAGAAGGACCCAATCAGCCCTGCAAAACTTCAGTGAAGCTCAGGACTTGCAAACACTAAATATGCCAGAAAGTAGCACCTGGGGACTTAAAATGGAAGGATTAATTTAAAGTCTATATTAAGAATTAAGTCACCAAGTGAAAAGACAGTCAATCTTGCTAAGAAAATAACAGAAAAATGAGTTCTCTCCTCTCTTCCTTCTCTCTCTCTCTCTCTCTCTCTCACCCTGTGCCCTGTGCCTGTGAGCTCTGTTTTCACAACATCTAAAAGGAGCCTAGCAGACAGAAAGGAAATGTACATTTTTTCTTTTATGATAGCTAAACCTATTGACTAAGACTGCCCTTTTAGCATCTGCGTTTGCAGCCTGGAAGAGTTCTTGAGAATTTCTTGGACGGACAGCAGGGGGGACAAAGTTCAGGCCTCAGATCCTGCCCAAAATCAATTCTTAAGGGCAAGATCTCGGACAAGAGCTCTGACGGCCACTTCGATTCGGTTATCTGCCTGCCAAGCTAAAAAGAAGGGAACTAGCAGATACAACAGTTCACAATACCCTGTTAATTTGGCTACAGTCATAAATCATCTTTCACCCCCATTTTACAATTCCTACATAAAAGGTCTGAGTAACTGGCTTTCTATGCCAATACACTCTTCCTCTTCCTCTTTTGTGTTGGCCCTTTTTCTGCCTTGGAAAGAGTAAATAAACTTCTTTCTATCCTAATCTTTGTCTGGAGAAATCTTTCTCAAAACCTATGTGCACTAGCTCACACCTCAACACTAAGCCTATTCTTATAAGCATGATGCCTGGGATCTAGGTGTTTTTCCCATTTTCCAGGAAAAAAATAAAAGCCAAAACTAAAAAATAGAGGGTTTTTTTTTTTTTTTTTTTTTTTTTTGAGACAGAGTCTCATTCTGTTGCCCTGGCTAGAGTGCCGTGGCGTCTGCCTAGCTCACAGCAACCTCAAATTCCTGGGCTCAGGCAATCCTCCTGCCTCAGCCTCCCAAGTAGCTGGGACTACAGGCATGCGCCACCATGCCCGGCTAATTTTTTTTTTCTATATATTTTTAGTTGGCCAATTAATTTCTTTCTATTTTTAGAGAGACTCCCACTACTTGCTCTCTCTAGCAGTTGATATATTTGACCAAATTTTATTTTGTAGAACCTTTTCTCTCCTTACTTCCATGTGATTCTCTAAAGCATTTTCTCCTTCCTGTCTTACCATTCCTTTGTAGTCTCCTTAACAGAATTTCTTACCCTCCCCACAAACAAACAAAATCCCCCAAACAGTAGTGTCTTTCTGTGTTGTGTTGTGTTTTTTGGTCCATTTCTCTTCTCCCTGAACAACCTCATTCATAGCCTTCTGCCATACGTAGGCCCTAATGACTTCCATGTCTATATCTCTAGATCCATATTTCTAACTGGCTACTACATATCTTTGCTTGGATGCCCTGCAGGCATCTCAAACTTAGAATGCCCAAAGCTTATCTTGCACTCCACTTCTTCTAAAGCCTACTCTTCCCCTTTCATTCCTTATCTCAGTAAGTGGTACCACTCTCCACCCAGGAACCTAAGCTAGAAACCTGGGTGTCATCCTCAACTCCTCCCTCTACATACTCAATGGACCATTAAATTCTCTTCATAATACTTTAGAAATGTTTCCACAGTCCAACCTCTCCTCTTTAGGTCCCCAACCACAGCCTTCACATAAGTTTCCATCAATATTTTTATCAGCAATAACTTAGCAGTTCTCCCATAACACCAAGCTGCCCCATCTCCAATTCTTTCCTTAGAATGGAGACCATCAGACTTAGTGATGTCACCATTCAGAAAAGTTTAAAAAATGGCTTTGAGAACAGACATAGGATTTCCTTTTAAAAATTTTTGTTAGGTGGGCACCAAAACAGGATACTTAGAGAGATTGGTTGGCCGGGCGCAGTGGCTCATGCCTATAATCCTAGCACTTTGAGAGGCCGAGGTGGGTGGATTGTTTGAGCTCAGGAGTTCAAGACCAGCCTGAGCAAGAGCGAGACCCCGTCTCTACCAAAAATAGAAAGAAGTTATTTGGATAGCTAAAAATATGTAGAAAAAATTAGCCGAGCATGGTGGCGCATGCCTGTAGTCCCAGCTGCTTGGGAGGCTGAGGCAGAAGGATTGCTTGAGCCCAGGAGTTTGAGGTTGCTGTGAGCTATGCTGATGCCATGGCACTCGAGCCCGGGCATCAAAGTGAGACTCTGCCTCAAAAAAAAAAAGAAAAAATAGAGAGATTGGGATGCACTCTCCTGGGCACAAGCTTAAGGAGCAAAGTGGAAAAGTTATCAGAATAAAAATGGAGTCACTTGTGTTACCGAAAGTTCGGCACTTGTCCCACAGGCCACGTTAGAAGAACGAGGACAAGTGGCTTAAGGAAAAGGAAAGAGAAATTTATTAAAAAATAAAAAATATCATTTCAACATGTAATCAATGTCAAATTATTAATGAGAGATTTTACTGTTTTTTATATTAAATCTTTGTAATTTGGTGTATATTATAAATTATGTCACATCTCGATTTGAACTAGTGTCATTTTAAGTGCTCAATAGCCACATGTGGTTAGTAGCTACCATGTTGTACAGTATAGGTATAGCTCTTGAGCCTAGATACACTTGCAGGGTGATCTTATCTCTGTCAAAGTTCCAATTTGCATCTATTAGCTGATGACTCAAATTTTTATATTTGCCCCAACTATTCTTTTTTTTTTTTTTCTCCCCCTCCCTCCTCCGCCCCAACTATTCTTTTGAGCTCCACTCCCTTGTAGTCATTTGCCTTCTTCACATCTCCACTTGAATGCCCCAAGACACCTGAGACTCAGCATATCTCACATCAAACTCATGATCTTCCCTTTCAAATCTGGAATATTTTCCTGGCTCTGATATTTACGTTACCATTCATCCAGTTTCATCAGCACAAACCTAAGGGGCTTCTCTGATACTTTCTTCTCTCTCAACCTCTTTATACAATTCATCACCAAGTCTTGCCCATTTTATCTCCCAAATAGCTCTTAAATCTATTCATTTCTCCTCATATCCACCATCACTCTGGTTCAAGCCACTATCATCTTCTGCCTGGATGACTGTAATAGACTCTAAAATGGTCTTCCTGTTTTCATTTTGGCCACCCTCAAATCTACTCTGCACACTGCAGCCATCAGTGGTCTTTCCAAAATCTGATCATGTTAACTACAAATCTAATCAGATTAACTGTCCCCTCACCATTTAAACAATTAAGGGATTTCTGTTCCTCTTAGGACAAAGGACAAAGCCCTTAGCATGATCTAAAAGGCCTTGTAAGCTCTCCTCCCACCCTTTTCCTTCCTTCAACACATGTATTATACTTACCTTTTCAGTCTCCCCTCATAACACTCACTCTCCCCTCCACTTCTTTGCATTCCAGCCATTCTGATTGTTTTTTAATCCCTTAAATGTGTCTCCTGTTTTACAGATGAGAGAAACAAGGCTCAAAAAGATGATGTGATCTATCCAGAGACACATGGTTATAACTAAAATTAGAATCCATGTCTCCTCTTTTAAATACAATGCATCTCTCCTTACTCTCCCTTTGCCAAGAATCCTCTCCCTAAACTTTTCCCTTTCCCTTTGCCTATTTATCCTTCAGATCACAGCCTAATTGCTACTTAATCAGGGAAGCTTTATTGGACCATCCTATCTAGGCTGATTCCCTCTTTACGTTCTCATAGCACTAGTTGTAAATTTATTTTAATTAGCACCATTGATTAATGTTTATTTTTGTTAATTGGCTCTATGATGACAAGGGCCATATCTGGTTTTGCTCTCCACGTATTGCCAGATCTAGGCACATACTAAGCATTGAATGAATGGATAGATGAATGATGTATGGATGAATGAATGAGTGAGTGAATGTCAGCCAGGCAAAGAGCAGCCCAGACAGAAGGAACAGGGAGTAGGAAATGCTCCAAGGTCGGAAAGAACTTTGAGAGCTGGAGCTAGAAAGAGTGTGGAGAGACTAAAGAATTATGCAGAGGCTGAATGATGTTGGGTATTTTAAAGGATTTTGGATAAATGGAAGCTACTTCTATTTTTTGGTATTGTATTTGATTTAGCAAATTTAATTTTATTTTTTGAGACAGTCTCACTTTGTTGCCCAGGCTAGAGTGAGTGCCCTGGCGTCAGCCTAGCTCACAGCAACCTCAAACTTCTGGGCTCAAGAGATCCTACTGCCTCAGTCTCCAGAGTAGCTGGGACTACAGGCATGTGCCACCATGCCCTGGCTAATTTTTTCTATATTATTTTAGTTGGCCAGTTAATTTCTTTCTATTTTAGTAGAGACGGGGGTCTTGCTCTTGCTCAGGCTGGTTTCGAACTCCTGACCTTTAGTGATTCTCCGGCCTCAGCCTCCCAGAGTGCTAGGATTATAGGCGTGAGCCACCGCGCCCAGCCTGGTTTAGCAAATTTTATATTGCTAGCCATCAACCAGATCAAGCAGTTTGTTTATTATTTTCAAATAGGCACAGAACCAATACAGAGAAAGCAATTTAAAAATCCAAATAGAGATAGATTTAGAGAGAGAAATGAAGATATGTAAAGGAATAACAGAAGTAGTTTTTAGTAGGATTGGATAGGTACTGCCTGAACCTTTAATGCAGAAAATATACATTTATGCAGTTGTGGTCAGGGCCTGTTTAAGGTTTACTGTAAAACTACTGGCAAGAAGGCCCTTAAAGACATTCTGATGCCTGTGACGCTTGGTGCCTAGTTTAAAGCTAATGAAAACACCTAAACTGTTTGGATGGACAAAGAGCCATATTCAGGAGAAATTGAGGCGGTGGTGTAGGCAGCCAATCACAATCCATGTAGGCCACAAACTAAATCCCAAACTGCAGTTTTAACATGGGGCTCTCTCATAAAAGGTCAGAGGTAAAGAAATGGGCAAAATTCACTTACAGTCTGGTGAAACGTCCTAAATCCGAAGGGAAGGTGACCAGAAATAGAGAAATTGGAGTGTCATCTTTCGCATTAATGGGAGAGGCTCTATGTCCCCGTGTGTCTAAACCTGTAATTCTTGTCATGAATTGGAAAGTGAGAGGATTGTGAGGGGATCCCATATGGAACCGTCAGGGCTTCATAGTAGTACGAGAAACTAACACGGAACTTCAGCGTCCAAAATTATCCCAAGTGCCTAGACTGCCTCGCCGTGAACTGTAATTGTGAATATCAACGTAGTCCTTTTGAGTCATTAAAGATACGAATGTCCCTGTTCACAGGGCAGGCACAGGCATCGACAGCTTATTCTGGAGATGAAGAACACCTTTAAACTTGACTCTACGCAGGTCGAATTGCACCAGGAACGCCCAAAGCGCGGGGCAAGGCAGGAGCGGGTCTGGCCCCAGCCTACAGCAGCTGGCACGCCCAGGCCAGGTTCCAGGCGGAGACGCAGGAACGTCTGGCCTGAGGCTCGCTACACACCCTCGGTCGAGTCCTCCTCCGTCCCAGCATTCCCTGCGCCCCACCATCGAGAGCAGTTTCCGGCGCCGTTGGTGTAGGTGGGTGAAGAAGGAGCGGGCCCTCGCCGCTCTGTCTCATTCCCTCGCGCTCTCTCCGGCAACATGGCGGGCGTGGAGGAGGCAGCGGCCTCCGGGAGTCACCTGAATGGCGACTTGGATCTGGACGACAGGGAGGAGGGAGCTGCCTCTACGGCTGAGGAAGCAGCCAAGAAAAAAAGACGGAAGAAGAAGAAGAGTAAAGGGGCTGCTGCAGGTAAAAGGAGTTTTATGTTTTCCCGGTTCCCGTCAGGAATGGCCGAATGGCTTGGCTCAGGCCCGGCGGGAGTTGCAGGGACCGGGGACCCGGAGCCTCGGACTAGACTGATACCCAGGCCTGAGAGGGTGGCAGGACTGGACTAAAGATTCCCAATCCCGGGAAGAGGCGGCATCTCCTGTGGGACTGGAGGGCTGGTGGGGGTGGGGTGGAGGAGAAAAGTGTGCCTCAGCTTCGCGTGTGGTAGCTCCGGGGTCGCTGGGCCCAAGTCCTTATATTGCCAGAACTCAGCTCCCACACAGACCCTGGCACGGTCTTGAAACGGCACAGACCACAGCCCCATCATCTTCCCCGCGGTTTGGCCAACTTAAAAATCCGGTTCTGACCCGTTTTGCCGCCTCTTTGCTGGGACAAACTGGGACGTATTTTCGTTCAGGGTAGGAGCGGTGTGGGCGAATGTAATGCCGGATCACATCTCCCCCCAGCATCCTGTTTTCACTGGGATTTTTGTTGCGGGCTGCACTTCTTGGGTGTGTGTATGCCCGTGTGCTCATGTCATTGAGTAATTGCAGGATTTGTGGTGGTGGTGCGAATTTTCACCTGCCTAATCTCACAGCAGAGTCAAGTTTTAGGGCCTTTAGGTCCAGATTGTGATGCCACTTGCAAGGCAGTGCAGGTAGGATATTCTGTGGCTCAGACTGGAACTTCTCGGGCCGTGTCCTCTAAATCCATTGGTAAGGCAAGGAAAACAGTTGAAAGTTTACAGTGGGATATTATGAGGTAGGAACTTAAAAGTTGCATTTTGAGAAGTCAATGTTTTGTTGTTGCACAAGCTCTTTCACTTAAAAAAAAATTATTCTTACCTGTTTCTAGTTAAAATCAGCCATAGAAAGAAAGAGAAAAATGGAGAGGCCACAAGTGATTAATACGAAGTTATGAGAGGTTGTTGTAGAGGGCTAGTCTACATCTTTCTGAAATTTTGATTAGATGGGAGTGGAAGAGATTGAGTTGTAGCATTGTTGGGACTCTTCCATAGCAAAATTTAACCCCAAGACATAGTCTGGTGGCTGTTTGTGGCTTTCAGATGAAATCCAAACTGCAGTTTGTTCTGTAGGGTGTTCAGCTGACTGGCTCGAATATATTTTTAACAGTTGTATTTCTCAGTATGAATTCTCTTCGGTAAGCCAGAATGTTACTTCGTTATGTGCTACCTGATAATACTTTTTCTTTCCACACATAACATATTGCTTTTACAGCTAGGTTGTAATCACTTCCAGATGAAGGACCTGGTCTTATGCTTAGATGTTCAGGAATTTGGATTTTTAGTAATGGACTATTTTTTGTTACTTATTTTGATTTTACTCAGCCTATCAGGGCATTTCTTCATGAAGCTCAGAAGTGCCCCCCCCCATCGTGTTGCACATGAATCACCTTCTTCCTAAGTTCTCCACATTTATTGCCTATCTTAAAGTATCTGTCTAGTAATTAAAGTGTTTGGAGTCTAATTGCTGACTACTTTTAAAAGTTAAACTACTTGAGGATAGGGTCCAACTCAAACTTTTGTTTATCTTTTAGTTGCTAACATGTGTAATGGATATATTGTTCAGTGAATTAATGAATGGACAATATTAGGTATGAAAGATTTTTCTCTGTCGTTAAACAAATTCTATTATGTTTACAATAATGCTTGTTTTTTTTTTCCCCTGCGCACTTATGAGGAAAGGATTTTTGCATTCTCCAGGATTGTGAAAACATACTCTAGTAGGAAAAGTATCTGTATCAGATTTAACTTATACTATTTTATTTGATCAGCAGGGCAACAAGAACCTGATAAAGAATCAGGAGCCTCAGTGGATGAGATAGCAAGACAATTGGAAAGACAAGCTTTGGAAGAGAAAGAAAAGGATGATGATGATGAAGGTAAATAGTTAATTTGATCTTTGTGGTTAGAAAAGCTGGGACATTCTCTAAACAGAATCTATTTATTTGTCCAGATAGTATATTTCCAGACATTTCACTTTTTAAGGGCTCCATTAATGTCACAGATAAAAAGGAAAAGGTAGCTGGGTGTGGTGGCTCACGGCTGTAGTCCCAGTTGGTCACCTGTAGTCCTAGCTAGTCAGGAGGCTGGGTGGGAAGATCACTTGAGCCTAGGAGTTTGAGGCTGCAGTGAGCTATGATCAGAACACTGTACTCTAGCCAGGGTGACAGAGTGAGACCCCATCTCTTTTTTTTCAAAAAAAGTATATATTAGCAACTCTTTAAAAAGTTGAGTATGTTAATTAGCTGCTCAGATAGTATAGATCTCAACTTTTAAAAATGTACTTGGTAGAAGGCCAAGTGGTGATTATTAATACGATAAAATGGAGGGGTTGTTTATTTAACTGATACTTACTGAACAACTAGTATGTACAAGGCACTTTTCCAGGTTACTTTCACATGCATTCTCATTTTAACCTCACAAAACCAAGCAAAGTAGGTACTATTCTCATTTTACAGCAAGGGAAGTGGTGGTTATGTGATTTACCCAATGTAACACAGCTAGTATGTATAGAATAGAGCCAGAATTTCAAAGCTCGCGCATGACTCCAAGTCTGTTCCTTTTACTCTCTATGCCAAAGCTACCTCTCTTCATTCTCAAAGGAGCATATTGGAGTACTTCCAAAGTCTATTACAAATTCCCTGACCCTAGCTCCTTGTGGGTATTTGGGTGCTATAAGATTTCTTTTAAGACAGTAACTACTGGAATTCTAGTAATTGATGCTATCAGTAAGACAGTGGAGGGAGAGATGATTAGGAAAGACAAGTTATTATTCTACAGCCTCTTTTGGCAGAAGGGGAGATGGGACTTTTCCATTCTTTGAATTTATAGTTATATGGTGCCATGACCAACTGCTCCACCTCAAGCATTGCCAGCCTGGGGTTATTATGCCTATCACCCATTAGCAGGGGCTATACTTTAATTATTATGATAGGGTGATGTAGAGTAGTAGTTTTTCCTTTAAAAAGATGTTTTCTGCCCTCAAGAAGCTTACAATCAGCATTTGGTGGGAAAAAAGTGCCAGGTTCAAGAGAATTGTTAGCTTTTCCTTTTCCTTTAAGCATATATCTTCTCCATTCAACCTTGGTTTATGCTTCAGATTAGGAACATATTTTGAGCTATTAACAAGGAAAGGGTTTGAAAATTGAAAGTAATATAATGGGTTGCTGTAGACTCACTGTGTGTACAGTATCACAGTGCTAATCTTGAGGTGTATCTTATTCCATTGTACCACTATGAAGTTGTATGAATCTTTTGACATTGAAAGGAAAATTCTTGTCAGATTGGAAATTTTCAGTGTATTAAAAAGATTTTAGGAATATTTGTAGTTTTCTCCAATTTGAGCTAGTCATTTTCTTAATTAATTTCTTTTTTTTTTTTCTATATATTTTTAGTTGGCCAATTAATTGCTTTCTATTTATAGTAGAGACGGGGTCTCGCTCTTGCTCAGGCTGGTTTCGAACTCCTGAGCTCGAGCGATCCGCCCGCCTCGGCCTCCTAAAGAGCTAGGATTACAGGCGTGAGCCACCGCGCCCAGCCTTCTTAATTAATTTCAATAATCAAGATCAAATACTACTCTGTTATGAGAGGTTTTTGGTTTGGAGGTTTTGTTTTCTTTTTTTAGCATAATGTGTCAAGCAATGGGAGGTCTTCGAGAGAATGGAAAGCTAGTATTTCAGAATCTGGGTGTAGTGGAGAGACAAAACAGAGGTGAAAGGTATTTGGGTACCTGCAGTAAGATGTATTGAAATTTGGAGGTGGAATTGTAGGCTGAATGCTAAAGGAAGGCTCATTGGAAGGAATAGGACTTGAACAAAACCAAATAGAAGAGACCATTTTGGGTAGGGATAGTGCTGAAAAATTATTTGAAGCGTAATGAACAGTGCAAACCATCCATATGAGATGATTCACTGAGGAAGCCATTGAGCATTTCTAAAAATGTTATAAACAAATAATTGAGGCTTCATATATATGCAGAGTTGTTTACAGGAGAGAAAATGTATAGAAAAGGCAAGGAGATTATTTTAGAGGCCACTTAGTAATAGCCCAGGCATGTAGTAATGAAGATTAAAACTGATGTTCATGAATATGAATGGAAAGGAAGAGTCCAATGGAAGAGTTAGTGTGGAAGCAGAATTCAAAGGACTTGGAGACTTTCATTTTGGGGAGCAGAAAAGAGAGGCATTAGGAGACTCCAGGGTATTGGTGCCGTTGACTGAAATAATGAAGTTGGGAGTGAGAGCTGTTTAGAGATTGAGGGAGGTGTTTGCATGCAATTAAGAGGGTATGAGTGTAATTTTGGATGTGTTGAATTAAAAACTGGGGTATTGGTATGAAAAGTTGATCCTGTGGGCATCTGGCAATGTGCTGGAGGTAATTCATTCAATAAATTTTGAGTCAGGCCTATTAACACATAATTTGCTTAAAATAATAGTCATCCTTTTTAAATGTATAGTTTGGTGAGTTTTGAGAAAGTATGCAATTGTGTAACCACTGCCAGAACCAAAATATAGATCATTTCCATTTAACATTTCCATCTTCACAAAAATGTTCCCTTGTGTCCTCTTATAGTCAGTTCTCTTGCTCCACATGCTTACCCTTGACAACCACTGTTATGTTTTCTGTCCCTATAGTTTTGCCTCTTCTACAGTATCATATAAATGGAATTATTCAGTATGCAGCTTTTTGTGTTTGGCTTGTTATATTTAGCATAATACTTTTGAAAGTCATGTAGTTGTTGCATATTTTTTGGTAGTGCGTTTCCTTTTTATTGCTGAGTAGTAGTCCTAATTTGTTTATCCATTTATAATTGCAGGATATTTGGGATGTTTCTAGGTTTTGTCTATTATGAATAAAGTTACTGTGAATATTTGCATGCAGATCTTTGTATAGACATGTTTTCATTTCTCCTGGGTAAATATGTAGGAGTGGGTTGTTGGACATATGATAATGTGTTCAACCTCTTAAGAAACAGTTAAACTGTTTCCAAAGTGGATGTACCATTTTGCATTCCTGTCAGCAATGGTTGAGAGTTACAGTTTTTCCTATCCTTGTAGGGACTTGGTATTGTTGGGTTTTTTGTAGTGATATGTCATTGTGGTTTTAATTTGTACTTTCCTCATGATATTGAGCATCTTTTCATGCTTTTATTTGCCTTTCATGTATCTTTGGTGAAGTGTTCAAATCTTTTGTTCATATTTTATTAGATTGTCATCTTACTGAGTTGTAATAGTTCTTTGTATATTCTGGATGCAGTTCTTTATGAGATATGTGTTTTATAACTATTTTCTCTCATGCTGTGGAATGTCTTTTTACTTTGTTAATAGTATTGTTTGTAGCACAATCTTAATTTTGATGATGACCAGTTTATCGGTTTTTTAATTTATGAGTAGTGCTTTTTGTGTCCTGTCCAAAACTTAAATCATTGCTGTCTCTAAGGTCATGAAGATTTTCTGTGTTCTCTTCAAGAAGTTTTATATATTTTTAGCTGTTATTTTAGGTTTATGGTCCATTTAGAATTTATTTTTCTATGTAGTGCAAGATAAAGGTTGAGGTTCTTTTTTTTTTTTTT
>VBSM01003169.1:15382512-15395792 GCA_008086735.1 Cheirogaleus medius
GGCATGCGCCACCATGCCCGGCTAATTTTTTCTATATATATTTTTAGTTGGTCAGTTTATTTCTTTCTACTTTTAGTAGAGATGGGGTCTCCGTCTTGCTCAGGCTAGTTTCGAACTCCTGACCTTGAGTGATCCTCCTGCTCAGCCTCCCAGAGTGCTAGGATTACAGGTGTGAGCCACCGCACTTGGCCCAAGAAGGGCCTTCTTAACCACATTTTAAAAATGAAGAAACCATGGTAGAAAGAGGCTAAATAACTTGCCTAAGGTCATACAGCTGGAAAGATTTGTAGTATGTGTTTAAGATTGGCTATACATCTTGAATCATTTGTTTTAGGTTGAACCTAGTATATGTAGCAATATGGTAGACACTGAATGTTTTTCTGGAGCAAAAACTATCTTGTTTCCTCTTCTATCCCTGATGCTTGGCACTTAAGAACTCAACAAACATTTAATGCAATGAAGAAGGCTGTTGTTAAAATTGTAGTACAGAATATGTGAATTAGATTATATGATGCATGAGGGACACTGAAAATCAAACGTTGGCATTTTCATATTGTTCAACCCATATAACTCCTAGATCATGTTACCTCCCTCTTGGCTATATTGTTGCTTCCTATTATTTCAGTGAAAGAATAGGTATAAACAAGATAAAATAAACTAAAAGAACATTCATTTATTGATTGATTGACTGAATAAACTGAATACTTGTCTAGTTGCACTTGCTTTTTCCCTCTGCTTATGAGGTTTAAATGAGTATGTGTTTGAACTTGTCTTTTCTTAGATGGAGATGGTGATGGGGATGGAACAACTGGAAAAAAGAAGAAAAAGAAGAAGAAGAAGAGAGGACGTTAGTGTCTTAATCTTACTTGATAAATTAAAAATGATTATTAACCAACAGGTTTCAAGAGTAGGTTTGAAGTACCTGATAATATGTCAGGGAAATAAACTTAGGCTTAATAGAGGTAGAATTTAGTGAAACTAATAATTATTTAGCAAATACTTTGATTTAACAATCTTTTTGGTATTTTCTTTAGCTGTTATTCAGATAAGGGATGTCATTATGAATTGGTTTACTGTAAGTTAAGGATGAGGTTCTAAAAATTTTATAACTTAAAACTTACATAATTCAAAGAATAATTTTGTCATCTTTGGTAAAGTGGTACCACTATATGGTAATAGGGTAAACATAGTTTGCAATTTACCTGCTAGCTTTGAAAGTAGGAAATTCTTGATGAATATTTAATGAGGAATCCCATTATTTAAAATGTTTACATATGGTGAGATTTTTTTATTAGTAATTTCTATATTGTACTGTTTCAAATTTGTATAAACTATGACCCTACTTGTTTTGTGTTTCTATAAATGGCATAACCAAACATCTACAGGGCTCTGAAAATATGTTAGGTAGACTGAAGGAGATTGTATAGTATTGAGGAATAAAAGTTAAGATTCAGAGCACCTAAGTTCTAATCTTGGATGCCCTTTGGGCTATTGGGTATTGGGGACCACTGAATGTCATGTTATACTTTTCTTTAAAATCTTTCAGGCTAAAATTTTATGAATCAGAATTTTGGGGGCTTGACTTCCTTTTTTTTCCTTTGGAGACAGAGTGTTACTCTGTCTGCCTAGCTTGAGTGTGAGTACAATGGCATCATCATAGCTTACGGCAACCTCAGACTCCTGGGCTCAGTCAATCCTCCTGCCTCAGCCTCCTGAGTAGCTGGGACTACAGGCACACACCACCATGCTTGGCTAATTTTCCTATTTTTGTAGAGGTGAGGAGGAGTTTCGTGGGGTGTGGGGGTGAGGGAGGTCTTGCTCAGGCTGGTCTTGAACTCCTGACCTCAAGCAATCCTCCCACCTCAGCCTCCCAGAGTGCTGGGATTATAGGCATGAGCCATCATGCCTGGGATTACAGGCCTGGGATTATAGGCCTGATTTTCGTTTTTATCTATATTGAGAGAAGTACTTAAATTATTTTTTAAGGAAGCTATTGCCTCTGTCAGCCATTTCTGTGAAATGTCTCCAGGTGGAGGTGGGATAGCTTTCTTTCTGTTCTTGCATCCATTCTTGCTAGATCCTTCTCTCAAGAGAGGATGTCAGCCCTTCCCTTAGCCTATGAAGGCACATGAATTTGTATTTAATGACCACAAGTTACTTGGATTCTAGGCATCTTGCAGAGATTATAATGTCCTAATCCTTCCACTCAGAAATTGTTAAGGGTGTGACTGTGAGAAATGGTATATTACCTGAGAATGACTTAAGAGATACCTATTTCTCTAAGTACTCTGAAATTGCTCCCTTATGGAAACAGACCAGTGGAGAGGAGTGTTAAGGGACTGTTCTGTATTTGCCCTTGATAGAATTCTTCCACAGACAGATGTTTGAGTATGATACCATCAGCCTTTGTATGTCTCCTCTGAGGATGTTGTGGAATGTACTCTTCATTATAGTTCTTTATGAGCACTCTTTAAAGACACTCTTTTTTTCCTGGCCTTAGAATCAAGAATAACTGTGCTTTATCTGAGTAATTGGTTATTTTATATACCTGAGTAGTTGATCTGTTTTATATACCTGAGAGGTTGGTCTGTTTTATATCAGAAACATCATGAACTATGCAATAACCTGGGTTCTTTTTTTTTTTTTTTTTTTTTTTTTTTTTTTTGATGTTGGCTGCTGGAGGGTTTAGAGCCAAATCTGTGGTTTTGTATTGGCCTTATTTCAGATTCTATTTTATGTTCTTTTTCTTTTAATATTTGCTTTCTAATTTACTCTGATGTCTCATTTTTGTATTTTTGATATCCTGATAGGCTACCTTAAACCACTTCTGGAATAAGGCAAATAATGTCATCCTGGGCACTGATGTCAAAATGAGGGCACTGCCCTCATTTTCCTCATCTATGCTGTGGGAGAATCATAAATAATAGTTATTATAGATCATTCATAGTTTTATATAATGGCTTGGACATAGTGCATTATTATTTTCGAAGGTTATCCAGGATTTCACCTGATTCTTCATTTTGTAGATGTGGAGACTGAGGTGTGGCACCATTTAGCCTTGTGTCCAAGTCACAGCTAATAAGTGGTAAAGGTTAGACTTCAACTCTGATGTTCTGACAGCAAATTCTGTTTTTTCTATAATGATCTTTTTGAGTCCTTTATCAGATCTTAATTTATGAACAATATAAAAGGCATCTTAGGCTGGGTGCAGTGGCTCACACCTGTAATCCTAGCACTCTGGGAGGCTGAGGCGGGAGGATCGCTCAAGGTCAGGAGTTCGAAACCAGGCTGAGCAAGAGCAAGACTCCATCTCTACTAAAAATAGAAAGAAATTAATTGGCCAACTAAAAATATATAGAAAAAATTAGCCAAGGCATGGTGGTGCATGCCTGTAGTCAGAGCTACTTGGGAGGCTGAGGCAGAAGGATTGCTTGAGCCCAGGAGTTTGAGGTTGC
This sequence comes from Cheirogaleus medius, assembly GCA_008086735.1. Taxonomy (NCBI): domain Eukaryota; kingdom Metazoa; phylum Chordata; class Mammalia; order Primates; family Cheirogaleidae; genus Cheirogaleus; species Cheirogaleus medius. The sequence goes on from VBSM01003169.1 coordinate 15,385,968, forward strand.
TGTGAGCTAGGCTGATGCCATAGCACTCTAGCCCGGGCAACACAGTGAGACTCTGTCTCAAAAAAAAAAAAAAAATTAGGAAAAAAAAGAGGCATCTTTATCAGATTTGTAGATGAGATAAAGCTGGGGGGTGATGAGATATTAGTTTGACATAAATAAGATTTCAGAAGACCAGCATTGATTTTATATGCTCTTAATGTTTATTCCTAAATATGCCCTTTAAATAGTAGTTTTTCACTTACTTTATTAATACATAATTTATATTTTTATTTTATTGCTATAGGATTTTCTTATTGTTTGGTTTTTATTTATAAAAGCCAACTTTTCTGTGCTATTCCACCTCTGATGTAGTTAATGAAGATGAAAACATTAGAAGTGTGTTTTTTTGCCAGGGCCTATATTGTTTAAATACATAATGGAGTTCTGAGGAGTTGAAGATTTATTTCCTCAAGCAGCAGTATATCAGAGAGGAGGTGGCCAGCAATGTGAAGTGTCTTCTGTTTTTAACTGTAAGGTGATGGCAAGAAGGTTCCTTAAAATCAGAACATGTAATAACAACCATTAGGAACTGAGAAAACTGTAATAATTGCTTGATTTTATTTTTTTAACTACAGAAGTTAATGCTTTATTTGTATCTCACAGCAAAAGCTCAGACAGACCCTCCCTCAGTTCCAATATGTGACCTGTATCCTAATGGTGTATTTCCCAAAGGACAAGAATGCGAATACCCACCCACACAAGATGGGTAAGGATCATAAAATAACTTCCAATTTGACTTTTGACAGTTGTAGCTTAGCAATAAAGCAGATTTAATTTTTCTCAGAACTTTGCTCCACTACTTTAATTAAAGCTTATGAAATTGTTGCAAAGAAAATACAGTAAAAGCCCTCTTATCCAAAATGATTGGGACCAGTAGCAGATTGGTTAATGAAAAGAGTGTGTTACAGTGGGGATTGTAAAGAATACAGATCTTTGTAGATAAAGGTTAACTTAAATTTGCTTTTAACCTGTCAATATTTGAGCACAAGTTTGCATTGGATTTCATCCCCTCCCCCATAAACTATATTCATAATGCATTATCTACAATTTCCATTTTGGGTTTCTGTGAAGAGGAGCAAGAACTGAATAGATCTAAGGGTTGATGCCTATATTTTTTTTTGTAGTTCTTATCTACACTTAATTTGACAGGAATGTTTTTTGATGACATTTCTTTATTGAGACTTTTCAGAATAGTTTAGTTTTCATAGAAACAATTCTTTTTGTGTAACATATCATTAAATTATGTAATTACAGTAACAAGTACAGATGGGAACAAATTTGCCTGATTCTTAGAATTATTGTATAAGGATCCATTTCCGCTGGTCAGCAGAAGCTCATAGTGACATTATGCAGACTGATTGAGAGTGTGGAAGCTGGGACCAAACTGTCTGCATTTGAATGCCCGTTCTAACACTTACTAGCTTTGTGACTTGGGCAAGTAATTTATCATGTCTGTGCTTTCATTTCCTCATCTATAAAGTGGGCACTCTGTAGGGTTGTTTTGAGGAATAAAAATATATGTAAAGCACTTAGAAGAGTGACAGATGCATAACGAACATTAAGTAAGTTAGCTGCTGTTATTCAGAATAGTAACCTGTCAGCCACAGATATTCACAATACCATGGGCATTGGTCAGTAAGTTTTGCAGAGGGAGTTAAGAGCATTGATTAATCCAGGGGTTGCAATAGTTGGTTAAGAAAGCTTCTACTGTAGCATTGTTTCGTGGCCTATAAAGACATTGCTTTTCCTTGAACACAGAAAAGAACTAATGTTGCTGTATTTTCACCTTCTTCCTAATTCTCAGTTGTGAATGTTCTTAGGGAATAAATCTGTACAATTTTGGAATTTTACGGCATGGGCATCTTTTTTTTGAATTTGAATTCATCAATTGCTATCTCTATCTTAAAGCATCTATTTTTAAAATGTCAAAAATACATACAATTTTACATTAATAAGTTCTCATAGTACATATGATGTGATCACATTTATTTTTAAATATAATCTTTTAATTTTTGTTTTTTTTTTTTGCTTGTTCCCTCTCTTCTTTACCTTCCTTCCAGACCCATGTTAACCACCTAGCAGGTAGCCTTCCATGTTTTTTCTATGCTCATATATGTGTACATCTGTGTCTGTTTATGTAAGGGGAGTGTTTTGGTCATTGTTTGTTTTACAAAAATGAAATCATAGGCATACTTTCTTCTACCTTGCTTTTCTCCTTCAGCACTACCTCTTGGGAGTCCCTACAAGTAAATTAGAGTAGCTCTATTTTTATTTTGGGTGGTTTCATAATATTTCATGGTGTGAATATACCATACTTTATTCCACAATTCTCTTGTTGATGGGCATTTACTTTGTTTGCAATATTTTTTGCCACTGTATACCATTCTGCAATAAACTTCTCTAGGTAGGTTGGTAGGTAGAGTGTGTATATTTTATTTGTGTCTATATATAAAATCTCATATCTCAGTAGTTGTATTATTATGAGATAAGTTTTTCAGGAATAGGATTTCTGAATCAAATAGACATTTGTACTTTTTGACTCTTAGACTAGTGATTTTCAGCATCTTTTGACTGTTGGCTTTTTTTATGGTATCTTTTGCTCTTCCAAAAGTTTAAAATTTTGAAATCCATTATATATTCATATTTTATACTTCTGGGTTCCTAGCAGTCACATAGATTTTCTTGAACTCTTACTTTGCATTTTATTACATCTTTAATTGATCTGGAATTTTTTGTATAAAGTTAGCACTAATTTTATTTTTCTTTTCAATGGATAGCCAATTTATTGTTTATTAAATAATTCCTCCTACTGAATTTAATGACCACATTTGTCACATGGCATATTCTAATGTATATAATGGAAACAGTTTCTGGATTATTTATTCCGCTCCACTGATCTATTTGTCTCTTCTTATGCTAATATCTTGATTTGATATCAGAAACTCTGTAATATGTGCTGATAATTTGAAAATTCATTCTCTCTTGCACACCCGAACACAATTATTTGCGTACTTAGCTATTTTAAGTCATATAGCCTTAAACACACATCCAGAAATGCCCTGTTAGAATTCTCATCAGAATTGCATTATATTTATATATTTATTAAATTTCTGAAAGTTGACAATTTGTTCACCTTGCCCTATCCAATGTCATAGTTTGTTTTTTTCACTTATTCAGTTTTTTTTCCCCAGGTAGGTGCTATCCCTTTCTTTTTAAATTTATTCTTAAGTGTTTTAAGTTTATGTTAACTGATGTGAACGAAATATTATTATTCTCATTTCCATTTGTATATGCTTATTGCTAGAGTAGAGGAAAGTCATTGATTTACTATAATTGTTAATAGGTAGTTAATATCATATTTCTCAAGGTATTAATAGTACTTAAATATTGCAATATTGTATACTGTCCTAGAGAAATACAAAAGTGTAAGATAGTGTGGTTATCTTTGCTCTTTAATAAATCTCAGTATTTTTTACGTTCATATAACCAGTGGTGACTATTTGCAAATAGATCAGAATCGGTATCCTTACAGATTGGTAAGGTATTGAATATGGTTTGTATCTTCATTGGTTTTTTAATAAAGTTTTATTGAAAATTGAATGATTCACCTGTATAACCACCAGGTTAAGTTCATTCTTCTTTCTTTTAACTTCCTATTTTGAAATAATTCCATACGTACATGTAGGGAGAATAGTACAAAGAACTCCCACATACTTTTCACCCAGATTCCCTTTGTTTTGCCACATTTGTTTTATTGTTCTTTATCTCAATAGAATGTGACAATTATACATATTACATATCATATATAAGTAGTAGTCTGTTTTCTTCTTGGAAGATAGATGGCAAAGTTAGAAAATGTTAAATTGGTAAATTTATATAATACTGCTTTTTGTGAACATTTGAAAGCCAGCCTGTGCTTTTTTTGGCCTGAGTAAAGATATGGTGTCCTTTTCAGGGTGTCATATCTGGAAGCATATGATGTCAATTCATTTCTTATTGGTGGTGGTAATTTTTATAGCTTGGTTAAGGTATTGTCCAGTTTCTCCAGTGTATCATTACTGTTTTTCCTTTTGTAATTAGTAATTTGTGGGAAGTTTCACTGAGACTATCTAGATACCCGGTGTTTCTCACATGTAGTTTATGATGATTTGTTGCCTTTGAAAAAAAATTACCATTTTCTGTGCATTTCCTGCATCACTAAAATTTTTTGAAACCAATTTTTAATAGCTATAGTAATATTTGTTTGCTTTCCAAAACCAGGATTCAGTTGAGGTTCATATTGCATGTGATTAGAATCCCCACCTTTTTCTCTATATCTCCATTGCATGATTTTGAAGAAACCAGGCAGCTGTGGAAAGTCTCATGTTCTGGGGATATCTCTAATTGTTTCCTTGTAGTGGTGGTAAACTTTTCCCTCTATTTCTGTATTTTCTGTAAGCTGGAGTTTGGTATTAACAGGCTTAAATCGGATTTAAATTAAGCATTTTTGATGGATATATAATAAGTGATTGTGACCTTCATTGCATTAGATGTAATGTCAGGCTGTCTTACTATTAGTTTTACTGTGTTTGATCTCTTGGTTAATGTGACAGCCAGCTCTTTTTTTTTTTTATTTTTTTATTTTTTTGAGACAGAGTCTCACTCTGTTGCCTGGGCTAGAGTGCCGTGGCGTCAGCCTAGCTCACAGCAACCTCAAACTCCTGGGCTCAAGCGATCCTCTTGCCTCAGCCTCCCGAGTAGTTGGGACTACAGGCATGCACCGCCATGCCCGGCTAATTTTTTCTGTATATTTTTAGTTTACCAATTAATTTCTTTCTATTTTTAGTAGAGACGAGGTCTCGCTCTTACTCAGGCTGGTTTCAAACTCCTGACCTTGACCTTGAGCGATCCTCCCGCCTCAGCCTCCCAGAGTGCTAGGATTATAGGCATGAGCCATTGCACCCGGCCAGCCAGCTGTTTTTTAAAGGTGCTTTTTTCTTTTTGCAGTTTCCAAGTAATCTGTGGGGTACTTTGGTATCATTCGAATATCTTTTTCTTAACAACTTTTTACCTAATTATTTTAGTATCCATTGATGATCCTTGTTTTATTTTCATTGGGGACTGCAACATGGTGTGTTTCTAATTCTATCATTCCTTCTACATTTAGTAATTGATATTATTCTTTAAAAAGTTTTATCAACTGGGAATCAGCTATAGTTTCTTCTTACGTTCTTTACTGCTGATGGCAGATGATTCCATATTCTTTTGAAGATATACTGCTTCTAAGAGTCAGCCATGCAACCCTCAGAAGTATAAGATATTTGTGAGATCTGTTGATTTCAGTATTGGAGATCTTTATTATATCATATTCTAATTCTAAAAGGCAGTAAAACAGCATTTGAAATTGAAATACACTCAACGTTGTAATCTTTAAAAAGTGAATTTGAAGACTCTGACAGTTGAATGGGGGAAGGGCAGGAATAAGAATTTATAATGACCAGTTCCACTTTCATAGCCCTAGATGCATGATACCTGCCAGTTCTCTGTGAACATTTTCTCACTCTAGAGTATATATTTGGTAGTTTTTACTTTTTCACAAAACCTTTGGCTTTTGAGGCAGGTGGTGCTTTTCACCCTTTACTACTGGGTGCAGCTGCAGCATATGTGCTAGAATCGTGGCCCATGTTAGAGATAAAGAATTATACATTTTGGCTGGGTGTGGTGGCTCACGCCTGTAATCCTAGCACTCTGGGAGGCCGAGGCGGGTGGATCGCTCAAGGTCAGGATTCGAAACCAGCCTGAGCAAGGGCGAGACCTCGTCTCTACTAAAAATAGAAAGAAAATGAATTGGCCAACTAAAAATATATAGAAAAAAATTAGCCAGGCATGGTGGCGCATGCCTGTAGTCCCAGCTATGCGGAAGGCTGAGGCAGTAGGATCGCCTGAGCCCAGGAGTTTGAGGTTGCTGTGAGCTAGACTGACACCATGGCACTCTAGCCAGGGCAACAGAGTGAGACTCTGTCTCCAAAAAAAAAAAAAAAAAGAATTATACATTTTGTTTAAAAATTGATCTTGGGGTGTAACTAGTACCCTTATGCCTGAAAATGAACTTTTGGGTTCTTAGTTCCCAGGCAAGATTTTTGGATTAGTGGGAGAGAAAGGATTGAGTTTACTGCTAGAGGTCAGGGGATTGTGGCACCCTTATAACTTAGCTTATCTGTCCCGGCATGGAGCCAGCAACTGTCAGTTTATTGTAATTGAAAAAGTTGAACTACTTCTTGAAAATATACTCTTTAAAGAATCTTATCCTATTACTTTCTAGTCTGAGGATCTTATATGTAGATAATAGGGTGTTTCTTTGAATACCTTGATTAGAAGTTGTCTGAGTTTTTTCTATTGCTGTAAGTGATCCATACACATTTAAATACTTAAGGAGTTTAAAACTAACTTTAAATTGATGGTACTGTAATATTTGGTTATATATTAACATCAGTAGATAGACCTAAAATACATTTCCAAAAGAAAACAAGCCAAAGAAATCTCTGTGATGCTTAAGTACAGTAGTACCCTTATGCCATAGAGTCACATAAGACAGCTCCTTTGGGCTTTTGTATCAAATGAGAGGTGCTAGATGTTCGCATACAAGTAGCAGCAGCAGCAGGAAGTAATTGTAGTAAAAACTGAACAGTGACATACAGAAAAACTCAGAAAGCATTTTGGGGCACTAACTTAAGGAGCCTGTAGTTTACAGCAGAGTTGGGTAAACTTTTTCTGTAATGGACCATAGAGTAAATATTTTAGGTCTTGAGTGTTACTCAGCTCTGTCGTTGTAGCATGAAAATAGCTGTAGAGACTACATAAATGAATGAGCACAGCTGTAGTGCAATAAAACTTTTTTACAAAACAGGCACCGGACTGGATTTGTCTGCAGGCTATAGTTTGCTGTCTGCTGGCTTAGAGGCAAAAATAGAGTAATTATTTGAAGGCATCACTTTTATACTTAAGTGTAATTTATACCACAGTGATCACTGAGTTGTGAATTATATATTCAATATTGTTTAAGAATATTCGAAAGTTGTAACATTTTTTTTTTTTTGAAACAGAGTCTCACTCTGTTGCCCGGACTAGAGTGCTGTGGTATCAGCCTAGCTCACAGCAACCTCAAACTCCTGGACTCAAGCAATCCTTGCCTCAGCCTCCCAAGTAGCTGGGACTACAGGCATGCGCCACCATGCCTGGCTAATTTTTTCTATATATTTTTAGTTGGCCAATTAATTACTTTGTATTTTTTAGTTGAGACTGGATCTTGCTCTTGCTCAGGCTGGTTTCGAACTCCTGACCTTGAGCGATCCTCCCGCCGTGGCTTCCCAGAGTGCTAGGATTACAGGCGTGAGCCACCGCGCCCAGCCCTGTTGTGCTGTTTTGATGACTCTTCAGTATATATTACCTCAAGTGGAAGGATGACATTTTTTCCTCCTGCTTTGTTTCTAGGACTCTTCCAATTCTTTCCTTTCTTGTCATTTTGTGTTGGCAGTGTATTAGTTCCTTTGTGAATGAAGTCTCACTTAGGACTTTTCCCCCTTAGTGTTACAAAACATTTAACTTGATTTGGGTTGATTGCAAGTGTATGACTTTATTTCAGAAACTTTGTTGACATAAACTGAATTTGTAATGTATTTTTATCTAAAATGTCTTGTATTACTTAATATATGATAATGTCTTATATTACTTAGTATATTATCTCCTTTGGCTTTTGTGCTTGTTCTTCCATTTTTTAAATGACTAATACTTAATGCTATGCCTAATCTAAAGGCGAACAGCTGCTTGGAGAACTACAAGTGAAGAAAAAAAAGCATTAGATCAGGCTAGTGAAGAGATTTGGAATGATTTTCGAGAAGCTGCGGAAGCACATCGACAAGTTAGAAAATATGTTATGAGCTGGATCAAGCCTGGGATGACAATGATAGAAATCTGGTAAAAAGAATATGTTTTTGTAAGAGCATGATAGAATTTTTTTTATAAATACTAACTCTCCAGTTGTAATGTTTGGCTTTCATTACCACCACTTTACTAAACCTCTATTTTAAGTAAAGTTGTAGAAATACCTTTTAAGTTGTTGTAGTGCTACTGTAATGAGCACACATTTGTACCTCAACCACCCTATTTTGTGCACATGTACACTCATCAGTGCACATGCACTTTTTATTCATTGTTATTTTCTATCTGGAAATCTGTTATTTTGCCATGTAACAATTCATAATAAGAAATAAAAATTCTTAGAGATAAAACATAATGAAGTGAAGAAGCCAATAAAAGTAATTATTTCCCTAATTTTTCCGTTTGAGAAATAATTAGTATAAAAGACAACTTAATTCTCTGATTCAGACAATTGTAAAAGTATGCAACATGAATAAAATCATCATTTAAATTGGTCTAAGTCAGACTCCTAGTAAACTAAGTTAAAGGTGGATTGTTTTCTCCAGGTTTCTAGTGGAATCCTTGTCTTTTAGAGATGAGCTATTTTCATAGCATCAGAGAAATGTTACTTATTTACATTCAGAAAGTTAGTGCTCAGATCATTCCCAGAAAATAATTTAAGGATTTTAGCAAACTTTCTGGACTTGATGAACTATAAGGTATATAAGGGTAAGAATGTAAAAGCAAACAAATTCTTTCTTTGTATTTTAGTGAAAAGTTGGAAGACTGTTCACGCAAGTTGATAAAAGAGAATGGATTAAATGCAGGCCTGGCATTTCCTACTGGATGTTCTCTCAATAATTGTGCTGCCCATTATACTCCCAATGCTGGTGACACAACAGTATTACAATATGATGACATCTGTAAGATAGATTTTGGAACACATATAAGTGGTGAGTTCTTGGAAAAAATTCCTGCCACCCCCATTGCCCCCCAAAACTCTCATTTTTATCTGTTAGGTGAAGCTATAAATACTAAACTCTGAAATTTCGTTCTTGCCTCCTTACTTTTTTAGTAGAGCAGTCTTGAGGCTGATTTTAAGATTTACTTTAAAGCAGCCCAGTAAGTGGAATAAAATGAAAACTGTTGGGTAATTGAGGCTTATTACCTTTGTCTCAAGGCATGAAAAATATAATCCTACATTTCTTAATTTGGGCCATTGTTTCATACATCATTTATTTGAATAATAACAAATAATAACATTTATGTAGAACTTTTAAGTTTATCAACGTTTTTATACGTGTTTGCTTTTCTAATTTCTACCCCAAACCACTTTGTTATCTTACTTAACGGGCAAGAAAGCTAGCTTAGATAACTACTACGTGAAGTTTTACTAAATTGGAGAAGTAGCACTATATTTAGGGCCCTTTGGGTCCTGTACATTTTCTCTCTCCTACATTTATGTGTTTGTATAACTTCCTGGGTGAACACTGAATTGGTCTTGGAGTGATATGAAAATCCTTTGTATACTTTTTACTTTTTTTGAGCCCATTATTCTGTTTTCCTATTAACTAGCAAGGTTAATAGAGTAAATGCTATAAAGTAGGTAAATTGACTAGCTGATGAGTAAAACTTAAAGAATTTTCTCTTTCAGGTAGGATTATTGACTGTGCTTTTACTGTCACTTTTAATCCCAAATATGATACATTATTAAAAGCTGTAAAAGATGCTACTAATACTGGAATAAAGGTATGTGAACTGTAAGCACCCTTTCAATTAACATATTTTGAGCACTTTTTAGCATGTTTAAGATCTTTGGGTAATAAAGGTGAATAAAACTGGTCTATTGCCCTTAGGGTCTTTTTTTTTTTTAATTTTTTTTATTGAGGT
>VBSM01003169.1:15395892-15407159 GCA_008086735.1 Cheirogaleus medius
AAACTCCTGGGCTCAAGTGATCCTTCTGCCTCAGCCTCCGCAGTAGCTGGGACTGCAGTCATGTACCACCATGCCTGGCTAATTTTTTCTATATATTTTTAGTTGGCCAATTAATTTCTTTCTATTTTTAGTAGAGACGGGGTCTCGCTCTTGCTCAGGTTGGTTTCGAACTCCTGACCTTGAGCGATCCTCCCACCTCGGCCTCCCAGAGTGCTAGGATTACAGGCGTGAGCCACCGCGCCCGGCCTGTTTATACTTTTGATTGCTGTAAGTACTGTATATGTTATTTGTCTTTTCGTGACTGGCTTATTTCACTTAGCACAATATCCTCAAGGTTCATCCATGTCATAGCATATGTCAGCACCTTATATGTATGTGTCATATTTTACTTATTCACCCATTGATGGACACTTAGATTGCTTCCAGTGTTTTAGCTATTGTGAATAATGCCCCTATAATGCTGTATACAAATATCTCTTCAAGATCCTGTTTTCAATTTTTTTGGGTATGTACCCAGAAGTAGAATTGCCCAGTCATATAGTAATTATATTTTTAATGTGTTGAGTATATCCTTCATACTGTTTTACACAGTGACTACACCATTTTAGATTCCCACCAGCAGTATGCAAGGAAGGGTTCTAGTGTCTGCACATCCTTGCCAACATTTATTACTTTCTGAGGTTTTTTTGGATGGTATATCATTTTTGGAGAAATGTCAAGTCATTTGTCCATTTATTAATCGGGTGGTTTTGTTGAATTTTAGAAGTTCTATATTTATTCTGGATATTAATCCCATGTCAGATATATGATTTGCAAATATTTTCTCTCATTTGCCTTTTTACTCTGGATATTGTGGGGTTGGGGTTTTTTGTTAGTTTATTTTTTGTGTTTTGAGATGAAGATCTCAGTCTGTCACCTAGGCTGTAGTGCAGTGGCACAGTTAATAGCTCTCTGCAGCCTCAGACTCCTGGGCTCAAGTAAATGATCCTCTTGGCTCAGCCTCAGAGTTGCTGGGAGTACAGGTGTGTACCACTCTGCCCAGCTAATTTATTTTCATTTTCTTTTTTTTTAGTGACAAAGTCTTGCTATATTACCCAGAATGGTCACAAACTCCTGAACCTCAAGTGATCCTCTCACCTCAGCCTCCCAAGTCGTGGGGATTATAGGCCTGAGCCACTATGCCCAGTGAATATTGTGTTTTGATGTATAACATGTTTATACATGTTTGTTCATGTTTTTCATGAAGTCTAGTTTGTCTATTTTTTCTTGTTACCTGTGCCTTTGTTTTCATATCCAAGATAACATTGTCAAATCCAACGTCATGAAGGTTTTTGCTCTGCTTTCTTCTAAGAGTTTTATAGTTTTAGGTCTTACATTTAGTTCTTTGAACCATTTTGACTTCATTTTTGTATATGATGTTAAGAGTCCACCTTCATTCTTTTGTATGTGTTTATGTAGTCTTCCCAGCACTGTTTTCAATAGACTGTTCTTTCCCCATTGAATGATCTTGTCAAAAATCATTTGATGATATATGTGAGGATTTATTTCTGGACTTTGTTCCATTGTTCTAAATGTCTTTTTTAAAATATCAGTGCTACCTTTTGATTACTGTAGCTTTGTAGTTAAGTTTTGAAATCAGGAAGTGTGAGTCCTACATCTTTGTTCATCTTTTTTAAGATTGTCTTGACTATCCAGGATGTCTTGGGATTCCATATGAATTGAGGACAGGTTTTTCTATTTCTTTTTGTTTGTTTATTTGTTTGTTTTTTGAGACAGAGTCTCACTCTGTCATCCAGGCTAGAGTGCCATGGTATCAGCCTAGCTCACAGCAACCTCAAACTCCTGTGCTCAAGTGATCCTCCTGTCTCAGCCTCCCAAGTAGCTGGGACCATAGGCGTGCACCACCACATCTGGCTGATTTTTCTGTTTTAAGTAGAGATGGGGGTCTCACTCCTGCTCAGGCTGGTCTTGAACTCCTGAGCTCAAGAATCCTCCCACCTCGGCCTCCCACAGTGCTAGGATTACAGGCATGAGCCATGGTGCCTGGCCTGAGCAATCTTTTTGTAGTTTTCATTGTACAAATCTTTTACCTCATTGGTTAACTCTTAAGTATTTTATTCTTTTGGAAGTATTGTAAATGGAGTTATTTTTGTAATTTCCTTTTCGGATTGTTCATTGTTAATATATAGAAATACAACTTATTTTTGTGTATTGACTTTGTATCCTGTACTTTGTTGAATTCATTTATTCTAACATTTTTTTTGTGGCATCTTCAGAGTTTTCTACATGTAAGATCACATCATCTGTGAACAGAGATAATTTTACTGCTTCTGTTTCAATTTGGATGCCTTTTTCTTTTCTTGCCTAATTGTTTTGTGTTATGTTGAGTGAAAATGGTGAATGTGGACATCCTTCCTTTTCTGTTCCTGATCTTAGAGGAAAAGCTTTCAACATTGAGTATGAGGTTCACTATAGATTTTTCATAGGTGGCTTTTATTGAGGTAGTTTTCTTCTCTTCTTAGTTTGTTGAGTCTTTTTTCATCATGGGCAGGGTATTGAAGTTTGTCAGATGCCCTTTTTTTTTTGTATCGATTGAGATGATTATGTGGGTTTTTTTCCCTTCGTTCTGTTAATGATCAATTTATTTATGTTGAACCATCCTTGCATTCCAGGAATAAATCCCACTAAGTCAATATCCTGTTGAAGTAGGTTTGCACCAGTGTTCATAAGGAATATTGGTTTGTAGTTTTCTTTTCTTTTTTTTGTTTTTGAAATAGAGTCTCACTCTGCTGCCTGGACTAGAGTGCCATGGGATCAACCTAGCTCACAGCAACCTCAAACTCCTGGGCTCAAGCGATCTTTCTGCCTCAGCCTCCCGAGTAGCTGGGACTACAGGCATGTGCCACCATGCCCGGCTAATTTTTTCTATATATTTTTAGTTGGCCAATTAATTTCTTTCTATTTTTTTTTTTAGTAGAGATGGGGTCTCGTTCTTGCTCAGGCTGGTTCCGAACTCCTGTCCTTGAGCGATCCTCCCGCCTCGGCCTCCCAGAGTGCTAGGATTACAGGCGTGAGCCACTGTGCCCGGCATGGTTTGTAGTTTTCTTGTAGTGTCTTTGTCTGGTTTTGGTATCGGGAATGTTGGTCTCATAAAATGAGTTAGGAAGTATTCCCTTTTTTGATTTTTTTTGCAAAAGTTTGAGAAGGATTGGTATTAGTTCTTTAAATGTTTGGTAGAATTAACTAGTGAAGCCATCCAGGTCCAGGGCTTAAAATTTGTCAGATTTTTGATTATTGATTCAGTCTCCTTAATACTTCTAGGTCTGTTCAGATTTTCTGTTTGTTTGTGGTTTAGTTTTGGTAGGTGTTGTGTGTCTTGGAATTTGTCCGTTTTATCTAGGTTCTCCAATTGTTACCATACAGTTAGTTGTTTATAGTTCTGTCTTAGAATCTTTTTTTCTGTAGAATCAGCAGTAATGTCTTCAATTTCATTTGTGACTTTAGTAATTTTAGTTTTCTCTTTTTTTCCTTAGTTCAACTAGCTAAAGCTTTATTGATTTTGTTGATCTTTTTCAAGAACCAACTTTTGGTTTCACTGATTTTTCTCAGTTTTTCTGTTCTCTGTCTCTGTTCTCATTGTTATTTACTTCGTTCTGCTAGCTTTGGGTTTAGTTTATACTTCTTTTTCTGGTTCCTTAAGTTGTAACATTAGGTTGTTGATTTGAGATGTTTTGTTTTTTAATGTAAGCATTTATAGCTATAAATTTTCCTCTTAGCAGTGTTTTCACTGTGTCCCTTAATTTTTGGTATACTGTGTTTTCCTTTTCTGCTTTCTCTTGTGATTTCTTCTTTGATCCATTGGTTGTTTAAGAGAGTGTGTTGTTTAATTTTAACAATTGTGTGAATTTTCCAGTTTTACATCTGTTACTGATTTCTAACACCACCTCCCCCCCGCATTGTGGTTGCACATACTTTGTATGATATCTGTGTTTTAAAATCTATTGAGACTTAATTTGTGGCCTAACAGATAATCTATCCTGGAAAATGTCCCATGTGCAAGAAGAATGTATATGCTGTGTTGTTTGGTAGAGTGTTCTGTATACATCTGTTAGAGCTGGTTGATTTATTGTTTTAAGTCCTCTATTTCCTTGCTTTACCTTCTGTCTGGTGGCTCTATCCATTATTTAGAGTGTGGTATTGAAGTCTCCAACTATTACTGTAAAACTATTTCTCCTTCAGTTCTGTCAACTTTTGCATCATAGATTTTGATGGTCTGTTTTTATTTGTGTAAATGCTTATGATTGTTGTATCTTCTTTCTGTGTTGAACCTTTTATTAATAATATATCTTTTCCTTCTTCGTCTTCTGTAGCCTTTTTTGATTTGAAGTTTATTTTGTCTGATATTAACCACCCCTGCTCTCTTGGGTTACTATTTGCTTGAAATATCTTTTTCTATGCATTCACTTTCAAGTTGTTTGTGTCTGTGAATCTAAGGTGAATCTCTTGTAGACAGCATAGAGTTGGATCATGGGTTTTTATCCATTCTACTAATTCATTTGATTGAAGAGTTTAATACATTTACGTTTAAAGTACTTGCTGAAAAGGAAGGACTTCTGTCATTTCGCTATTTGTTTTCTACATACCTTACAGTTTTTTGTCCCTTGTTTCTTACATTATTATCTTTTATGTTAAGTTGATTTTTTATAGTGAAGTGTTTAGTTCCTTTCTACAACCAAAAACTTTGCTCCTTTAGAGCTCCATCCCCACCCCTTTAAGTTGTTGATGTCAGAAAATTACATCCTTACATGTTGTGTACCCAAAAACAAACTAATAATTCTTTTAAATGTATTAATCTCTTAAATTATGTAGAAAACAAAATGTGGAGTTAAAAACAGAAGTTAGCAGTAACACCAGCTTTTAGACTAAAAGTAAGTTATGTGGAAAACACAGTGGAGTTACAAACTGTGGTTACAATAATACTAGTTGCTATCATTGCCCATTAATTTTCCTTTATTGAGATCTTTATTTCACATGACTTCAAGTTACTATCTAATGTCCTTTCAGTTCACTTTGTAAGACTCCCTTTAGCATTTCTTACAGGGCATTTTTAGTACTAATGAACTCCCTCCCAAGTTTTTGTTTATCTGAGAATATCTTAATTTCTCCCTTGCTTTTGAAGGACAGTTTTCCCAAATACAGGATTCTCAGGTGATAACTTTTTCCTTTTAGTTAGCGCTTTCTGGCCTATTGCCTTCTGGCCTCCAGAGTTTCTGATGAGAAATCTGCTTATAATGTAGTTGAGGATCCCTTATATGAGATGAGTCACTTCTCTTGTTGCTTTCAAGATTCTCTTTTAGAAAGTTTAATTATAGTATGTCTTGGTGTGGGTTTTCATTGAGTTCATCTTACTTGGAGTTCTTTGAACTTCTTAGACATTTATATTCATAATTTTCATCAGATTTGTGACGTTTCAGCCATTATTCTTAAAATATTCTCTCTTCTCCTTCTGAGACTTCCATAATGTATATATTGGTCCGCTTGATATATAGGTCCCTGAGGCTCTTTTCACTTTTCTTCAGTCTTTTTTTTGTTGTTCCTCAGACTTGATAATTTCCCTTGTCCTATTTTTGTTGATTTTTTTCTTCTGTCTGCTCAAAAGTCTTTGAATTCCTCTAGTGATTTTTTGATTTCAGTTACTGTACTTTTAAGCTCCAGAATTTTAGTTTTTTTCAGGTTTTCTGGCTCTTGATATTTTCATTTTGCTTATACTTTTTGTTTTTTAACTTCTTCCTTTAATTCTTTAAGCTTCTATAGAAGAGTTGTTTGTCTAGATCTGCCATTGGTCTTTTTCATGGAGTTTCCGTTGATTTTTTTTTCCCCTTTGAATGGGTGTTCTTTCCTATTTCTTTGCATGCCTTGTGATTTTTTTGTTGAATACTACATATTTGAATGTAATATGGTAACTCTGGAAATCACATTCTCCCTTTTCACCAGGATTTGCTGGCAAGTTTTTAGTTTTGTTTTGTTTTTTATTCTTGTAGACTGCCTCTGTGCCTGTAAGAGTCCACCTGAGGTGTAAACTTAAGGCGTTTCAGGTCTTGTCTGAGCCTGCACCTTCCCTGGGCAAGTGTGCTCAACTTTTGAATTTCTCACACATAAGCAGTTGTTCTTGAATGTCCTTGTCTTTAATGTCTGGCTCCCAAATGGGGAAAAATAAAAAAAAAAAAATGAAGCAAGGGAGGGAGAGGTGCTGGCCTTTTAAATTTCCTTGAAGTCAATTTAGCTAGAGAGGTAGTGAGTGGCAGGGGTTTGCAACTATAAGGGGAGATGCAGCAACAATGGCCACCCACCTCTTTGTCTGCACCTCTGTGATTACAAGCAGCAACCAGGCCAGGCACGGTGCCTCACTCCTGTAATCCTAGCGTCCTGGGAGGCTGAGGCGGGAGCATTCTTGAGCTCAGGAGTTCGAGACCAGCCTGAGCCAGAGTGAGACCCTGTCTCTACGAAAAAATAGAAAAAATTATCCGAGCTTGGTGGTGCATGCCTGTAGTCCCAGCTACTCTGGAGGCTAGGCAGGAGGATCGCTTGAGCCCAGGAGTTTGAGGTTGCTGTGAGCTAGGCTGACGCTATAGCACTCTAGCCTGGGCAACAGAGTGAAACTCTGTCTCAAAACAACAACAACAACAAAAAAAACAGCGGCAGCAACCAGGGATCAGAGCATGGATCCCTCGTTTGAAGGTCTGTTTTTCCTTACCCTGGTTCCCCCAGGCTATGTGCAGGTTGCTCCAGGAACATGTGCCAGCCATAGAGCTTATAGTATGGGATGTAGTAGCACTGCTACTTATGCTATGCTAAGAGCTAAAATTGAGGGAAATTAACTGCACTTGACCATCTGATTCTGCCCCTATAAGTTGCAAGCCCTCAGTAGACTCCAGATTCCCATGTAGTTATTACCACAGACAGATTCTGCCAGTGCAGTTTTCTAGGTGGGGAGACAGATTCCTGGTGCTTACTATTCCACCATCTTCCCAGAATCCTCCCCAAAGTCTGTTATATAGGAAATTATGTTCAAAGCAGTTTTTCTGATTCCCTTATTTTAAAATATTAAGAAATTAAGTTGGTTTGAATAACAAAGTATACATTACTTTTTTAGTGTGCTGGAATTGATGTTCGTCTTTGTGATGTTGGTGAGGCCATCCAAGAAGTTATGGAATCCTATGAAGTTGAAATAGATGGGAAGACATATCAAGGTATATTCTTTAAATACACCTTGTTTTTAAATTAAGTTTATAAACTACTATTGAGTGCTCTCTTTGGATCTGTTACTTCATCTTTATATCTTGGGAATATAAAGAAAACGGGAAAATGACCTGCTCAAAGCATGATAGTACTATGATTGCTGAGAATTATTGCCAAGCTATTTTATTAGCTGTTAAAACACCTGGGGAATTATCCTAAGGTAGGCAAAATGTGGACTAGGTTTTGTGTGACTAATCAAATCAAGGCTCAGAGAGAAGCCAGGGGCCCTTTTCATTGGTGATTTCCTCCCTCCCATTTTTCTTTTTTTTCCTTGAGTCACATTCAGAATTTGGAGGCCAGTTAATTCCTTGTGTGTCCCTTTAATTCTCAAATCCCTTTGCCTTTTAATCTTTCATAGCCACTCTCTTAGGTATATATTCCCAGTCACCTGTGACTTCATTCATCTCTTCATTCATCATCTTCATTCATCATCTTGCTCTGTTGCCCAGGGTGGATTTTATTGGCACTGTCATAGCTCACTCTACCCTTGAACTCCTGGGTTCAAGTTATACTCCTGCCTCAGCCTCCCAAGTAGCTGGGATTATAGGTGTGTGCCACTATGCCTGGCTTTTTTTTTTTTTTTTTTTTTAAGAGATGAAGTCTTGCTGTGTTGCTCAGGCTGGTCTGAAACTCCTAGCCTCAAGTGATCCTCTTGCCTCAGCCTCCTAAAGCACTGGGATTACAGACGTGAGCCACTGTGTCTGGCATGTTTGTCCTTTATAGACCTTTGAGTGGAAACTCTTGTCTGTCTTCCTTGCCCTTCAATCAATAAATTCACACCATTTGGCATTCTTTGCATTTCACATTGCCAATTATAGACCATTGTGTTTCTACCAAGTGCAGAAGTGGTTTTTCCTCTGAGACCGGACAATGCGTGCCTCTCCTTGTGCTCTCATTTGCGAAGTTCATTTGGCTCCTTGATTTTGACATCTGGCACCATTCTAACTTCTGCTGGCATTCTGGATGGCTTCAGACATTCTGGATGGCTTCAGTATCTATACAGGCAATTCAGTTAACACCTAGGCATCACCAGTCCTAACCCTAACCCTGACCAACTTGTTGACTTTTGCTTCCTTAACAGTCTTTCATGTCCAGATACTGAAACTTATCACCAATCTTTTACACTCTTAAACAACAGCTAGTCTTTTTCTTTCCAGCTCTTTCATTTACTTTACTATTTACTTCTTTAATTTACTTTTATTTCTAACATATGTGCTTTTTATATCAAGATATCCTTTTTATTTCCCCAGCATGTCCCCCTCATGTTTCGTTTTGCTTCTTCCTGCCTAGTCCCTATGTCAACAACTTTAATTCTTTTTCATTCGTACCGTACATCCATTAACGCTTTGATTTTTAGATTTTCTTTGGCATATCTTTAATACTGTGAACGTCAGTGCAAAGCAAAATACTTTAAGGCTACTCGCACTTGGATAGGTGGTGTTGTGGATAATGAAGAAAACATGCTTTGGGGTCAGGCAGGTCTAACTTTGAACTTAGCTAAATCCTATAACCTCTGAGCACCCAAAATTCTTAAACTGTAAAGGGATTAAAGATATTTGATTTGTTTGTTTTTCAGAAATGTAAATTATATGACAGTGCCTGAAATTTATTAAGTATTCAACAAATATTTGTCATTCCTCCCCTTCCTGCCCCAGTTCTGGGATTGGTGCCACAAATACAGTGCTTATTCAAGTTCCTCTCAAATCTTTTTTCCCCTTTCAGGAAATTACTTGATAAGAAAAATAGCCAAATAGGCCTGACATCCCTTAACTTTTGCCATGTTGCATAAAGCATAAAGAAAACTCTGCCTTCTATCCTTATTATTTATGGTGTTTTTTGGGTTTTGGTTTTTTTTTGCATTTTCTTTTTTTCTACTTGCTCAGACTCATTGGCATATCTCTGTTTTTTGAGGAAGAATTCTTCTATTCATTGTTAATCCTCCCACCTCCTTTGGGATATCAAGGTTGATTTGGCTGGTGGGGTCAGTTTGCCAGGTCTTAGAGAAACAGTAATGCTGTCTGAATCTTAAATTTAGCTTATCAAGTGTTGCAAATATGAAAGTATTTGCATTTGCTTTTCTTTATGTCTTTACTATCTAATTATGCAACCCTAAACAGTTTACATTTAATTTTGAAGTATATGGAATTGAACAGCATTTATACAATTGGGCCTTCTCATTTTTTATTGAGTAACAATACCTCCTTAGCTGACCCCCACTGTGCCCTAACCCTTTATTTTTTCTTCCGTCTCCCCTTACTCCCTTCTAGTATTTAACCAATAACACTGCAATAAACTACTTTTTATGTTTTGCTAAGTTTCACTTTATATTTAACTACCTCAATTTAAGGTTATTTAGGAGAGTGATAATCTTATTTTTAAATAAATGCTTGAACTCTGCACCAAAAGGCCAAGAGATGCTTTGTGCTTCTAGATATCCTGAATAACTTTTGTTTCTCTATTTATTATGACAGTGAAACCAATCCGTAATCTAAATGGACATTCAATTGGGCAATATAGAATACATGCTGGGAAAACGGTGCCCATTGTGAAAGGAGGAGAGGCAACAAGAATGGAGGTATGTGTGTCATTAACACATCTGTGAAAAACATTGTGATTTTATTTTCTCCTAAACAAAAGCTAGTGATAGTTAAGTATATGGTATATTGACCAAAATTAGCTTGCCATTTGTACTTACCCTGATAGGAATTGGGCCATTTGTGCAAATGGTGTCTGGTTAGACCAGAGCAAAATCAGCCATGGATGTTGCAACTGATAAAGTATTGTTTATTCAACATTTAATGAATATTTATTGAACATTTTCTAGGTGCCACTATCTTTAGTAGGCACTGGAGGTATATAGTAGTGAACAAAACAAAATACCCTGCTCATGTAAAGCCTGTATTCTGATAGGAGGTGGCAGAAAACCCAAAAAATGCTAAGCAGGGAGAGGCTGGATAAGGACTACCAGGGGCTATTTCATGTTGCTGCTTCTATCAGCCCAGGAAGTCAAGAGATGGTGATTGTGACTAGTTCTGAATTTTTC
Organism: Cheirogaleus medius; assembly: GCA_008086735.1. NCBI lineage: Eukaryota > Metazoa > Chordata > Mammalia > Primates > Cheirogaleidae > Cheirogaleus > Cheirogaleus medius. The sequence continues at coordinate 15,406,235 of VBSM01003169.1, forward strand.
TTCTCTCCCCTTGACCCTTATGTATTTTTAAGGAAGGAGAAGTTTATGCAATTGAAACCTTTGGTAGTACAGGAAAAGGTGTTGTTCATGATGATATGGAATGTTCACATTACATGAAAAATTTTGATGTTGGACATGTGCCAATAAGGTGAGAGACTCTTTATTTTATTTTTTTGCCTAGCCACTTAGGGAGCTAGCATGTTTTTTTACACTTGATTTTTATATGACTAAGGAGCATCTCTTCTCATTTGATAGTATTTTTAAAAATGTGACATAACATACAAAGTGAGATATATTCATAAATGTATAAGTCTATAGCCTAACAGTAAGTTCTGTGGGTTTCTATAATATGGCAAAAAAAATTGGCATGTTAACATTTTAATTGAGATGAAAATAATATATATAGGCAAGTATTCTCTTTAAATCCAGTTTCATAATATAATAACATCAGAGATTATTATTTTGCTACCCTTCCTAGTTGTTGGTCTTAATGTTTTCTCACTGGTAAATTTCATATTTTAATTTAAATTGATTTTTTACTTTTGGAGATGATTGAAGCCTGGATTTATGCCTCCTTTTATGTTCAGCTTGAGGCATACCAAAGGAAATTCCCATGATGCCACTCTGTAGATGAGTGTGTCCTGGGAATTAAACACACACGTGCATAGACACATAAGCACTATAAGATGGCATTCAGCTGGTTTCCTATTCAGCTGCCATCTATAATTAGGTATTGGCTATTATACATTCTGGCTTTTGGTTGTTGAAAGAGTAACAACAAAAGTTTTTGAACTTTAATTACTAAGACATAGCTATGGTTTGGGTTGGTAACTCTTGCCAACTATTAATCTTGGATTTTTTTCCTTTTAGGCTTCCAAGAACAAAACACTTGTTAAATGTCATCAATGAAAACTTTGGCACCCTT
>VBSM01003169.1:15407259-15419954 GCA_008086735.1 Cheirogaleus medius
CATTTTCAGATCTGAGAGCTACATTTCAATGTCTGTGGTTATAATTCTGGACAGGAAATAGCTTAAATTTAATGTAGGAAAATGTGGAGCCTTTTCTCTGGATTGTAGACCTTTATGCTGAGACTTTCTTCCAGCATAGTGACTCAAACAAGATCTACACATCCATAAGGTGGGACAATCCCCTTTTCTTCATAAATAAATAGCTTTAGAAATATTTTGCAATTTTTTATAGGACCATACTAGTCATTCTTTCATTTTTTTTCCCTCTGACATTTGGAAAGATGCACTAATTGAAACATGACTTTGAACATTGTGCTAACTCAAAACTTTGATTTAGTAAAAATCTCAACATTTAGATCCTTTGTCCAATGGTAGTATTTATGGGAACTGTATTCAGCTTGCTCAAAAAACCAAAAGGGCATTAAAGCCAGAAAAGCAAAGAAAAACAGGAAAGCTTCCCATGTTTGTTTGGATCTTGTCCTAATTAGAAGGGTTAAACTGAAATTATAAGGCTTTTTCATTCATGAGCCAAATGCTATAATACCCTTCTGCTTGACTGGTTTGGATTCTTAACACTACTAGTGGTATTTCAGGAAGTGAGGTTACATTTACTCTCCTTACAGCAGCAAAATGTATTAAGTTGAATGTAAGGATGTATAATATTAACTTGTTTGAACTGAGCCCCACTACTGATTCCTTAAGGAACTGCTTGAATGTTTATATGTATATGATTTGGTGGCAATGTTCCAACATAATTTCAAAATTGCTTGTGTACCAAGGTCAAGCCTTAATTTGTATATGCTTTAGCACAATAAGATTTTATTGCCTCTGGGATGCTGTTTAGTTTGTATTTTAACTTTTTTCTCATACAAAGGGAAATCTATGACTTCTGTACCTAGATCATTTGTTAGTAAAAGGCTGCTTTTTCAGCATTAGATATGAATGTTACATTGTGGCAAAATCAATCTAGCTTTTAGCTATGTGAGCTGTGTTTATCATGGTGCTAATGTTCAATAGCCACCTTTATATAATTTCTCTATTTTCTGCGATGCTGTGCTAGCAGCAGAGCTCACCAGTTCATGCTTGGATATATGGTCAGGGCTTGTACCCTTCAGCTAACTCCTTGGGGCTTTTGAGTCTATACTTTTTTTGTGTGCTTTGTTAGGAGGTATAAAGCAAGTGTTATGATTTCTAAACCCAGGAATTTTAGAATTGACCTCTATGAGTGAAGAATTTTGGAGCCTTATAAGATCTTGGGCAGTAGTGATCTCAAATTATGAGCTCCAAGCTTCCTTCCCAAGTCACAAGTGGAGCAATGGCATCACTGTATGTCTCTCGAATGGCTGGAAGGGATATGATCTTATAAATAGGAAAGCTGTTACTTAAGAAAAAAAACTGTATTGTTTGCCTACTAGCCCTGTATCGCTTGAAATTGTTACATTTACAATGATGTATCTTACTGGTAACACATTAGTTTGATGTTTAACAATAGTGCCTTTAGTAAATTGTTTTACAACCAAAACACGTTGTTTTTTTGTTAGATCAACTAAGCAGAATGTAGAAGTCCAAGTTGAGATTTAAGGTATATAGTAAGAAATCTAAGTTTTGTTTATTGTTTAAGGTTTTAGTTTGTTGTTGGTATTTTAAGACTTTAAGAGCAGTTTTAGGTTTACAGCAAAATTTAGTGTAAAGTGACTACAGATTTTACAAATCCACCCTCAAACGTCCCCCCCATGGGTGTTAGTTTTAAGGGATTAAAAAGTAAAGGGCTGTTATTATTTCTTGTATATTTTTACATTTAAGTACGTACAAGCAACTTACCATTACAATCAACATAGTTCGAGTTTTTTTTAAATCCCATTAAAATTAGGTGCTAAATGTGTGTCTCAAAAATAGTGCTTGAAATTAGAAAAAGGTAGACTCAGGTATCTTAACCACATCAATCTTTAATGAGGTATAAGTATGTAACAGTTGAGGTAACAACTTGCATAGGTGTTTAGTAAATGAACAATTTTAAATCTAGCCATTTAATACTCCAGATGTATATTTGGCACAAATGATTTGTCTATTCAGTGATAGAGTCTCATTGCACTTCACTACCGGCTGACCCAGATGACTTATTTTGAAATTTAAGAAATATTTGCTAGTAGAGGTCCCTTCCTAGTTTATACTTATAGATGATCACTAGTGGCAAAGAGCATTCTACAGGATATTATCTTTCATAAAGATTTCAACTGGCAAATAAACCCACTTAAGAGAAAATTAATAAATGATCTCCAGTGGTTAACACTGAGCTTAAGATCTTACATAGCTCATCTACAGAGGTTAGTGGATTCTACCCTTTCTAAATGAGATTGTTAGCAGCAATACAACTTTAAAGAGATCTTACTAGATTATTAGAGCAAAAAGGGTCGTACTATTTTTAAATGCAAGTTTAGATAATTTAAATTTTTTTAAAAAACTGCTTGGGGCCAGTGTTTATCTAAGAGGCTTCTACCTAGTAGTCACATAATTCTAGCAAAAGCAAGTAATCCTGGCTTAATTTAGGAAAATGAGGTGCTAGACATACAGCCCAATAACCAATATTGAACAATTATCTTCTCTGCCCTTTACAATTTTTTTCTCCTTTGAGCTAAAAATCAAGATATACAAAGCTTTAAGAGATCTAAACCCGTACCCAAGATAAAATATTTGAATAACATTATAATACACCAGTTTGCTAAATTCAAATTTTATGACTGCTTTATTAAAATCTAGACAAACCTGTTTGCTGTCAGACAAAAATCATAAATCCCAGTCATCATTTTTTTAATGTCCATAGTTCTGAAGTTCACTTAAATATACTATTTGTAAAGCTGTCATTTTCATTTAGATACAGTTTGACTATGCCAAATAACAATTATTTTAATAAACAATAAATTTTTAAGTCAAGTTGCACTAACCAAAGTAGTATCTGTTCTGAGGCCTGTAACAAAGCCTCAGGAATATCGAGTATGATTGGCGAATATTTAGGTAATACTAATACTTTGAAGTATTAGTTTAACTCCCTTCAAGGGGCAAAGGTGACTTCAATATACAAATGGCCTGAAAGAAAAGCCTTTTTTTGGTAAGACTATTAGTGAAGTATCTAATTTTCCATCTATCAAAAATTTGTATAGAAAATAGCTACAAAAGATAAATAAGTAACAAATGTATATAAAATGATGCCACCTGAACTTCTTCAGTAGAAGATTGCACAAATTCATGATCTAAGCCAATTAAGACATCAAAATATAAAAGAGGTAACACCAGTCTGAGGTAAACTCTAAAACTCCCAAGTATTTGAACAAAGTTTAGTTACCTGCAGTTGATATATTTGTCTCTGTAAAAAAGTTTTGTTGTAGAGTTAGATACAAAATGTATAAATGTAGTGTGCACTGATTCATAAGTAAAAAATAAAAACAATGAAGCTGAAAATTGTAAGTCAGCCCTTTAAAAAAGCATATATACAAATCCCAAGAGGAAAGCCCCACTGTCTTTGTATCAACTAAGGGTTTCATTAGAAGAGGTATCAGCTTCTTCACTGGGATGTTGGCTACCAGACAGGAGCTCTGGAGGCAAGAGTTTAGAATGTCCGTTCTCAGTAACTCGTTGAGTATAAAACAAGATATAAGCTTGGGCCTTGCATACTTCATCCATAGTGCACATGCTTAGCTTGGAATCATTGCAGTGTACCCAGAACCCTAAAGCAAAGCACAGAAATATGTTTATAAAGGAACTTTAGAAATTTTTAGTACAATAGGTGTTTGTCAGAATTAAGCTTTTTCTGAAAGGAAAATAATTTTCTAGCCAATTTTTCTTTTCTTTAGTGAGAAATATAGCTTGGGCCGTATGTATGTTACCCCAGAATTATCTACCTTTATTCTAGAAGTTTGAAATTATAGAATCTGCTTAGAGTACCTGACAACTATTCCTGCTCGAAACCTACCATTGAATGTTTTTGCCACTAATCATACAGGTTGATCATCTCTAATCCAAAAATCCAAATACTTGAAAAGCCAAAACTTTGACATGACACCACAAGTAACCCTGAATGCTATTTTTTTCACTATATATATGGTATGTCGTATTTTTTACTGTTAAATACTTATGGGCATATAAGTATAATAAAGTGATTGCATGTTGGTCGATATAAATTCAGAGTTAGGAATGAAGGTGATGCCAAACCACCAGACTGTCCACATAGGAGGCTAAGATAGTAACACCTTTGCTTCCTGATGATTTTGTACACTAACTTTCAAGCACAAAATTGTTAATATTCTATAACTTGGGAGGCTGAGAGGATTGCTTGAGCACAGGAGTTTGAGGCTGCAGTGAGCCATGATCATGCCACTGCACTCCAGCCTGGGTGACAGAGCCAGACCTTGTGTTTTAAATAAAAAATTATATAAATTCCAAAACACTTCTGGTCCCAAGCATTTTGGATAAGGGATATTCAACCAGTATTATAAAGCAAATAGCGTACAACTCTTGGTAGTTTAATGTTGAATTAATTGCCTTAGTGGATCATCTGGGCTTTTTGTCAACACCTCTTTTCTGTTTGTTGGGGGTACTGGTGGTTCATTCGTTGTTCAACTGTAGGTACCGAAAGGGGAAGTAAAAAGTGAAACCTCAATCCAATTACCTTTCTTAGGACTACACTGTCCTGGAAGCGTCCATGGAATGGGCAGCAAATGAAAGTGAGTTTTGTATGTTAAACTTGAACTAAATGTTTTGTTATAAATATCTGTAACCCCCAAGTTGATTAAGATGCCCTATTCTTTAACAAAATTAACTGAAATAAACCAGTAAACATAAGACCTTTTCTTGGAAGTGTGCCTTTAAGAAAAGATAATACTCTCTGACTTTTAATTAACAAGACTAGCTTCATTATCCTATTCCTACAACTCTTAATAAGTCAAAAAAGTACTGCAAACCTGCAGAAATATATAGTATCTAATTTTCTGCACAAACTCCCATTTCTTTAAAAAACTAACAGTACTGCAGAAGCATTCTTCAAAAAGAAAATAAGTGGTTTAAGATGATTTAATAGCTAATTTAGAAATTGCTAAAGCCTGAACTCCAGCTTCCAAGTCTAATGAAAGATAAAATAATTTTTCCTATCTATACCTCCTTCAGAATTATAGCAGTAGGCAGTATAGTGTCCTGAGCCAAATCCTTTCCCATGGTGCATTACTACAGCAGATAAGTCATAGATAAAGCATTCTGGTCTGAGGGATTTCAGGGTCTCTCTGCAGCAATAGGGCTCCATGTTTAAGATTTCTTCGAAGCCAACATGAACACCAATCTTCTCTCGGTTATTACGTCCTGACCACCTGTGAACAAACCAGAGTAAAATTATCAACAAAATTAAGGGAAAATGACCATGTCCTAGGTCTAGACATGTGTAATAGATGACCTCAGAGAGTATAGAATACAAAGTATCGTATATATGATAAATATAAAATTCTTTCAATGCTCAAGTGGAATAATTTAGGCTTATTTACCAAACAAATGCAGTCATGTTTTCAAATATTAAGTTGTTAAGTATGAAATGTCTGATTTCCTTAAGTACTAAGTTTGACAGTTGATATCTCTGACATTTTACTTGACTCCTCTTGCTTTACTTTTATTGTGAAGGTACACCCTCAGTCTTTCAAATGAATGTTTTGGCTTATGATTATTTTTCACATTTTTTTAAAGCAATTTTTGTGAAACCATGGATAAGTCAAAAATTCGTGTTATTTTCGAACATGAGTTGTCATGGAACCACTGCAACACAGACAGCTCGAAATATCAACCAAGTATTCGGGAAGGATGTGGCTATGAACGCGCAGTATGTCAATGGTTTGAGAAGTTCCATTCTGGTGATTTTAATCTTAAAAATGAGCCATGCGGGCGACCTAAGACCAAGGTGGATACTGATGAGCTGAAAGCTGTGGTGGTATCAAATCCATCTCAACCTACATGTGAATTAGCAGCAAGGTCTGACGTTACTATTCCAACAATATTAGACCATTTGAAACAAATCAGCAAAGTAAAGAAGAGGGATAGATGGGTTCCGTGTGAATTAAATGAGCATCATAACAGAAATCGTCTTGAAGCTTGCCTTTCTTTGCTGTCTTGACATAAAGGTGAACCATTTCTACACTGTATTGTTACAAGTGATGAAAAATGGACTCTTTTTGACAATCACAAGCATTCGGCACAGTGGATAAGTAAAGATGAAGTGCCAAAACATTGTCCAAAACCAAATACTCATCAAAAAAAGCTAATGGTGTCTGGTGATCAAGTGCTGGTATTATCCACTACAGCTTCATGAAACCTGATCAATCGATTATAGTGGATATCAGCTGCAACCAATTGGATGAAATGATGAGGATGCTTGTGATTAAGCAGCCGAGATTGGTCAATAGAGACAGGCCAATCCTTTTGCAAAACAACACTCGACCACATGTCACACACACAACACTGCTCAAACTACAGAAGCTGGACTTGGAAACTCTGTCATCCACTATGTTCATCAGACCTTACATCAACTGACTACCTTCTTCTTCCAGGCTTTGGACCACTTCTTGCAAGGAAAAATATTCAATTCTCAACAAGCTGTGGAAAACGCCTTTTGTGATTTCATCATCACTTGCTCTCCAGCTCTCAGGCTTCTTCGCTGTGGCATAAACAAGTTACCGTTAAGGTAGCAAAACTGTGTCGATAGCTTAGGTGCATACTTTGATTAACTGTACTGCTTCTTGTTTGAGATATAATAAACTACACTTTTGATTCCAAATCGGACATTTCATATTTAATGAGCTAGTAAATATATGCCTTCTGTAGTTAGATGATAATCTGGGAAGAAAATTAACTTTTAGAAAAGTGTAGCCCTATGGACATTTTCCCCTTCTAATAGATAAAGTCAAAGCTCCAAAGGGTTTTCAATTCCTTATTGTCTTGCCAGGGTAATGGAGAGGGTTTATCCCAGATGGGAGATAAAATCCGATCCTTCTCAAGCCAGTTGTGGAGGTAAACAAAAAACAATATAGCACCACGAATTCCTCAGAACACTTCAGAGCACTTCAGACTAAAATAGTAAGAAATGTGACCCTTCAAGTCAGCACTATACCCATTAGTGACAGAACTTAAAGAATGCCCTTACACTGTCATTTTCTCCATCTGTTGGTCATACTTCCCATCACCAGGTCTAAGCATTGGCAAGCAATGTATGTATCATACACAGACTATGGAGTTAGTACTAAAGGGGAAAAATAATGTAACATGGTAGTACTTCCAAGAGATTGTAATCCAGTTTGGGGTAGTGTGGTACAGAGACAAATCAGATATATATATATTAGTTTTAAAGTACTAAGACATGAAGTTCAGACAAGTAGCAGCAGGTAGAGAAGGGAGAGAAAGGAACATGGTTTTATGAAGAAAAAAATGTGAAAAAATTAGTACAGTGCAAAATGGTACAGAACTAAAGGTGAGTCATGCAAATTATATTATTTGCTGGATTAGATGTCATATTCCAATCCCTCTGTGATGTTGTGAGATATACATTTGTCCACTTTCTGGCCAGGCACGGCTCATGCCTATAATCCCAGCACTTTGGGAAGCTGAGGAGGAAGGATTGCTTGAGGCCAGGAGTTTGAGACCAGCATAGGCAACATAGTGAGACCCCATCTCTACAAAATATAAAAAATTAGCCAGGCATGGTGGCACACATCTGTAGTCCAGGCTACTTGGGAAGCTGAGGCAGGTGGATCACTTGAGCCCAGGAGTTTGAGGTTACAGTGAGCTTTGTGCCACTGCACTCCAGCCTGGGCAACTGAGCAAGACTCCATCTCAAAAAGAACTAAAAAAAAAAGAAATGTTCCATTTCTTATGCTTCCTCCAAGGCTCCTGTGTGCCGCTCATGCCCCTACCAGTCCCATTTTCCCTTTTCCTCAAATGTACTCATAATCCAGAATATTATATATACATTACCTTATTTCATTTTATGTTTTAAAAATATATTCAATAAAAAATTTAAAAATATATATATTTAAGAGTGTGAATACATACACATAGACACAATCACACAAATACACATATATGAGAAAGATTAAGGAAATGTTAACAGAGAAGTCTGCTGTTTGCATTCAAAGTGGAGAACCCATAAGATGACAACACCAAAGCTAACTCACGGGCAGCCTCCCCATCCCAAATACCTCTGGCAGGAGGCCAGAACAACAATAACCTTTGCTAGAAATATAAAAAGTTCACATCCTATCAGTTTTCTTAACAATTATAATCATCAGTAAAGCTTGGATTGTTTCTCTAACATTTTGGAATTAAATGTATTCCTAGTGTAACTCATCCCTTACAAGTAAGAGATATGTGACTATACTAAGTTTAACTGTAGGAATCTGTGAGAGATTTAACTGTGAAAGATAATATTCAGAGTTGCACAGTGGAATTTTTTAAAGAATGATGCGTTAGTTTCCAAACTGCTGAATGGTGAATCATCTGAAATTTAGAAATTAACATTCTTTTTTTAATGCTTTGGGTTAAGACTTATTTGGCTGCAAAGATAATTCACAGGATGAAGATGAACTTTTTTGGTCAAACTTTTCTGCTTATATAGCTAAGTATTTACTATAATTAAATGTAAACTTCTATTAGAACCTGCAGGACTTGCTCTGTCCTGATGGGTGAGACACACTATTTTTGTTATTTTGTTGGATGCTTTTTCTCTATGTATGTGGCTACTTGTGTGGCTACTTGGTAATTCATTCCAATTAGCTTTTCTATATTAGCTTTTTATTTGTACTGTCTGTATCGAAAATCATTTTGACCTTAATACTGAAGTATAGTATTAGTATTTGCTTTTATACAGTGTTTCCCTGAAAATAAGACAGGGTCTTATATTTATTTTTCCTCAAGAAGACACCCTAGGGCTTATTTTCAGGGGATGTGTTATTTTTTTTAAGTATGGTACAAATGATCTCTCTGGGCTCAGTAGGAGACTGCTTGCTGAAGCTTTTCCCCTATCCCCTGGTGTTTGTTGGGGGTGAGAGAGGCCCACAATGCTGAGTAAAATGGCAGCCACAGCTTTCCTTCTTCCCCCTGGGGACACACAATACCTAAAGCAGAGTGTCCCGCTCCTCACTTCACTGAGGAGACTTTCCTCTCAAAGCCTCAGCTTGCAGCACGCACAGGATGGCCGGGACCTGACAGGGGGAGCCGACCTTGTTGGTGGGGATGCCTGTACCTTTTCGGTCACCTCTGGGATAGTAGCTGTCACGATGGGGCAGATGAGAAGGGCTGCTCATCTTCTTTACCGTTCCACGACGAAATGCATGGGTTGTGCAGATACGCTGCGTAGCCAAGCCCATCACTAGGTCTTATTTTCGGGGTAGGGCTTATATTGCACACATGCTTAGAAATCCTGCTAGGGCTTATTTTATGGGTAGGTCTTATTTTGGGGGAAACCCGGTAATATCACCTATAAGGTATGGGACTTCATTTACTAATATATTTGCTGGATTTATGTTGTTTACTAATACCATATAAAAGTATAATTGCCAAAAGTAATTATAACAGTTTTTTAGCTATATACTTGTTTAAAAGAATGGTTAATCATAAGCTATAGGAATAAAATCATGTTTTCTCTATAAAGCCACTTTAATATCATGCCTAATACACACTTAGAGAAAAGGACTCCCATCTAAAAAAAGAAGTCCTTTAAAAATTGGGATTTATAGCCAGGCAGATTAGTGCTCTGTAGTCCCAGCTACTTGAAAGGCCGAGGCATGAGATCCTTTGAGTCCAGGAGTACTGCGTGGGCAACTTGGCAAGACCCCATCTCAAAGAAAAAAAAATTGGGATTTATCTTTTATACATGTTATATGTCTTACATTCTGGCAAATACAGTAGTATTTTTTAATATATGAAGAGAAATGAGAAAGATAAATGAAGTAAAGAGCATAAACAAAATTTCTGGAATCAGAAATGGCACGAACAGTTAAAAATATTTTTGGCAGAAAATGGTAGGAGATAGAGTCAAATAGGTTTGAATTAAAGAGAGCTGCAAATGCCAGATTAAGTAACACTTATGATGGAATTACAGTAGTAACTATGAAGAACAGGAGATTCTTCAATAGTTTATAGTATGTAGCGGACTTGCCATATAATTGTGCAGCTTAAGAATTAATCTTAGGAGGAGTATGTGCCCAGCCCAGAGCGGCATAAGAGTCATACTTTCCGGCTTAGGTTCACCTAACAAACAGGGTTGCTGCTTGAAGGCATAACAAAGAGTTTGAGCTTCTGCACGTAAGCAAATGTTGCCCAGCCCCATAGCCGTGGGGGTTTGGAGGCCACTTGATAAACATCTTGCCCTTATGGGTACTGCCTGAGCTCATGGGATGGCTGTTTAGCCAATGATGGATAAGATCCCTCAGGGAGGAACAACCTAAGACAGGCACAGCTGCAGGGGGCCAGGCCGAAAGGGATGGGAACGGAAAGTTTCCCTTTGTGGCTGCATTGCTTATCTGTGCTTATCTCAAACTCTGGCTTATGGCAACCGCATTAAGACCCCAGGTCATGGGACATCTGTGTCCTTAGGCTACGTGTTCCGGAATTTATGGCTGTTGCTGCAATGCCTGGGTGGTCACGTATAAGGAAGTAACTTTGATTTTTAGAGTATAAGAATAAAAGGACTAGTGCGTTTGGCGCTGCAGTCTTGTACCATCTTTATGTGTGTCAGTGTCTTTCTTTGTGTGTTTCTTTGTGTTATGTGTCCATCCCTCGTCCTGCAAACAGGCCACGACAATAGTAGGCAATTAACTAATCTTCCTGTTTCATGTTACTTAATTTTATACACAATGGCAGGACCCACCTGATTTTTCACTAAACCTTCTGATGTATACTCTATCCTACTCCTTCCTCCATACCTTTGTTCACATTAGGCTAAATGCTCCTCCTTCTGTATATACTCCATTCATTCACTTAATAAATAGTTTATGGCATCTACTATGTGAAGCATGGTTCTAGGCCTTGGGATACAAGGATGAAACAGCTAAATCATTACTGACCTTCTGTTCTATTGCCAAGAGGAGAGAAATAAGTAAATGACTATTTAATTGCAGATAGTAGTTTTTGCCAGTAAGCAAAATAAGATAATGTGATGTGTGGTACTACTTTAAAACAGGATGGTCAAAGTCCTCTCTAAAGATGTGACATATGAACTGAGACTTGAATGATCTAGAGCCCCATGTGCCATTAGAGAGGCTTTGGGAAAGTTTTAGACATCAGGTAACTCCCTCTTCCAAGTCTCTGATAGATATTTTTATATAGTTTATGATACTTAGTTTATCCACTTCAACATAACTTCTGTACATGCCTGACTATAATCTTGAGAAAGGGATCCCACTTTATATTCCTCAAAGAAATATGGAATGTCTTGCATTAAAAAGTATTCATATGATATTTGCTGATTGTATCTGTAACAGCTAAAGTGAATAACTGAATGATGAACTTAACACTATCTGTAGGAAGTAGGATTCAGAGGAAAGAGGTACTATTACTTTACCTTCTGTAATGCTTAAATTTTTAAAAACATGTAGTTTTAATTATTAAGACAAATAGCAACGACTAATATGTATGAGAAACACGGTCTTAATAGTTTTCAAATCATAGCATGTTAAGTAACTTCTGTAGTATATCTCATTCCTTAATAGAACAATAGCCCCTCAGATTAACATGGTTCATGCAAAGTATGAAACCATTCACTTTGGTCAATCAGTTTGCCAATTAATTCACCTAAATATATTTCAGACTAGTTTTGGAGTTTTGAAAAAATTGTTTTGAACTGCTATACCTTAGATAAGATATTTTCCAAGGACAAAGCAACTGGGTCAAATAGTTTTAAGTTATAGATTAAATTAAAAATTTTTATACCTTAAATATGCTGAATATTAAACACTATAAGCAGAATTAAATTTACAAAGAGAATTTACAAAGATAATAATAAATTTACAGCAGACCAAAATGTGAGGGATCTGCTGATCAGCAATGCGTTCTACAAGGGAAGCTAATCAGATGGTTACTTATGGATAGTATCTGTTGTTTTTTTCCTTAAAAACAAAAGGAAAAAAAGCAATGCTCTGCTGTTGGAGGCGGGAAGCAAATGTAAGTCATCTACTAGCCAAGTATAATGGTATTAAAGTTAGTTCATCACATGTGCTCCTTAAGTTTTGAGGCATTATAAGCACAAGAAATGATCATGTTAGAAGTGTATACTTGGCAACTGCTAATACTATTGCTACTAACTGTAAGGCTGGTGGCGGGCACCCCTCCCCTCCCTAGATCAAAAAGAAAAGGCTCGTGAGACCAGACCCACCAAGGACAACCACCAGGCCCCGCTGAAAACAAACAACACCTGGATGTCCACCCAAATAAGAAAGTTTTTGGTTCCTGGATTGTGCAACTACTGCCAGCCCCTCCTATTTCTCAATGACCACCAAAGGTCACCCCATCTCTTCCCGCCAAAAGTCCTCAGCCCACTTAAAATGGTATAAAAGCCTTCCCCCCTTTCAAGGGGATGTGACTTCTCAGGCTCCGCCTCTCTTGGGACTCGTGAACCTCACCTGGGAGCGCACAATAAAGCCATGTTGTTTGGCCCCACTCTCTCTCTCTCTCTC
>VBSM01003169.1:15420054-15447431 GCA_008086735.1 Cheirogaleus medius
GAAAAAAAAAAAGAAAAGAAAGAAACTGGATGAGCTAGTCAAGTTAGACAGGTAAACAAATCAGTACGTGATTTAATAACAACTTTGCAAATAAGGCAACGGAATGAAGTATACTGCTATAATATTTAAAAATGGACTTGGCTATGCCAATTTATAGGAAAACATTAAAATGCTCCCTTAAACATACTTTAATATACAGGGGACAGGGGTCCTGACTGCCCAGAACACCCCACCACCCTTCCTGGGGATCTACCCCAGCCCTGGGTGATGGTCTAAGAAAGCAGGTCTTTACCAGCTCTGCATCTGAGGCCTCCCTCACTCTGGTGCTTTGCTTTTGTTCTTTCGGCATTAGATTCTCATAAGCAGTGTGCAAACTGGATCCCTTGCATGCGCAACTTACAATAGGGTTCTTCCTCCTGTGAGAATCTAATACCCCCACTGATCTGACAGGAGACAGAGCTTATGCAGTGATACAAATGATGAGGAACAGCTGTAAACACAGATAAAGCTTTGCTCCCTCACCAGCCGCTCACCTCCTGCTTTGCAGCCCAGTCCTAACAGGGCATGGATGGCGGGGGTGGAGGGTGGGGTGGGGTTCTCAACTTGTACCTCAGCTCTGACTCCAGCCACAGCAGCTGCTTTTCATGTAGGAGGTAGAATCAGTCCATCATGAGGCTGTGCTCTAAGCCACCCCCACGGGCCATCAAAAGCCTTTCCTCCAGGACTATACCCCTGAGATCTAGGTATCTGGCTGCTGCTGAAAGGGTCCTGTATCTATCTCTGGATTGTTTCCTACAACATATGGTCCAAGTGCAGCTAGACAGGGGATGTAACTCCTGGACTTATAATTTTAAGCATTTGTCTTTATGTATTAAAGCAGGTCTCTTAGGCCTGTATTTGGTATCCCCAGTAGACATATAAACAAACTTTGTATAAAACTGTATTTTACATTCATATTTGTCTATTCCCAAATTAGGTGATGAAAGCATCTGTGACTATTCACATTTATGTCTCAGAAAAAATACTTCATCATAACTTTAAAAAAGGTTTATTTTTTCTAAAACCTTATAACTCTTAGGCTACTTATTATATAATAGAGTTCATATTAGACAGCACTCAGAAAAAAATGTTAAAGTTGTTCTAGAAAACCATCAACCGATGTGACATTTTTTCAATGTTGGAACATCCAATATTTTACACTACCTTGAATGTTTAGTATCTAAAACTCTAGAATCTTTTTTTATTGGTTTTGAGAAACAGGGTCTCACTCTGTTGCCCAGGCTGGAATGCAGTGACACAATCATAGCTCACTACAGCCTCAAATTCCTGGGCTCAAGTGGTCCTCTTGCCTCAGCCTCCCGAGTAGCTGGGACTATGGTGCATGCCACTATGTCTGGCTAATTTTTAAATTTGTTGTACAGATGGGGTCTCACTATGTTGTCTGGGCTGGTCTTGAACTTCTGGTCTCAAATGATCCTTCTGCCTCAGCCTCCCCCAAAGTGCTGGGATTATAGGTGTGAGCCACCGCATCTGGCCTAAAATGATTTTTTTGAGATGTGGCAATTATGGAGAATACCTGAAAATATATAATCACTAAAATGGCACATATACATTGATAGAGGAGATAAAGACACAGCAGATCTGATGTGTTTTTTTTTTTAAGACAGCCACAAAAGCTGCGAGTCTGATGTAGCCTTATATACTACTTCTCTTTAATGTTGGGTTCCTGTGCTTCCTCCTAGGCTCAAGGGATCCTCCTGCCTCAGTCTCCTAAGTAGCTGGGACTATATAGCCTCATGCAACTACACTCAGTTAATTAAAAAAAAAATTTTGGTGGGGGGGACAAGGTCTCACTATGCTGCCTAGGTTCATCTCAAACTCCTCAGCCTCCCAAGTAGCTAGGATTACAGATGCGAGCCACTGTGCTGGCAATCTTTGTTTTTATGAAGCCAATCTCCACAGCAGCAGTCCAGCATATATTATTTCCTATTATGTAAGTATACACACACACTTACCTATATATAATGCTTTGATATGTAGCAAAAAAATTCATAAAGCAAACATTTCATTCACACTAAATGAAATGCTTTCTTTTTACTTTTCCTTGTTACTTTATTCTGTTCCACATATGAAATGTAAGTTTACTTTATGAATCTCTTCTTTCCACAATGACTATAGAATCAAAAATAATTTAAATGCCATCAATAAGGCAATACAAATGGTTTGTAAACGCCAACTATAAAGTAGAAGTGTCTAGTCTGATTTCTTTTGATGAACTTAAAAGTTTTTCCTCAGAAATTTGCTTGTTAAGAAATTTGTTCCAGCTTCCTTTCATTTGTGTTTCTTTTTATCACTCCTAAAAAAGGCACAGAGAATATACTGTCTTTACTTACAGTTACACTGGTCACATACATAGATTTTTCCTTCTAAAGCTTCAGTTTCTGTAAATTTGGCCAACATTTCAGTAACCAGACATGGCTGGGAAGCAATATCTTTCCCACTGCATTGGTATCTTTCTGGAAATTCCAGCGACAAGTCCCAGAAAGGTTCTACAGTATTTGATTTGTTGTCACATGCAAGACATGTAACCTGCAAATAAAAATAATAGTTCTTCAGATTATAATCTTTCCATCAAAACATAAACTCCTTTCACTAGAGTTTATACCAGTAAATAGAACTTTCATCTGAAAATGCACCATTAGAATTCTGGATAATCTGCTTTATATTCTTGTCAAGAATTTATAATTTTTCCTTCTAACAGACTGTCATTAATTTCATTATGAATTGATGGGCTGCAACTACTGGGCATTCAAAAAGCTCTAAGGGCATTAGTCAAATCTAGAATGTAGGTAAAAATCCAAAACTGTGGATGTATTTAATAGATATACATTATGTGTGTCTAAATATATGAGATATTTGTACACATTTAACATGTTTATGTCTTTAGGCTTGAGGTTCTTCACCCTTTTTCCTTCCTCATCTTTCACTGATTTTTTTTCTAACCACAAATCCTAGCTTCTTAACCCAATCCAGTCTTAACCATAATACAAATAAAATACTATAAGTGCTTTCCATTATACAGATTTGGAAGCCCTACTAAATGATAATTTCAAAAGACAATATATATAACATAAATAGTGTCATCATACTCTCACTTAAAGCAAACATCACTACATTAAAACCCTCACTCAGATATAGGAAACACAAAAAACATGGAGCAGTTCTGAGAATCTATAGAGGCAATGTAGCAAATGGGCAGGAAATGAATAGCAATTTCAGCAAAACATTCAGCAGAATTAAATGCCAACACACACTGCACATAATTGAAGACAGATTCTATGAACAAATAATCCACATATAATATGTAATGTTACAAAGAAGCCCTTTCAGACAAGCTACATTCCTGGCATAGGCAACAAAATACAGAAGCCAGTTCTAATACAGATATTAGATTTAATAAATTGACACAAGGTACACTCCTGGCGTTTATAGTCTGGAGACTCACTATTGCCAGGGGCTGACATTAAGAAGTTTCTTGAGTTGGACCGAAGAAAAAAAAAAAAAAAAAAAAAAAAAAAAAAAAAAAAAAAAAAAAAAAAAAAAAAAAAAAAAAAAGCCATTCTAGCAACCAACTTTCTTAATCTGAGAACCAGTTTCCTAAGGGTTTATTAAGGGGAGAGAAGCAAAAAGTAGGTATACCAATTTTTAATAATTTCATTAATTAGATGAAGATTCTAGTTACAAATAGTCCACTTTTTCACACCAAAGGAAACTTCTGAGCTGTGATTGAAATAAAGGAAAACCATTTAGGAAATCAAATTTGTTCACCTTAAAATTTCCCTGCCTACTTGTTAAAGCTTTCAGAGCTTGACCCTTTGGCTTTATAGCAGTCCTCCAGAGCTACTCCTTGGTCCCTGAAATTGCTCAAATGTGCAGCAAATTTATCCCTAGTACTGCAGCAACTTCAGATCTGTTCCTCTGGGATTAAACTCATCTCAGTCCCTCAGAGAATGAATGTGGTATTATTAACCTAGGAAGTTGTTTCCTGATTCCCCTTCCCACCAAAATCTTTCCATACCATGGACATAAAACTATTTCCAATGATTCATGAAGGAAGGAATTGTAAATGAGTGAGCTGACTTCTTTATATACATTTATAAAAGCAATCTAGTTTGACCTGAAAATGGTACTAGCTCTAAAACACCAAATGTACACATATGCATTTTTAGGCTTCACTTTATGAATTCCAAGATGAAATTAAAGACAAAAAACAAAACAAAACAAAAAAAAACCTACCTGACTAAGAAGTTGTCCATGAAAAATGTTATTTACAACATTCAGAACTTGTTTGATAAGTTTCCTTTGAGAAGTGGGGATAAGAGCTGGTAAACTGGTACCAGTTGTCTCTAGTTCATGTTGTATTTTATCCAAAAGTTCACAAAGAAATTCCTGAGCATCTTGTTGGGCATAACCACGAAAAGCAGGAATTAGTCTCCACACTGAGTGTAGCATAGCAAACGGTGAGACCAAGGCCCACTTTCCAGACCACATGACTTGGAACAAAGTATGCAATTCATGACAAAGAGAAATGTATTGTGAACTTGGCTCTCTTGGCTGAATAAGCTCCATCTTTCTACTTTTTGATGCCCCACCACTTAGTCCTGATGACAAACTTGAATGTTTGGACCTAACAAAACCTGTATCTTTTTCTTGGCATTCATTCATTTGATATACTACTGAATCTGTAACTGGTAGATGCTTACAAGAAGATCTTGTCTTATCACTTGCAGTCACAGCCAGCCATTGGTTCAGATCAAGCTTTAAAAAACATTGTCGAAAAATAAGTAAATGACTTAATACCTGAAGAACAGAATTCATATAGCAAGTATTTCCCAAATTTCTCAATCCTGTTACACCAGGAGTTACTATTGGCCTTCGTTTAACTGAGGAGTCACTGATTTTTTTAAGTCCTATATCTTCTGAGGTAGATACTACTTCATCTTTTGCTGGTGATGCTGGAGGTTGTGGCGGTACTTGAACAGGAACTATTTCTATTGTGGTGGACTGAGCTAGACCTTGCAAACGTAAACTCTTTCTTGGAGGCATACTTTCCAATTCTGCTTTAACTTGATCCTCTAATTCTTGCCGTCTTTTCTTCACTTCTCTTTTTGCTACTGTCTTTTCCTGAAATTGTTCTTCTTGCCTTTTTCTTCCAATGGGTGATTGTTCAAACCACATTTTAAAGATTTTACCCATTAGCATCCTTCTCCTGTGCCAAAGAGCAGTATACATTTGATCTTCATTTTGAAGCAGAGATTGGGCGCCATCATGTAAGAAATAAGAATCATCACTTGTACCAATAGACCGTAAAACCCTTCCACTACGAGTGGTGCAGTGATAATTTTGACTTTTGATTGCACTTAATGTACTTCGTAGTAACTTCAGGTCTCCAGTTACATTATCATTAAGAACATAATCATCACAAAGGTAACAAAAAACATACATCTCATTCACCTCCAATGCAACAGGATGACTGCTTTCTTGAAAGTGCTTGAGTGCATGCTCTTCAATATATCTTCCACAGGCAACATGGGAACAGCTAAGGCAAGCCCAAATCGACTCAGTCGTATTGCAGTCCACACAGTGCCATTTCTGAGGGTTGAGAATGGAATGGTCTTGAGCAATTTGCAACTGCCCAACGTGTTTGCACTTATCCATTATTAACATTTATTTAGTCTAGCTGAGAAACACATAATCCAAACAAGTCTCTGTTCACAATACTTGACGTATCTGAAAACTAAGCAGAACAATGTCAAATTTTAATAAAATAAAAACAAGAACCCAATATGTTTCCTTTTTATAATGTATTTTCCCAAGAATAACATCAATTTGCTCCCTCTGCTCCCAATTTCTGGGCTGCTTGTCATAATAACATTGGCAGTTCTCACTTTTCCCTTGCTCTACACTTCCCTAATCTCTCATCTACCTTGCTCTGAAGGGACACACTTCACCTTGCTTTCTCTAGTGAGGCGCCTTTAAAAACTTTTGTTTTTAATTTTCTGCCACCATCTAGTGGTAAAAAATGGGTAGTGACCATTTTTCACTGCCATAGAACAAGATCTATTCTTTTTACCCAATAGTCTGAGAGCAGTTTCCAAAACTACATTCCTTTCTTAAAAATAGGGGCTGGCAAGACCCAGATATATCTCACTAATATTTACAAACATTCTAAGCCCTTTGTGGAGTTTCGAAAGCATAATCATAGATAAAAGCATGGGTTTTGAGGCAGAAAAACTTAGGTTTGAATCCTACTTCTGCCACATACTGTTAAATGTATATGATTTTGAGCACATTTTAACTTCTATAAATTTCATCTATAAAAGTGAAAATCATACAAATTTCAGTTGAATTGTTGAAGAATTATAATAAAATATTTATCTGACACATGGTAAATGCTCAATAAGTGGTAGCTATAATGGTAGTTATAGTGAACAAATCTTAATATTCCATTTATTTAAACAAATATTAAATAGTCTACTTAATTACCATTAAACTTGGCTTTCCATTTAGTAAATCAATAATTACCTTTACTTTATGGCTCTATAACATACTCAGACTCGAGAGACTTGACAGTTTGCTTTAGGGAGAAAGAAAAAAGGAGAATATGCTTTTGTGTTTGACTACTCTCATGAATATACAAGGATGTGTATGCAAATAAAGAGAAAGGAGGAAGAATATGAAGTGGATGGCCATACAATGAGGGTTTATATTTTAGCAGGCCTAAACAAACAAGAAAAACCCTATATGATTTGACCGAGAACTTGCTCCTTTATCAGTTAAAGTCAGGAACACTTCTGCTACAGGTACTTAATAATGAACAGAAATCTATTTAAAAAGTAGTGACTATAAAACATTTTTTTAATTATTAATTCAATATAAAGTTCAGGGTGCATGTGGGGACCTAGTTACAGAACTGAAAACATGACTAATGCTTTAAATTTTTAGGGTAGCAAGACTATGAATTTTAATGGTATCATCTGTAAGTGCAACCTACAGGGCCTAGGAAACTGCAAAGGTAAAATTGATTTTTGGTTTCTTCCCATCTCTTTTTGTAAAATCTCCTAGTAAATAGAGCCCTTCCTTCCTTAACTTTTAGACATCAGGTACTGAGAGACTCAACTTAACATGTGCACACATTTCCTTCAAAATTTCCTGAGGTCTAAAATCTGGTCAAATAAAATATTTTATTAGAACTCCTAAGATTCAACAATAGTTGCTAATGGCAAAATTGAGAAATCAGTGATTAATATATTCCATTATCTTATATCTTTACAGGGAATGGGGCAAAAAACCTTGGTGTCATTCTTGATTCCTCTCTTTCTCCACATCAGTCTTTCAGGAAAAACAGTTGGCTCTAACTTCAATATATATCTAGAATCTGACTACTTATTACCTCTACTGCCACCAACCTGGTCCAAAGCACAATCAAGCCTGACCTGGATTACTGCAATAAGACTCCTAAATGGTTTCCCCACTTCTACCCTTACTGCCACCAAAAGTTTTCACCTGAACACACAGTGGCTGTCTGCTTTTACACCCGGACAACCAGGGACCAGATGTGACACTTTAGGGGACTCTTGCTCTGGCCCTCCTCCATTAATGTGTAGTCAGTGGGGCCAAGGGGATGTGAGCACCTGAAACTTGCACACCTCCCAACTCCCCTTCTAGACCCATTTGCTGGGACCAGGGACTCAGGGAATCACTTGCCCCAGTTATCCCCAATATTGTTTCTAGAGCCTATGAGCAGTATCAAGCCACTGGGGAGTTCTGTAGAGGAGAATGACATGATTAGACTTGTAGGTTACAAAGGGATCTGAATGGCAAACAGCTCTAGAAGAGGGATGAATGATTAAAAGAGACAACTAGTCTAGAGATTATAAGGAAATTAAAGCTGTAGCAGTGTAGCAGTTTTAAAGGAGGAAGCAGAGGTAGGATCAGCACTTAATAAACATGGGCTGACAGAACTGATTTATTTGATTTGGAGGTTAGGGGAAGAATCTAGGACTCTCTACTACCTTTTTTTTTTTTTCAAGGTCTTGCTGTCACCCTGGCTAGAGTGCAGTGCTGACATCACATCTCACTGCAACCTCAAAACTCCTGGGCTCAAGTGATCTTCCTACTTCAGTCTCCTGACTATAGGCACACACCACCACACTCAGCTAGTAGGTATGTGTGTGTGTGTGTGTGTGTGTGTATATATATATTTATTTATTTATTTTTATTTTTTTGTAGAGACAGGGTCTCACCATTGCCAAGGCTGGTCTTGAACTCCTGGCCTCAAGTGATCCTCCCACCTCAGCCTCCCAAAGTCAACTACCTATTTTTATCCAAAAAAGATCAAATAAAGAATGTAAAGGAAATTTAGTTAAACATGTTTCTGGCAAATCATAGACTAATTTTAATTCAACATCCTTGCAGAGATGAAGAGGGAAATGCCATTTATTTACACTCAAAGAAAAGCATTTCATTTTAAAATTTTAAAGAGGTAGAATGAGTTAATACCTTGCACAACATTCAGAGAAGGTTCAATATAAAAAAGCCTGGAAAGAATATATATATTTATTCTGGGGTTATCTCTGGGTATTGGGACTGCAAATTATTGTATTTTCTTTTTACTAATCCACATTTTTAAAATTTCAAAAATAACAAACATGTTAATTATATAGTAAGTTTTAAGTAAAAACAGCTCAAAAATAGTGTTATGTATGTGCTAAATTATACACTAGCCTTTTTACTCCCTTCTCTATTTTGTAACGACATTTCCTTGGATACAAAGAATTTGCCTATTTCATTGCAGTTGTTACTAAAAAACCGATTTAGAGGACAGCAAGGTTCTCCAGCTTCAACAGGAAGAGGCACCTACAATTGAACACATGATTCTATTCCATGAAAACTTGTGAAAAGAGTGAACCCTGGACCAGATGTCATCTCTGAGAGATGTTTATAGCAGAGGGGAGGTATCACAGCAAAATGGCTAGTTTTACATGTGGCTGTATTTACTACGTGATCATAGACATTATTTATACTTTACGCACTTCAGTTTTTTCATCTGTAAAATAACAGTAATAATACCAATAGGATTGGTGAGGGAATTAACTTAGAAGACAATTCCTGGCACTTAATAATATGGCCTCAGTACATATTAGCTACCAATAATAATAAAATAATAAGTTTTATAAATGCCAGTTTCCTTCTAGTTGATCACTTTGAACCAGGGGTTCATTATTCTCAGCCAAATATGTACTAAGCTAACTTAGGTGCTAACTGATAATCAAGATATTAATTGAGAACTAAGGTCTGACCTCTCCCAGGGGTATTTGCATTTTAAAAGGGGGTCTCTCAAAGATAAAATCTTTTTAAAAACAGAAAGACTTAAAACCAGAATGGTGGAATGACAGATCATGAGATTAATATTTTAGGGCAGGGGGCCCACTTACCCTGTCTACTTATGAAAGAAACCAGTAGGGGGTGGATGACCAAGGGGAGGGCTGGGAGGAAAGCAGGAGATGGAGAGCCAGGCTGCTGCCCCAGAGATCCCCAGTTTGCTCTCCTTCCTGGAGCCAAAGCTCAGAGACAGTTACTAGGGTATCCCCAAAGGGGCCTCATCACACAAAGACCTAAAAGCTTGGAGGACAAGGAGGAGGATGTAAGTATTTTCTTGACACTTCCTATTTTCCTCTACTGGGTTCAGAGCACTTCTTTTCATTTGCTAATCCACTGCTGTGAAGCTATATATTAACTCTGTTTGGCTCCAGCAGATTGGATATATGATTTGGCAGTATATTCATTTTAAAGAGATATGTACAACACAACATTTTTACATCCCCCATGCAGATTCTGATAAAATATTACCTGTACCATACAAATAAGATGTTCTGAATGAAATCTACTATAAGGATTAAAATTATCTGTATTATCATTCTCATACATTTAAAAATGTTTTTACACTTGAAATTCAAATTAGTAACTATGAGACAGCTTTTTTAAAAAACCAAGCACACTGTATTTTAAAGACAGATGTATTTACAAATTTTCTAAAAGTTTGTCATTCTTCTAAAATGTACTAAAAGACAATAATAAAAATTTTAATTTGTTCAAAGAAAACCATTCAAGCTAGTCAAACTTTTCAAACATGACTGATAATGCATTTTTATTTTTAATATTCCCTTTAGCAAATCTCTAAGGTTTATGTGACTTATTACAGCCCTTTGCAATACACAATCAAGGGTGTAAGTACGTAGCAAAATACCTTTCTGATCTATTTTAATAGCTTTTCAAACCTCTTCTCATAATGAACTCATCCTACAAAGGTTCCAGCAGAGGTTCAATTATCATCAGTTCTAGGCAGCTGACTATGACAGAGACCTTATTCTTTTTTTTTTTTGAGACAGAGTTTCACTTTGTTGCCCAGGCTAGAGTGAGTGCCGTGGCGTCAGCCTAGCTCACAGCAACCTCAAGCTCCTGGGCTCAAGCAATCCTTCTGCCTCAGCCTCCCAAGTAGCTGGGACTACAGGCATGCGCCACCATGCCCGGCTAATTTTTTTTTCTATATACTTTTAGTTGGCCAATTAATTTCTTTCTATTTTTAGTAGAGACAGGGTCTCGCTCTTGGTCAGGCTGGTTTCGAACTCCTGACCTTGAGCTATCCACCCGCCTCGGCCTCCCAGAGTGCTAGGATTACAGGCGTGAGCCACCGCGCCCGGCAGAGCCACCGCGCCCGGCCTATTCTTAGCCCCAATCTTTCTGAACACCAGTCTCTAGCACACCTCCAACTAGGCTTACCTATATATCTTGCCTTCATAGAACTGGCTGCTGCTTCTATATTTTCTTATTAAAGGTACTATAGCATAATTATAGTACCTGGGCTAGAAATCTTGTATTTTTAAACTCTTTACTCCCATCTTTTCCATTCCTACATTCAATTTGTCAGCTATATGCATAGGGTTATTGTTCCCTAAGTCTTTATTCCTTTCTATTTCCATAGCTATCCCCCTCATTATAGATTTTATCGTTCCTGGAGCACAGCAGTAGCCTCCAAACTACTCTCCCGTCATTGAGACTATCACTCTCCTCCATACTATCCCACCAAATTAATCTTCATGTTTGCTTTGAGTCATTAACTCTTTTTTTAATGATAAAACATTTAAAATTTTTCTGATTATGAAAAGTCATTACAGAAAAATTCATTATAAAAAAATTTTCCCCAATTTCACCACATAGAAGTAGCAATTATTAAAATGTGTTTTATTTTTTTAAATTGTAGAAAAATACAAATAACAATTTATCATCTTAATCATTTTTCACTATACAGCTTAGTGGTATTAAACAGGTTTACTTTGTTGTGCAACCATCACAGCCATTCATTTCCCTAAGTCTTCTCTTCTTGTAAAACTGAAACTCTGTACACATTAAACAGTAACTCCCGACTCCCTGCTCCCCCAATCCCTGTGAGCCTTTAACACTTGCACAAAAATCCTCCAGTGGTTCCTTATAGTCTAATAAGGCAGTGGCTTTCGAACTTTGAGACCCAAAATAAGAAATTTTATATCATGCCCCAGGAGACAGGTGTATACACACAATACAGACAATCTGGAACAAAAGTTTCATAAATAATCCTTACAAGAATAGTATTATTCTGATATTTCCTATTTTATGTCATTTAAAAGATGCTGGTCATAACTCACTAAATTGATTTCATAACAGCAGTTTGACAAATACTACAATAAAAAATACACATTTGTCAGTCTCGTTTTCAAAATTTTTCACAGACTCCAACCTATCTTCCTTGCCTTATTACCCTTCTTTCTACCTTTTATATGTACTCTATCCAAAAATAGTCACCTGGCTAATTTCCAGAACTTATCTTCATCATTTCATCTTCCAAGGCCCAACTCCTTCATAAAGTCTTCCCAGTCAAAAATAATTTCTCCTCTAACTTCCTAAAAGACTTGGATTGTACCACTGCTAAGTTACTTGCCAAATGTGAATCCTTGTGTTCATTTGTGTACATGTCCTCACTCTGCTAACTGTTGGGTAGGCTCCTTATGGTGGGGGAGGTGTGGGAGGGGGGACTACATCCCAAACATTATCACCTAAATAAAAAAAAAATCTTTCAGGGCTTTATGAAGATTTTATAGATGTATAGCCATATTGTTTCAGGCTACCAAATTCTTGGAGCAATGAACTGCCATTAACTGCAGGTCATTTTCTTTATGACATTTGAACCAGTGGTTGAAAATAGGAAGTCACTGATCACTAGTGACCCAAAACTGCCACACCATTCTCAACCAAGTGGCCATTTTTTCCCATGATCAGCCAAGACAGTCTTCTGATATTTTGTGATATTATCCTACTTTGTCCTTAACCAGATCCATGTGTACCATGTCCCATGCTACATGCTTTGATACCCAAAATAGATTTTATACAAAAATCAAACTGAGACCCTTTTCCCAACTCTAATTAGGTTACTTTAGATTTTGGTATGATATGTAGTGACCCTTTATCCTCATGCTCTAAATAAGTGTTACTGAAAGCTCCAAGAATCATTGAAAAATTAGGGTAGCTAAATTTTTTATTTCAAAAATTACTATTCCATTGTACATTTTAGTTATCTTCAACATTATGATCTTTTCAGCTGAACACTCCCTTTCCACCTCAGTTTACTAAGACATTTGAAAGGAAAGCATGGAAAGGTATAATATAGCTATAAGCTTTGGAGGTTCTTACAAGATAATCAGGTACCAAAAGTCGACAGTATGAATACTATAATCTAGATCTACTAATCAGTATAATTAGTAGCTCAATTTTTGGATTCTTTCCTTTAAAAAATTTTAATGAAAACCAGGCAGTTACCATGAAAAACACACACACAGGCAAATTACTATTTAACAAAGTGACAAGATGAGGGAAATAGCTAATACACATTCCCAAAAAGAATTAATCTATATGTTAAAATCTGAGCAGACACTAAAATAAATTTTTATGTACTAAGAAGCTTTCCCCTCTCCTACCTCACACTTAGTCAAAATCATATAACATTTTTTACATTTTATATACTTCTTAGTGTCTTACAGGCAGGATTTTGTAATTATTAAATTGTTTACAGTCTTGAAAGACCACAAGATAAATCTAAACTCCTTAACACAGCATGTAAGAGCCTTCAAATTGTGGCACAATATATGCTTTTCTGCTCTCATCTATGACTAGCCACTTCCTAAACATCTTTTGTTAAAATGTTTTTATATACAACTGACCATATTGTGAATGTTTAATTTTTAAACTCTTCATAACTGGGCTATGAACTGCTGTTTCACAGGAAGTGGGTATGCACATTTTATATAAACACATATATATTCTCTTTCAATTAAAGGAAAAAACATAAGTAGGGCTGGGCATAAAATAGGATAAATTTTAAAATAAAATTGTGTCACAGTAATATTTATCTCATTAAAGAAAATCCTGAGACTTCCCAGAAGGATGAATATTACACATCTGCTGAATCTTTAATTAAGATGATTTTTGTAACAAAACATTCTTCATTTAACAGTAACAAATAACCTAAACAGAGCCTCTGAAAGTTATTAAAAGTAGGAAGATTTGGTTTTTTCCATAATAAAAGATAGAAGGAAATGGTAATTTCAGAAGGAAGTAGGTATATAGGAATTACTAACCACAGAAATACATTTGGATAAGAATGAAAACAGCTTCACCCACAGTTTGTAGTAATTAGGGTAAACCCTATCCACTCATATAAGCAGTTTTCAATTTTCCATTTACTTCAGGGAACCACCATAGTTTCCTGTCTTAAGAGATGTTTGTAAAATGTCATGGGTCAAGCATAGTGCTTGGTACACAGAAAGGCGTTCAATATTTTTGAATGAACAAATTATTGAACGACTGAACACAATGGGCTCTCAAACTCTCCCTACTCCCTCTTAGGTATGCTATTATGTCTATTATGTGCTTTGGCACCTCTCCATGTCAATCATGATGTATTTCCTTTCCTTTATCCCAAGAAAGGCCCTGGTTATTCTTTCTTCCTTGAGAGATCTAGAATCTATAATTACCCTGATCTCACTTGAAACTCCTCATTAAACAATAAAAGATACACTTTTCCCTTGGGCCTTCCTCAGGTCTCTCGCATACTTCTCCTGAAGCAGAGACTAGATCTAGCTAAAGATGTTCTAAGATAAAGCTCCCGGAAAGCAAGTTCTGCCTCCAGGTTATTTGAATTCCTCATCCCCATCCCTACGTAACAAGTAATTTATGGGCAATTTTGTTCCAAAATATTTATCATTACTGTCACACCAACATATTTATACAACCTACTGCTGCTAACTTCTTTTTTTTTTTTCTTCTTATGCCTGCTATCTTCTTCCTTTAGATGCAGCTAACTTCTTAACAATGGGGAAAACATTCAGAAAAATACTGAGCATTCTACTAGTAGTCTAGTAAACTGAGTTCAGATACTGTGTATAAAATGCCTGGACTATCATTCTAGTACATCCATGATTTGGTTTAACAAGTATATACTTAGACTATAAATTAGTTTTTTCTAAATCAAACAATAGTTTTGGAAGAAAAACAAGACTGATACACAAAGTACCCAAAACATTTCAACTTTTTAAACTGTACACGTTAACTATTTAATCAGAATATCTCCAAATTTCAATTTGGATAGTCCACAACGTAAGTAATGCATTGAAAACCCTAACATCCATTGCATAATTAATGGCTCATACACAAAAAGCTAGAGAAATCTGAGTGGGGAGAGAAAACCTGAATGTGCTAAAATGTGCTAAAATGTTTAAACACTCTTTCAAATGCCCTGAGATACTCAATTAAGAATAAAAAGATTAGGTTTCCAAGAATACAAAGTTTCATCTGTTTCAAGACAACTGAATATTGAATCTCATTAAGATTTTGACATATTCTATAAACATCTGCTTAACTCCTGTTTGGCTTTCTGTATTTGATCACAGTGACCAGCCAACTCTTTTTCCTTGTTTACACCAAATTCTGGTTTTGCACACAACTCAAAATGGAATTCCAGGCCCCAAAAGTTACCACCCCTACTTTTACCCCACAGGTAGCTACTTAACAGCTAATAAGGAATTCAAGTGCAGGGCTCGAAGGTCTCATTTCCATGCTAATTTCACAACCCTTTTACTAGCCACGATATGACAATTAAGGTTTAAAAGGGGGTGGGGGTGCTGAGGAAAGAGTGAATCTCCCCAAAATTCCTAATATTAACACTGCAAGAAAGTATCCAGCTGTCAGTAGAATTTAAACAGCTCAAACTTGCAGTTCAAACAATTATTATGTTTCACTTTCTTTTTTTATGGGGGGTGGGGTGTCGTACCTTCTTAAAGTCGAGCAGTTTTCCCCCTTCACACCGACATGTTTCTCATGTCCCCAAAATAAATTCTGCCTATGGCCATTCCATCCCCCCGAAGGCCAGCGGGAATGGTTTTGGGGAAGCTGATACTCAAAAACGGGAATCTTGAAGTGGCAGCAGGTGCTAACAGCGCTGGGACCCGAGAAGCACATTCCTCCTAAAGCGAGAAACAGAAGCACCCCAGGGGCTTCGAGCATCACTTCGCAGCCATCAGCGCCGCGGGGAGGATGCGGTTTGACCTTGCCCGCGCAGCTCGGCGCCCAGCCCGCGTCGCTCCAGCCCGCGGTCAGGGCACCGCTCCCCCTCCGCATCCTCCCGGACCCTCGCTTCTTCTCCCCACAGCTCGTCCCCCTCCAGCCCGGTGCCCCTGGCCACAGGAGACGCGGGTACTCGCAGCATCTCCGGGCACTCGTGAGGTTCCCCCCGGGCACTGGCCGGAGCACCGCACGACCCACCGAAACTTCCCAGAGGCGCCAATTCTAAATTCGCGGGACCCGCCGCCGCCACGCGCCTCTCAGCTCGCTCCGGCCCGTCCGTCCGCAGCCCCCTCTCCCTCTCTCAGGACCTTCCAGCGCCCTGCGCGGCGGGAAAACGCCGCCAGGTGCCGCCCGGCCCCGGGGGCTCCCGTCGGACCTCGGCTACTGCAGGGGGCCTCGCTCCGCCAACCGCCGCGCCGCGCGCACCCCGCACGCACACTCACCAGCCCGAGCCGGAGCGGCCATCTTGGCGCTCACCCCCGGCGCCCCGGACCCCGGCCCCGGTTCTGCGGCCGCGGCCCGGTCCCGCGCCTACGTCACTCGTGACGCGCAGCCGGCCCCGCCCCGCGCCGTCGGCGTGCCCCGGGGCGCCTCAGCGCGGGAACCGCGGACGGCCCACGGGGAGCCGCGTCCGGGCTTCAAGGTCAGGACCGCGGACTTTCCTCAGCGCCGCACGTGGCTCTGCGTGGACAGCCGAAGCTTCTCCCCCTGCGAGCTTCGCACCTGTGGTGACCGTCGGGCCCGGGAGGATAAATCCAGTGTTTCCTACGTGCTTGGGAGATGCAGAATAATCCATAGGCGGCGTTAGTCCCTTCTTGAATTTCTGCGACTCACAGGAGCGTCGAAGTGTTTGGCAGAAACACTTGCCAATTCTGTTATCTTCAAAATCTGCCCAAGTTAGAAATTCTTCCAGAAAACGTCTCCTTCCCAGAGGAGCACCTGGGTGTAAGCGCCAGTGGTGGTGACTGCTGTGACTTGGGCTTCCTCATACAGCAGAAAGGCCAGTAAGGTTCCAGAACAGGGAACTGCCTGAGCAGTAAGATTTAAGGGACACGAAAAAGCATCTCTACGCTAAATTGACCAACCTGAAATTGCCGATTTGAGATACTGAAGTAAATATTGAAAAGAAAGAATAGACTGGGGGGGGGGGTCTGGAGAAGAGGAAAGTCAAGCCTACAGGCAAATGAAAATTAATCCATTCATATTTAATGAGTTCTTTGTGCTCAGCTTTGAGGCAGTTCTACCTCGGCTACCCTGTGTATACTGAAAATTTAAAAACACTCTAAGAAGAGCTTAAAATGAAGCAAGACAGCGTACAAAGTTAACAGGTCAGTGGAGTGTAAAATCTTGCAATACAAGGAAAGCTATAAAATTGCTCATATCTTTTCTATCCATAATTTCACTCTGGGGAAAATCTTTTATTGGTATGAACTGAATAAAGAAACAAGTGCACAAGGTTATTCATAGCATATTATAAAAAGACCAAAAATTTGAAGAGGAAAAATAAGTCTAACCAAAGGGAAATGGTTAACTAAGGTCTGACATTGTAACCTCAGAAATTCCTATGTAGACAGCAAAATAGCAAGAGTGTCCAATCAATTCATATTTGAAAAAAATACCAAATATGTATGTGAAGGTTGCAACTGCATAAAATGGAGTCATGCAAATAAGGAGTAAAGATAAGCAATGAATTTACATAGTTTAATACACTTTTCATTCTTGTTTCTATATATTTAAGTGCATAATAATTCCAATTCAGTTCTGTCCCCAGTGCATTTCTCCCACCCAAATCACATAAACTGCTGTCTTGTAATCTTGCCTACCACCTGAATTTCTAAAGTGCACTAAAAGTATTACATGAGGGAATCTCTTAAGAAGAAATATTTCAAATTTAAGTATTTCTGGCATACAATATGGTTTTGCTTGTGATTCCTTGAAAGCAAAATATAACAAAGGTCAAAACCCTTGCTCTCCCTTCTTAATGTCATAAAACCATTGTGGAAGGTCGTCTGGAAGACTATAGTACTGGTACGAGCCTTAGTTGCCTCCCTCTGATCTAGTAATTCTACTTGTAGAAATATAAAGTTTTTACTGAGACTTAGGCAACTTAGACTGTACCTCTCAATGTTATTTAGAATAGAGAAAACCAGAAACCACCTAACTGTTCATTCAGTGCTATGGGAATGGTTCAGTAAATCTGGTATATTCATATGACAGACTATTGTCATCAGAATATATTATTTTCAAAAAATATCCGGTGAAAGGTATATAAGGCAAGCCAACTGTGCCTGCTATTCCCATTCTTCCAAGAGGTTCCTTCATAAATTACTTTACTGGTACTATATAACCCCTCTTCTCTCTCCCAACAGTTTTTTGGACTGGGGTGGACACCATACTCAAGGACAGTAAATCTGTGGGAAGTTTGTTAAAGCTCTGTTCAAACACTGAGCAGAGAGGTTGGGGTGGGTTTGAATAATGGTTTAAAGGTAAGTTGAGGAGGCAGAGTACACCAGGCAGCAAGAGCTGCAAGAGAGTAGAACTGTAAATAATCACAGGATATAGAAAGTAGCAGCTGGGTTCAAGAGAAGTAGCAGTATCGGGGGTCTTGACTGAGTAGAACTGCTTGGAGTCCAGGAACCTCTAAAATAACTGTGTAAGAGTAAACACTAAAAGATGCAAAAATGTATATACTGTATTTAAAAATATACATGTATTATATTCACATTGAACAACACCTGGAAGGAACATATCAAAACTTTAATAATGGTGTTGAGATTATAAGTGATTTTTCTAAATTTTCTAAAATAATCATAATTTTAAAGAGAACTATTTGAGGATTCTAGTCAAAATAAGCTGCATGTGGTCAAAGAGACTACCAGACAGAGGTTCAAGAAAGGAGAATTTCCTAAGATTATACAGGTGACACTTAGGCTGGGTCTTTTAAGGACTAAAATGATGTGAATAAATGAAGAGAAGGAAGTGAAATGGGAAGAAAACAAAGCACAGGCCAGCCGAGTAAGGCATAGGTGGAGCGAACTAAATAGAGTGTCCTCAATAAAATGCCTTGAATGCAAGGATGTAAGCTAGGGAGAGGTGCTGAGTGGGAGGGCAGGAGGCTGGAGAAATTATCTGAATATTATTGTTAAGTGTTGGTAATTAAAGAGTAGATAATGTGTGTAGCATAGCCTTTCCTTTATACTTATTGTTATTATTTATTCAACTTTGAAATTTCCTCAGCTGCCATTTTATTCCTGATGTTCACTACTTAGGACTAAATTATGGCATGCTTGTTTTCTGAGCTCCAGAACCTCTCTATTGCAATCTCATTTTTACATAGCAGTCATAATTATTCTTCTCCTTTAATTTTCCTATTTGTTTTTTACCCATCTTATCAAATCTAAGCTTTTATTACAATGACACTTTTTAAAAAGCCTCCTTCTCTTCCCAACTTCATCAACTGACATTCCCAAACTTACCTGTTATATCCTCAAAATCAGTGTTTCCCCAAGTAGGCCTTTGGATGGCTAAGAGATCAGTCCCTTTACGGTGTCCCACACTTGAGGCATTTCCCACCTTTAAATCGAGGCAGATGTTTATCTCCTAA
Organism: Cheirogaleus medius; assembly: GCA_008086735.1. Classification (NCBI taxonomy): domain Eukaryota; kingdom Metazoa; phylum Chordata; class Mammalia; order Primates; family Cheirogaleidae; genus Cheirogaleus; species Cheirogaleus medius. The sequence continues at coordinate 15,439,373 of VBSM01003169.1, forward strand.
GCAGAAGGCCAGCCAGCTTCCACTCCCACAATTCATTACAATCAACCTCTTTCAGGGATAGCTTAAACTCTCACCTCCTGGAAACTGCTTTCCTTACGTAACAACCGAGCTTCCAGATCCCCATCCCCCAGCCCCAGCAGCACATTATTATGCAGTCACCGCTTTTGTTCTGAGTTCCGAGCCTGGTTCCCTCTATTTGCATTGTAACCTCTCTGGGGGCCAGGACTGTGCACTTGCTCCATTTGTGTACCTCTCCAGAGATCTTACTATAGTAGTGGCCAAAAATACTGTTAAAATGCATCATGAATGAACAAAATTAGAAGTTCCCTAGCATAATATAGGGTTGTAGAAGTGATGTGGAGGGGGTTTCTCTTGTTTTCACGGCCCCCACATTGGGAGAAATGGCAGTTTGCCCTTTTTCCAAAGTAAGCAGTTTCCTAAACAAGATAAAATTTTTACGACTCTGGTACCGAATTAGTGTGTAACTACTCAATTCTGGGGTACAACACAAACTGGTTTTGTTCCTTGTATCCTGAGAAGATTGTGAATGAATTAAAGAACAAAATATTGTACGTTTAATAAACCTTAGGGCTGCTTTTTATGCTTTGTGTTGATTTTTAGAATTTTCTAGTCCAGTCTTTCATGAATCTGAGAAATATTTTAGAAATCGTAATTGCAGACTAAAAAATTTGAGTTTGTCAAATTTTAGGAAACTACTTACAAGAATTTTTCAGATTTTTACAGAGTAAATCTATCTAATAACGTTAAGATTCACTGAACAAAAAAATTGTTTTGAATAACTATGAGCCTGGTACCGTGCTAAGCACTGAGCTGTTCATAGCCTTCATTTCAATGTTATGGGGAGATGAAGGATTGAATAGACGAGGTGAGTAAAAAAATACTAAAGAGCTTATCCCTAAAGTTTAACTTAGGTATAGCAACACACTGCAGTTGAACTTTTTAAGTGAGAGGGACCCAAACAACCTTAAATTTCTGGCAAATATGGAAAGAAGGAATTAAGAGAGTAGTATTGAAAAAAAGAACAGCAGATGTAAGATATGGCCTTAGTAAGCAAACAGAGAGGAAAATGAGCTGAAAGAAAGGGCTTTAGAATTAGTCTTTTAATTTCTAAGAAAGAATGAGGGCTAGGCATTGTGGCCCAGGCCTGTAATCCCAGGACGCTGAGGTGGGAGGGTCACTTGAGGCCAGGAGTTAGAGACCAGCCTATGCAACATAGCGAGACCCCATCTGTACAAAAAATTTAAAAATTAGCCAGCCATGATGGCATGTACCTGTAGTGCCAGCTACTTGGAAGGCTGAGTTGGGAGGATCACCTAAGTGTAGGAGTTCGAGGTTACAGTGAGCTATGATCATGCCATTGCACTCCAGCCTGGGCAACAGAGTAAGACTATATCTCAAAAAAAGAAAAAGAAAAAAAAGAAGGTGGTGGCAAGTTGGGAAGGTAAATGCAAGCTGAGTAGATGGTACTAAAGTTGTTTCTAAAGGACTGTTAAATGTTTATTTGGTGGTCTGTGAGGGAAACTTGTACCTTGGAGGTGAATTTCCAGTGTAGGCCTACTGGAAACTGAAACTGAGCCCAGGATTTAGGTATTAAAGAAAGCAAAATTGTAAAGCTAGTCTGTCCTTTTGTCATTCCTTTTAACATCCACTTTATCTCCACCCTATTCAATTTTTCAGGGATCTTCAGGCTGCTTGTGCTCAGGGCTTTACTTCAGGAAAGAGGCTTTTCTCTCTTCCCTCCTATCAAAACTTTTCCCATTTTGTTCAGGACAGGTACCTGCTTGTAAATTATTCATGTTTAGTAACTTTATTTTATTTTTTTGCATTTCTTTCTCTTTAAGGCTATTCTAATGGGACCTCCTATAGCAACACAGAGGATGGAACTTCTAAAATGAAAATTTAAACATTGTGACAGATCAGTGGGATAGATATTTTCCTAAGCCAAGGTACTTTTCCAAGGATAAGCTATGGGAGGTGGGGAAGGCAGAATACACATACACACACATTATATACGTATATATACATATATAATTATATAATGTATTTAATTATAATCACAATGTGTGACAGTTTACTTCTAATTCTTTAAATATGTTGCATGTTTTATCTCTATCTCATTTATAGTGTTAGGAAAATAGTATCTGTCTTATCTTCCTCATGAGGATGGTTCAAGGATCAAATAAAGTTTTACATATGGAAATTCTTCCTAAATTGTAGGAAGAAAAGTCAATGAATTTATCATTATTATTTTTCTTAGGATTATTATCACCCTATAACTGTTTGAGATCAGGAATTGAGTTTTGTTCATATTTGTAGCCCCTATAGCAAATAGTACAGAATTTCACTTAGAATAGGTAAGCAAGTTTTACTTCTATACGAAAGTAAATTTGAGGCTGGGCATGGTGGCTTATCCCTGTAATCCTAGTACTTTGGGAGGCCGAAGCAAGACCAGAGAGGATCACTTGAGGCCAGAATTTGAGAGACCAGCTTGAGCAACACAGTGAGACCACCCCCCCTCTACCCCACCCCCACCCCCTTCATTACAAAAAATAGAAAAAGTAGCCAGGTGTAGTGGCATGCCCCTGTAGTCCCAGCTACCAAGGAGGCTGAGCCAGAAGGATTACTTGAGCCCAGGAATTTGAGGTTGTAGGGAGTTTATGATGGTGCCACTGACTCTAGCCTGGTGGCAGATAGAGACCCTGTCTCAACAAAATAAATAAATAAAAATAAAGTATATTTGAGGATAAATAGTTAATTTGAGGATAAATACTATAAAGGTTAAAATAAGTAATCTGAGAAACATGGACAACATAGTTTTAGCCTCTCTTTCTCATAGCAGGGGATCTGGAAAGGCAGAGAGAGAGGAAAGAAAAAGCACTAGAACGGGAAATTTTAACTCTTAAAGCTTTAGTAAACTATGCCAAAAAGATACTGGTAATTTTTCCTGAGGGAATGGTTATTGGGGTACCCAAGTTTTATTTTTATACTTCATACATATTTTTAAACCCACTTCTTTTAAAAAAGAATAGAATGAGAAAAGTATAGGTAGATAACCATAGTTGTTTATATAATTGTTTACATCTTGCCAAACCATTTGGAAATGGAAATCCTGTAGTGTTGCTTCTGGGTTGTAAAAGACAAGAAAGTAAAATAGAAGGCAGCCTTCAATGCAGGAAGATGTTACATCATAAAGGAAACCACAAACTGTCTATTCAGGATGTATGCATCAATAAAAAGAGCTAACAATTCTTCATGTGTGAGAGATAGGATGATCAGCCTGCTTTTCTCTGCCATCTTAAAGTTCCTTCCTTGCAGGCCAAGAGCTCTCTTGGTAACAATCATTGGTTCAGCCATCTGTAAGTAGTGTCTGTAGGCCTTTCCTTAGCTAACTAGTTATTAATTAACTCCTAGAAAACCACATTTCTGAGGAGGGAGACTTTAGGAGAAGGGAGGTTGTATGTAAAGTAGATAGGGCCTATCTATTCCATTTTACCTTTAGTACTGAAACTAGTATTTAGAGAATTAATCAGAACAGAGGCTTGATATGAATTTCTTGATTTTTTTAAAACTCCCTAAATATATGGCTTCTGATCCTTAGAAAAAATAATGAAGGATGAACCAAGCATTGTAGAAAAAAAAGGAGTATGAAATGTGACATGTAATGGAGTCTTTTTTGCAAGTATAAGGTTTTCTTTTGTCTATTGAATGAAAACTCCAATAAAATGCCTCAGGAATGATCACAGAAGGAAATTAACTTAAGTTTACCATTAAATGCTTATGAAATCTCTTCTTGAAAATCAATGGTAGTATTAAAGGATGACTTGAACTTATTTGCTTATGCCCATAACATTTTATTAAATTAAGACAAAATCTGCTTTTAACATTATTAGTGATCACAAAACAGAACTGTGCAAAAGAATTATAATTCTGACTAGCCTCATAGTGAATAATTTTTCCCCTTAACATTTTGGTTAAGCTTGGCCTACATGTAATTAACATTAGAGTTATTCTTACAAAAGAACATACACAGTAGGCCTTTATTATGTTGGTGTGATGGGGTGCTAGGAGAGATCAAATGTCCTTGGCCCACTTGTGGTTGTCAGAACTGCCCATATTACTAAACAATTTAAGGTCCCAGGGTAAAATGCAAATCCAGGAGGGGGTAATTTGGTAAAATCCTATTGGTGCTAATACTTTAGTGCAAATTAATGAATTAGGTTAGTTAATCATGTCCTGAAGATAATGGAAAACAGATTGTTAAATTTTTATTGAAAATGGGAGGGAAAGATGAGAAAGGTGCATGGTTAGTGTGTTGCCTCCAGGAGGCCTGATCAAGGGTAGGGCACTCACTGGGTTTTTGGGGAAATAGAGGGGATCTGAATGAGATATAAAACTTTTTATCTAGGACTACCTATAATCAAGAAGTCAAACATGTTAAATCTCTACCAAAAACCCAAGAATTATCTGGGAAGAATAACGCTTTGTAATCAACTCTCTGCTTAAGGAAAACAAAAAAGAATCTCCTTTGAAAATTATCTGATGCTGAGTTGTATGTATTTACACCATGTCAAACTACATGTTCTGTCATAGAGCCAACTCTAGGAAAAATTATGAAAACCTGTTGGTCATCTCATTCTGGTTCTCTAGCCTTCTCTTTTTACCCCTTCTCTTTGGTAAAACCAAGCATTTAAGTTTTTGTTCTGTGCCAGGCAGGTGATTTAAAAGAGTGAACCAGTCTGGATGTGACTGCATGTGTGTTGTGTAAGTAGCAAGATCCTGAAGAATAGGTCATTCATTGTTTAAATGTATTTGTTGGTATCACACTTACTACTTTTCAAACAGTTGCTCCTATTGTTTTTTGTTTTTTTTTAAATAGCATCTGGCTCTGTTGACCAGGTTGGAGTGCTAAAGTGCAGTGGTGTGATCATAGCTCTCTACAGCTTTGAACTCCTGGCTCCTGGACTCAAGTGATCCTCTTGCCTCAGCCTCTTGAGTAGCTGGGACTACAGACACATACCACCACACCTGGCTATTTTTTAAATTTTATTTTGTAGAGATGGGGTCTTGCTTTGTTGCACAGGCTGGTCTCAAACTCCTGGCCTCAAGCAATCTGGGGCTCCTTGGCTGGGTTCCTCAAATCCTACAGTATTTCTCCTCGTTGTAAAAGTGTCTAAATGTCAGAATACTCCAGTGTTTAGTTCTTAGATTGTTTTCTCTTCACTATCTACACTCATTCCTTTGGTGATCTCATTCAGTCTCTTGGTTTTAAATACCATCTCTACACTGATCACTTGAAAACTTATATTTTCAGGATAGATATCTTCCATGAACTCTAGATTCATATATTCAAAAGCTTACTTAATAAGGCCAGGTGCAATGGCTCACCTGGCCATTGCCAATATATATAATTTCTATAATCCCAGCACTTTGGGAGGCCAAGATCGGAAGATCTCATGAGGCCAGGAGTTCAAGACCAGCCCGGGCAACATAGTAATACCCCATCTCTACAAAAAATTTGAAAAATTAGCTGGGTGTGATTGCATATACCTGTAGTCCCAGCTACTAAGGAGGCTGAGGCAGGGGGATCACTTGAGCCCAGGAGGTTGAGCCTGCAGTGAGCTGTGATTGTGCCTGTGAATAGCCACTGTACTCCATACTGAGAAACTTAGTGATACCCCATCTCATAAAAAAATTAATATATAAAAAATCAAATATATATATTTTTAAATATGTAACTCTTTCTTGTCTGACATCCTGGAATGCATACTATATCATTTTTATTTCTGGTTATACAGTTTATGACAAGGAAATATATTCTTAAAATTTATCCTCTTTGTTAATAGCTTTAGAGTGAAATAAGCAGAAAAATGCAAAGAATTCAAACCAAAGGCACAGTACATAATAGTTGCTTGCCTTGTTCTTTTTCTTTAATATAGAAATTATTATTTCTGTCAGCTGTTCTTGATTTTTTATGCAGTGAGCATCATTTCCACTAAAAGTCACTTTAAGATTTCACAAGGCTGATAAGGGGAATATTGGCTGCTGCAGATATATGTAATTTCTGAGCATCTCAGTTGCTTTGCTTCATTGAAACTATGCTTTAGTGAGAGTCAATAGCTGGAGATTTTTTTCCAAAAAAAAGCAAAAAGATGTAAAAATATTTTCATAACCAAAAATGTTCATAATGATTTATTTTTTAAAATGTAAACAAGATTTTAGCCAAGAATTAATAAAAATGGAATCCTCTTTTCTGGAGGCAAAACATGTTAACTATTGCCATATATTAATAAGACTTCAACAATGGCATATGTTTAATAACAAATGTGTGTTGAACATCTATATGTTAGGTACTATACTAGGCAATGTTTTAATTTATGCATTGCATAGACAGAAGTATAACTACAGATTATGAATTACAGTATGTAATTCAAATAATACTGATATTCACATACACAGAGCTTTGTGCATATTCCAAAGGCACATGGAGACTTACTTTATACATACTTCTATAATAATGTGGTAATAAAAGTGTTGAAAAGAAACAGGAATTTGTTCAGCAACCTTATCTTCATTCTAGCTGGCAGAGAACTGTTTAGTTTTTTGCTTTAGTTCACTTATGTATTTAGCTATTCATTCACAAATATTTGTTGAGCACATACTATTTTCCTAGTAATTTACCAGACAATGTTGATAGAAAGAGGATTAGGACTCTGTCTTTAAGTTCCTTAGAGTCCAGTAAACTCAGAATCTCTACCTCTCAATGTATGTGCCCTAAACATGTCAGTGACTATTTAGGCAGATAATTTTTTTAAAAGCCTGAATTATATTCCCCAAACACCTCTATAAAGGCCTTCTTGTCTTCTCATGAACCCAGAAGGATAGAAAAAAGGTGGTGGATGCATATTTTATCCTCAACTACTAATTTTTCTCACATTTTCCTTCCAGTTGCTTTTCCTACATACCTGAGGATATCTTGGTGAAAGATAATTGGATTTATTTATAAACTCAGATTTGCTTCAGGGGTATTTCCCACAAATCCATAGTTGTCAAGCCCTGCAATAGTATAATGATAGGATCATAGCCTCAGATCTGTTTCTTTTTTTCAAGCTCAAATTTGCCCAAGAAATGTACTGAAATAATGGAATCCCACAAAACAAGCTGTATCTTCTTACAACAGGGTCAGACAAAATACTGCTCATTCTTGGCTGTGAAACAAACATAATCATCCTTGTAAAGTGGGTTTAAGGGTAGGGCCAGCTTGGTTCAGTCGAAAATTTTGAGGTAATCTCAGTTTTGCTATCATTAGGTAAAGTAAGTTTCAATAAATTATTTAGCTCCTCTGAGGCTCAGTTTTCTTAGTTGTGGTGTGGGGTTCTATATCTATTTAGTCAGGGATACAATGAGAACTAAATGAGACAGTGTATATAATGTGTCTAGCACATGATAACAAGTGTTGATAAAGAAAAAGAAATTTGTTCACCAACCTGTCTTTTGGGAGAACTTTGATGCCCAAGTCATAACTTTTATTTGTACATCCTGGAATATATTTACCCTTTTCTGTAGCTTACTATCAATTATAAGCAACAATAAGTTAGAGTCAGAGTTTCTACTTACTCTTCAAAGACATATTCATGACTTAATTTATAGACAAGCATTTTAAGGGTGGAACTACCCCACTATTTATTCAATTATCTTATTCTAACTGCTTTTTAAGGTTAAATAGATGCATTTAGGAGTAAAATCCTCTACAAATTATCATTTATGTGAAAATTAACTTGTTAAAAATGTTATGGAACCTATGGTTAAGTTTGTGCATATTTTTCTTTTTTCAAATTATTTTTAAAGATTTCAAAGATGATTTGGCATGTTGGTAGATGTATTACACAGGGTAGGGACTTAATACATGAATGCAGATTCACTGTAGTTGATTCTGGTGGTCCCTTTGCTAAATATGTGTGTATAATGTAATCTGAGATGACTTAGATCTTGAGTCAGTGGTTCTTTTTATTTTTTTTATTATTTTATTTTAGTTTTTATA
>VBSM01003169.1:15447531-15464603 GCA_008086735.1 Cheirogaleus medius
ATATACGTAACCTAAACATTTGTACTCCCATAATATGCTGAAATAAAAAAAAAAGATTGGATTTGCATATGGGCTCTCCTGTTTATTAGTTGTGTAACCTCAAACATGTCATTTAACCTTCACACCTCTCAATTTCTTTATCTGAAAATGGGAATTATTATACAAAACTAACTCTGAAGATTCACAACATTGTTGTGAGTATTCTGTGAAAGCTTTTGTAAGCTATGATGTGCTCCATGAATTCAAGGTAAATTTTAAGTCTAAAAGGTGGGTAAATAACATTACTACTTAATTAACAATTTATTAAATATATTGACATCAGTAAAAATCAAATGTGAATTGCATTATAAGTGCTAGCTATTGCTATGCATAAGACAGATAGTTAACAAAATTTTGATATGATAATAGTACTGAATAAATGTTAGATGCTACTGTTACCAAATCTTGTCCTAATACATGATGTATTTTGTTGCTAAGCGTTTCTCTTCCTCATCTATCTTTGTTCTCTTCCTGTTCTCTGGCCCTACCTTCTGCTTTTAAGTACACACAATTATGCACATCTTGGAAGAAATTGCTTGGCTGATTGCTTCCTGTCTCAACCACCTTATTTCTCTTCTTCCTTACAATCAATGAGAAAACCATGTCAGCAGATTTCAATGGTGTAGCAATAATCTAGTGGGCATACCACGTTTCATTGCAATCACTAAAAATACATCCTCTTTCAATCTAAATATGTACTTAGAGATATGACATGCCTCCCCCTGACCACTTTACTTATCAGTTTTTTATCCATTATCAATGTGCTCTGTAGAAATCATAATAAAATATATCCTCAATAGTTTTATATATTATCAGCCACTAATGGAATATTTTTCTATTTGTGACTTAGAGCCAAGTGTTTCCCTTACTACTGAGAATTTTTTACTAAAACAGTCTCAGTAGTAATTTTCTTAGTCCTAAACCTCTGTAAATGAGAACTTGCATAAAAAGCCTGGAAACATAAATCCTTCTCTAATTTTTAAAAAATCATGACTATAATAGTGATTAGTAGATACAAAATGTTAAAGCCAAAAAAAACAAAACAAAACCCTGGTCTATACCTGCTGCCTCCATTTTCTTGACATTTGTTTTTCCCTTTGCCTACATCCAGGCTTCCTGCCTTACTGCTTTGGAAATGTTCTGTTGAAGCAAGGTCACCAACAATTCCTTTCTTGACAAATCCAAAAGCCATTGATCTTCCTTCACCATTTGCCAAAGTTGATCACCCTTTCCTTCTTGACATATTCTCTTAATTTTCACTCTAAGACCATAAGTGATCTTCAATGCAGCAGGACTAAATGAGAACTGTGGCTGCTGCTGCTCCTACTATAATGTTACTGCTTTTACTTAGTAGTTAGCTTTTTATTCACTGCTTACTGTAATTCTCACAGCAATCCTAAGGAGGTTGGTACTATTATTCCCACTTTACAGTTAAGGAAACATGTTCAAAATTTAATCAACTTGCTCAAATTCACATACCAGAGCAGGATCTTCTCCGAAAGTGTTAGATTTGGCAGTGAAGAGGAAACCTTTTTCCTAACTGGACTACAGCATGCTCTGTTGTCTATATTTAGATTAAGTACAGTTTGTTTTATTCCATTTATCTGTCGTTTGGAGGAGTACTGTACTTCATTTGGGAAGTTGGCATTTCAAGTAGCTTTTCCACTCAGACAGTTCATCTACAATTTTATCAAGTTGCCTTTGGATCAGTTTCACCAAAAATCAGAGAAGGTGGCTAGATAGCAAGTTGTGACATGGCACTGACTTTTTTTTCTCCTTTTCAAGTTAACTAGCTCCTGTAGGAATGGCAATGTGACCTTGGATTCATTCAGGCAATGCTCTAACCACATGGACTAAATTGAAAAATTAGGTATTGGAATTCAATGTATGACAACATAGATTTAAAAGTAAGCTATATAATGTAATTTGTTCAACTTTTGGCTGAGTAGATTTTATTGAAGCCACTGTAGTGATGCAGTAGGATTTAGTTAACTACTTTAGTTGCATGCATGTTTTGTTTTCTCAAGAAAATGCACAACAATAGTCTGATCTAGCTGCAAAATATTTCTTTAAGGTTTTTGTTGGCATGTCAGTGTTAACAATTGGGAATTCAGTGTTTTAGATTTCATCTGAAATTACAAATCTGTGGTTCAAATACAACAATGAATGGTTTTCATGGTTGTCAGTTTTGATTAATGGAACAGATCTAAAAATAATAGAGACATGGTATCTATCTTATGAACACTATATAGTCTTTACTTTTATCATAGAATGTACCCTTTTCTCAGAGACATTTGGCTTTATTCCTATAGCAGGTTTTTGTCACTGAGGCTTTTACGTATCTACCAAAATGCCTTCAGTCATTTCACTAAAAAATCTGTTGGAGAAAAGAGAGAATTATAGTATCCAAAAGATATATTAAAGGCATAATTTCAATATAAAGTGAGGAAAGGCAGAATTACGCAATTAGTAATAATGCTTTTCATTGCAGAGCAGTTTACACCTCTCAAAGGATTTTCATATACATTCCTCTTTCTTCATATGTAGCATTATATAGCTGAGAAAATTAAGGTATTAAGTGGCTTGTCTGAAGCCACACAGCAATCAGATTTGGGATTAGAAAACAAGTCTTATGACTAGCCATTGTTCTTTATAGTGTACCTTATAGATATCATGGAGGTGTTTTCTTTTGAGGAAGTTATTAAAACCTTTTTCCTCATCAACTTATCTACTTGTGAAAAAAATACATTTAAATTTGATTGACTAAATCAGACAGAATAGTGTGTTGGAATTATGAAGCAGAATTTATATAGGTGTGAGAAAAATTGGTTTAGAGAATTTTACCTACAGCTTATCTCCTGTTAGGTGGCTACCATGCCAACCTAATTTGACATGCATTTCAAGGTGTCCAAATCGATTGAGACGCTATTCTATCATAATTTATAGAAGTTCTTCTACCATAATTTATTTGCTTGTAGGTAAACTCATGACCTTGGAGAATGAGCAGAATAACAGATAAGAGAGAGCTCAGGGAAGAAACAGAAATGTATGTGTTCTCTACACTACTCCTTATAAGGATCAGGTGGGGATCCACCGGTTTATAAACAAAGTTTTACTTCCTCCTCCTGATCTGTGCTGCATCCTCATTTGCTCCATTTGTATTTGACATGAAATACATTGATGATTACATGTTAATTTCTTCTTTTACACTCAGGGATACAGGAAGTGTCCTGATAAGCACCAGCATCCAAACAATAAAGATAAAAGCTTTGGCCTGAATTTTGCAAATGGGACAGCTGAAGTTGGGAGTGAAGTGACTGGTCCAAAGTCACACAGTGGGATATCTAGTTTCCAGGATCCCAAAGCAGAGCTGTTTCCTTCAGAACTTGGTGACTCAGTAACCTCCTCATGTTAGTAGAAAGTTCTCCCTTAGGGCAAACCAAAATTTGCTTCTTTGTGACGTTTTCTCTCTGGGCCTGTTTCTGCTCTCCAAGGCCACATAGAACAAACTGCTCACTCTATGTCTCCCCTCCCCCAGTCTCTTTTGTGTTTTATGCAGTTTAGGATCAGAAGTGGCTTGGTTCCTGAGGAAACATCTCCAACCAAGAATCTTCAATATCTTAGTCATCTTTCCCTATTTCTCTTTAGTGCTCACTTGAGCCTACTTGCAAAAGATTTAAACTGTCTAAACTATCTTTTGCCCTGTCCCTCCTCAACCACCCTCAGTCTCCAATCTCCTCCTTTTCCTTTTTTCCCTATTTTGGATAATAGAATCATCATCTAGTCAACCATATATTTATTTACTTATTTTTTTTAGAGATAGGATCTTGCTCTGTTGGTCAGACTAGAGTGCAGTGGCATGATCATAGCTCACTGCACCTGAAATGTCTAGTAGCTGGGACTACAGTTGCATGCCACCACACTCAGCTAACTTTTTCATATTTTGTAGAAAAGAGATCTCACTGTATTGCTCAGGTTAGTCTTGAACTCCTGGCCTTAAGCAATCCTCCCACCTCGGCCTCCCAAAGCGCTGGGATTACAAGTATGAGCCGCCATTCCTGGCTCTAGTCAACTATTTATTTTAGATACCTTAGAATCATCATGGACCCCCTTCCCCATTATCGATCACATTTAATCAGTTGCTAATCTTGCCATTTCTATCTCTAAAATGTCTCTCAAAACCATTCTACTGTTCCCACTGCCACTGCCCCAGTTCTCATTCTCATCATCTTTTGTCTGAGCTATTATATTCATTGTATGCTGGTTTCTCTGCCTTTATTCTCTCTGAGCCACTCTATTAATAGTCACTCTATTCCACCCTATTTGTGGTCAAAAGCTTATAATCAGATGAGAAAAATGAGATATGTACATAATAAACAATTAGAGAATAGTATAGGATAGAATTTTTAGTCCAGTGCTTAAGGGTGTATGTATGATTTACTCGACATCGTGTGAAGTAAGGAAAGGGCACTTAGCACTCTGAGAAATTTTAGGAAAGTATGCCTGGAAATATGGTTTAAAGGACAAGTAAGATTTGGATATACAGATAGGAGATGGGAAAGCACTACACTGTACTTTATAGTATTAATTAATTAGTATTAACAACAATAAAATAATAAGTACTATTTGTTGAACACCTACAATATGCTAGTTTGCAGGATAGGCACTGTTACCTACTCTCCCCACCTCTACCCCATTTCCTGATCTGAGCTGCAGATGACATGACTGATATGCTTAATATCACGCAGTACATTTCAGAGTTTGGATTTAGACCCAGTTGTGCTTAGTTCTAAAGCTCAGGCTTATTTCACTGTTTCACTAAAGCTCACTCAGATATCTTTGGTAGTCTGGAAATTAATATAGACAAGTGGTATTAAAGGGGATTGCAAGCCCACGTATATGAATTTGAGGTTATTTTTATGGCACCATGGGGCTATATTCATTACCTTCATAATTGTAATCAAGAAATGGATCAGAGATGGGTAAGATATCATTACTGCCTTCAAGGAGCTTAATGTGACGGTGAAGACTGAAGATACAATGTTGTTAGTGTTATAATAATGAAAAAAGATCAGGGAGCTTGGTTGAGGCTAAAAGATGTGCTGTTCTAGTCCTGGTTCTGACAGTAACTAGTTTAGATACGTCATTTAGCTAATATAAGTTTAAGTTTCTTCCTCTGTAAAATGGAAGGCTTTGACCAAAGAAGGAAACCTCTTAGTTGTTGAGAAACCATGGCTCTTTTCATTCCTAACCTTTAATTCTTTTTTTTTCTTTTTCATTTAATTTTATTTATTCACTGACTCATTCATCCGTTCCTTCATTCTGTTAACACTTATTGAACACCATCGCTGTTCCAGAGATTATGTCATATACTGGGAGCACAAAGATAAGAAACAGTAATCACATTTCCCTCATGTAAATTCAATATAGTATCACATAGAGGTGATTACACAATGCTGTGGGATACAGAGGAGAGAGTGTGAGGCGGTGATGGGGATGGAGTGGGTAAGGGGAAGACTTGACAAGGAGTTAATATTGAAAAGGCTGTTGAAGACTAAGTAGGAGTTTGCTGAGTAGACATTAGAATTTCAGGAAAAAGATCTTGGCTTTCTTGTATTTGTCTGCTCTTGCTGCACTTCTTCATCAAAATATTAACTCTTCTTTAATTATCATCACAGTTAATTGTTATAGAGTCAATACATCAGAGATTTGGTTTCCTAAAAAGAACACGCTAGGTAGAAGAAAATGCTTTGTTTTCAAATGTTCTCACTTAGCAAAAGAAACTCTGGGGTGGGGCTAGGTGGCTCACACCTGTAATTCTAGCACTTTGGGAGGCCAAGGCGGGAGGATCACTTGATGTCAGGAGTTCAAGACCAGTCTGAGCAAGAGTGAGACCCTGTCTCTACAAAAAATAGAAAAATTAGTTGGGCGTGGTGGCATGCTCCACGCTACTCGGGAGGCTGAGGCAGGAGGATGGCTTGAGCCCAGGAGTTTGAGTTTGCAGTGAGCTATGATGACACCACTGTAGTCTAGCCCAGTGACAGAGTGACACCCTGTCTCAAAAAAAAAAAAAAAGAAAAGAAAAAGAATACTTGGACCACAGATGCTGATCTCTATAAGTCCAAGGGACTTCTAAATGGAACTTAATTTTATTTTTCTTTAGCCATCATCCATTGATGAACACTTAGGTTGCTTCCGTAGTCATTTACTTTATATTCCTCCTTCCCGTATTCTCACCACCCTGGTGCCTAATACAAAATGACAGAAACACTCAACATGCTGAAATGAATTGCCGATGAAATTGGGTGTGCTCTGAAACAGTGTAATTAGGTTGGAGGTTGATGACCGTCTGCCTAGCATGTTGTAGTGAGTGACACCAAGGCCTCCTCCATCATGATGGAGTGAAAGAATACTGAGCATGGGACTGAAGACTTGACTTCAAATGCAGGCTCTATCATTTATTAGTCGTGTGGATAAGTTAGTTTTTTATGCCATGGTCTGTGAATAAGATTGCATAACCTCTCATCTACTCAAGTACTCTGTAATCTTCCCTCTCCTACAGCCTTAATTTTCCTCTCTGCTGGATGATTACTGGTAACATAGAAACAGGCTATTATTTCTCTCATCTTTTTTTCTTTTTGTCCTCTGTAGGCCAGGAAAATTAATTTTTCCTGTTTCTTTTTATTCTTTTTTTTTTTTTTCCAAGAGAACAGTCTCACTATATTGCCCAGGCTAGTCTTGAACTCCTGGGCTTGAGCAGTCCTCCTGCCTCAGCCTCCCAAGTAGCTGGGACTGCAGGAGCGCACCACTGTGCCTAGCTTTTCCCATCTTGAAAATATCTTCCCAACTCATCTAGCCATTGTTGAATTTCTTTGTTCTCTTGGTAGGGAATGTCCTTGAAAATATTCTATACTTGTTTTCTTCAACTCTTCTCTTCCCATTATTTCTTAAACTTATTCCAGTCAGGTTTTCATCTCCTTCATTCCATAGAAGCAGCTCTTACTGAGCTTCCTGGTAACAGCAACTTCCACATTGTTAAATACAGTGGCCAATTCTTAGTTTTCATTATTAGGGGCATTGACACAATTGATCACTCCCTCTCTCAGGAAATACTTCCTTCCTTTTGCCTCCCACAAACACTCTGGCCTCCTGGTTTTTCTCTTCTCACTAGTTCTTCCTTCTCAGGCCCCTTCACAGAGTCCTTCTCTCTTCCCTACTTTTTATGTTTTAGAGCCCCAGGGCTCAGTTTTTGGTCCTTATCTTTTATTTTCTCACTTTCTTAATGATTTCATCTGTGCTCAAGGTTTTAGATTCCATTTAAATAATGACAATTCCTGAATTTCTCCAAACCAGGCTTCTCCCCTTAACTCCTGACTCATACATCCAACTGCCTATTCAGCATCTCCACTTGGATGACGAATAGACATCTAAACTTAACATGTGCAAAATGGAACTCAGAATTCTTCAAATCTGCTCTTTCTAGCGTTTCCCATTTCACTAAATGGCATCTCTATTCTTTTATAGTTGCTTAGGCCCAAAACAACACTTTCCTTGGCACCCTCTGTCTCCACCACCCACATACCACATCAGAGAATCCCTTTGGCTCTACTTTCAAAATACATCCCAAATCTACACCTCTACTGCTGTGAGCCTGAGCCAAGCTGCCACCATCTCCTGCTTGGATTATTTATTGTAAGAACATTCTAACCAGTCTCCCTGCTTCTACTCTTGCCCACCTCAGCCTTTTCTTATCATAACAGCCACAGTGGCTTCTCATTTCAGGTGGGAGTTCCAGCTATTCAGGAGGCTGAGGCAGGAGGATTGCTTGAGCCCAGGAGTTCCAGGCTGCAGTGAGCTGTGATCACACCTGTGACTAGCTACTCCAGCTTGGGCAGCAGAATGATACCTCACCTCTAAAAAAAAAAAAAAAAAGAAAGAAATCTTGAAGTCCCCTTCTACCTCCTCTTTCCTCATCTCTTATCATTCTCCTCATCACTCTTGTGTTTTTGTTGCATCTCAAACAGTCCAGGTGAGCTCCTGCCCTGAGATCTTTGCACAGGCTGTATGGACCACTCTTCTCCCAGGTATACTCTTCCAAATGGCACTTTGTCAATTAGGGCTGTCTTGCTATTTAAAATCAAGCCCCTCTCCTAGAACTTTCTGTTACCCTGATTCATTTATTTTCCCATAGCATTTCTTTCTAAATTATTGCATAATTCTAATATTACTTTGTAAATAACTATATAATTTATTATTATATGTATTGTATATTGTCTCTCTCCTACTAGAATGTATGACCACAGCAACTTTTGTTCACTGCTGAATTTTTAGTTTCTCAAACAGTTCTTAGCACAAAATATATAACTTTATGTTTTGTGGAAGGAAGTAAGGAAGGGAATGAATTGAATGTCAACAACAAAAGTGATGTCTGTGCTTCAGCTTCCTGTGAATTGTGGTAAGGATCTGATGAGAGAATGGATCTGATGAGAGAATGGATGTGACAGCCTTTGGTAAATCATGGAGCAACACTCTCATTAAGATGCTGGTCAGGCCGGGCGTGGTGGCTCAGCCTGTAATCCTAGCACTCTGGGAGCCCGAGGCAGGAGGATTGCTCAAGGTCAGGAGTTCAAGACCAACCTGAGCAAGAGTGAGACTCTGTCTCTACTAAAAATAGAAAGAAATTAGCTGGCCAACTAAAAATATATATAGAAAAAAAAAATTAGCTGGGCATGGTGGCGCATGCCTGTAGTCCCAGCTACTTGGGAGGCTGAGGCAGAAGGATTCCTTGAGCCTAGGAGTTTGTGGTTGCTGTGAGCTAGTCTGACACCACGGCACTTGAGCCCGGGCAACAGAGTGAGACTCTGTCTCAAAAAAAAAAAAAAAAAAGAATTGACACAATAGTTATTAAAAAAAATATATGCCGGTCAAAGGATATATAATTACAGTTTGATAGGAAGAATAATTTCAAGAGATCTACTGTATAGCATGGTGACTGTAGTTAATGAGAATATATTGTATTCTTGAAAAAATGCAAAGATAGTGGAAGTTAAGTGTTCGCACTATAAAAATTATAACTGAGATAATGCATTTGTTAGTTAGATATAACTATTCTACAGTGTATACTTTAAATCATGTTGTACACTATAAATACATAATTTTTTTTAAAAAGATACTACTATGGGTGCTAATTAGTATATGAACAGTCTGCATGGCAACCTTTTTGAACTTTTGCTATGTGTATTTGTTGAATAAAGATACATAGCTGGTCTTATGAGAATGGTATCTCCATTGAGTCAGCCTCTTAATATTAAATTTTCTTCCATAGTTCATTTGACAATTAGTGTCCATTTATTTTTATTTTTTCAAACAAAAGTTCTCACATATTTATTACTGAACCAACCTACTAGTGCAGAACATAGAAACAAAGAGAAAAATCATTTTCATCATTTTCCTAATAAAACATATCTGTAAGACAATAGTGCCCTTGATACAGCACAAATATGTGTGCCATCTTACACACAATTCCTTATAGACCCAGCTTGGTTCTTCTCCAGTGTCTCCTCTTGGAGTTGTACCTGATTTTATTACCTTTTTCATCTGAATCCACTGGAGAATGGGACAATATTATTTTTTTTTTCTTGGCCAGGAATCGCTGATTATGAAAGTCTTGTTAGAAGTCATGGCAAGGTCGGCCGGGCGCGGTGGCTCACGCCTGTAATCCTAGCACTCTGGGAGGCCGAGGCGGGTGGATAGCTCAAGGTCAGGAGTTCGAAACCAGCCTGACCAAGAGCGAGACCCCGTCTCTAAAAAAAAAAAAAAAAAAAAAAAAAAAAGAAGTCATGGCAAGGAATGGAAATAGGGTGGCAGAGAAAAGGAGAGAGCTATTTATATTTCCTTTCAGCTCTTAACACGACTTTTTGCTTATGCTCTGGCATATCCCTACTGTAAGTCTATGATATAGCTGTTCTTGCATATCCTTTGTGTATGTGTGTCCTGTTGGCCATCTTGTGAGTGCATGCACACAGGAGTGTGAGTACATATGTATGCTGTATGAGTACAGCACAGTGTATGCTTTGTGTGCTGTGCTCTCCAGGGTGGCTCTCTGAGCCATCACCAGTCAGATCAGTCATAAGGAAGTTGTTTTTATCAGTGTCTAAGATCACCCAGAAGCTTCAGAAAAACCAGACAATGATAGTGGGGAGGAACCAGAGATTGACATTGCAGATAGGATGACAGATAATTCTTTAAAATACTTTTTCCCCTTGTTTTCTGTTTGTTTATTTTGAGAGGCTTGAAAACCACAGCACAGCAGCAGCTTGTTCCACCTGAGTAGTTTGCTGCTCTTATTGTCATCAGCCATGTAAAGGAGTGATCATAGAGAGGCAGGGAAATGGATGAACAAGTATCTTTTCCTAGAGCATTTTGAGAAATTAATCTTGGACTTGTTTTTAGCCCTTGGAAAAAAATGCACAGTTTATGCTATTACTCCAGATTATAGGCTGGGCACGGTGGCTCACGCCTGTAATCCTAGCACTCTGGGAGGCCGAGGCGGGAGGATTGCTCAAGGTCAGGAGTTCGAGACCAGCCTGAGCAAGAGTGAGACCCCCTCTCTAAAAAGAAATTAGCCAACAACTAAAAATATATACAGAAAAAATTAGCCAGGCATGGTGGTACATGCCTGTAGTCCCAGCTACTCGGGAGGCTGAGGCAGGAGGATCGCTTGAGCCCAGGAGTTTGATTTTGCTGTGAGCTAGGCTAATGCCACGGCACTCTAGCCTGGGCAACAGAGTGAGACTCTGTCTCAAAAACAAACAAACAAACAAAAAAACCAGATTATAGAGTTTGGGCTGGAAAATGTTTTACCAAGTGAGGGAGGTAGCTGTTATTTAGAAAGATTTAACATAAGAACCTGGATGTAATTTTGTCAGCCAAAGAGCAATAGTACTTGACAGTACACTGGGCTGTCTTGCACTCTCTCCAAGGGCTTTGATTCCCTGAAGTATTTTATTACCAATCTGTTTTTGTGAGACTGTGCTTGTGCTGGCTGTGATAACTGCATCTTATTAGTTGCCAGGATTGATTTAGACAATATGGTTGGTTGGACAGGCATCTTCTTGTCTCCCACTTCATGTTTTTCCTCCAGAAACTATGTTTTCTCAAAGAAGACTCCCTTCCCAGGCACAGTTTTTTTTTTAATTTTTTTTTTTTTCCCAAACAGAGTCTTGCTTTGTTGCACAGGCTAGAGTGCAGTGGTATCATCATAGCTCACTGCAACCTCCATCTCCTGGGCTCCAGCAGTCCTCCTGCCTCAGCCTCCTGAGTAGCTGGGACTATAGGTGCAGACTATGCTGAGCTTTCTAGCTTATTTTAACTTTTAAAAACTTATATAAATAGGCCTTCAGATGCTGTGACAAATATTTTTGCTTTTCTTAGAATTCTTATAAAAAAAAGGCAAGTAGTTCATTTAAGAGGATAAACTGGAGAATTAAATTCAAATATATACATAAAGTTTTGTTTTTGTTTTTGACCAGATAATCTGAAAAATGCTACAATGTTACTTTTTATATACCATTAATGTAACTTTGCTTTTTAAGCCAATTAAAAAGCTGTCTCATGGAGCTAGGTTTCTGGACCTTATGACTTAATGCTTTTAGGAATAATTGCAAATAAGCAGGAAATGTAAACATTTTTTATCTTCAGTGCAACCAGTATAGGAAAGATGCTTATTGGGAAGTTGAGCAGGAGTGTAGGTAGGTTAAGAATGTAGTTTTTTTTTTAAAATTTTTTATTTTTTTTTGAGACAGAGTCTCACTCTGTTGCCCAGGCTAGAGTGCCGTGGCATCAGCCTAGCTCACAGCAACCTCGAACTCCTGGGTTCAAGCAATCCTTCTGCCTCAGCCTCCCGAGTATATTTTTAGTTGGCCAATTAATTTCTTTCTATTTTTAGTAGAGATGGGGTCTCGCTCTTGCTCAGGCTGGTTTTGAACTCCTGACCTTGAGTGATCTGCTCACCTCGGCCTCCCAGAGTGCTAGGATTACAAGCGTGAGCCACCACGCCCAGCCAAGAGTGTAGTTTTGAAGTAGAATTTCCTTCTGTAATTCTCTAGCAAAGATAAAGTCCAGGCCAGTAGTTGACCTGAACATTTTGAGGTCCTTCTCATTCACCCCCAACCTTCTTCCTCTGTCTGAAGTCCTACCCCTAGTAACAAGGAACTCACAGTTTCCTAAAGCAGCCCTTATGTTTTAGGATCACTGTTCGTAACTTTTCTGATATTTAGTGGAAATTAGTATTCTGGTAGCTTCTTATTGGTCCTACAAGTAATTAAAAGAGCAATTTCAAAGATCCGAAATAAGCGTCAGCCTATTTTTGTTGTGTGATAGCCAAAGTGAGCTCTTGATATGCTTGATATTATTATTACGGATTTATTAATTACTGTTCTTTATATAGTACTGTTATTTTTCAAAGTGCTTTCTGTATAGTACATTGTATTTTATATTACTCTCTCATCTCAGAGGGAGACTGGGATAATTCACACACACACACACATACACACACGCACACATACACTCCATTCGCTGGGCATCTACAATGTTACTCCTTAAAAGGTAGATCTTATTATTTCCATTTTACAGATCTGAGGTTAAATAACTTCTCAAAATAACCCAACTAGGAAGTAGCTACATTGACATTAGAACTCAGAGTTCCCAAGGGGTGAATGCCTGGACTGTAAACCCTTGCTTTCCTCACTGTAATACGCTGCATGACATATGGTAAAGGTAAGAGACCCGAGAAGGCCACAGAACTAGTTTGGGAGCTGGAAGCAGTCTTGCAGTCCCTTGATTTTGTTCCTATTTGCTTGCATAGTCTACTGGATGTTATTGGCTTCAAAGTATCAATTAGGCTCATTTTTTCCATGTCTTTGCAGACAGTGGTACCTGTTTGATCCTTTGATTTAAAAAGAACTTGTTATTACCTTTAGGACTGTACAGATGGTACGCTGCTCCAAAGCGGGGCTGTGCCTGTAATTTCCTTAAGACAATTTCCATCTAGGATTTATAATTTGCTTGCCTCTAAGATATAGCATAAAACACAATTCTTCCCTTAAGCCTGGTATAAGGACAACTAGCACCATCCTCAAATGGGCAGGATTTTTGCTAGATATTGGTAATGAGTTAGATTTAATTGATGGATGGGAGAGGTCAAGAATAATGGTCAGTCAAAAACAAAGTCCTTATTTCCAAAACTCCAAACTTCCCCAAAATGTCTTAAGTATACATTAAAGATCAAACTTTCCATCCTGAAAGGAACAGAAATAAATCATAGTTCCCCGAATTCTCTTTCCTTGAGGCCTCACCTGTCCACGCTTCAGACCTTTCTGAATTCTCAGACTTCACACCAAGGGAAGGCTTGGCTCATCCAAAGCTTTCCATTTTGGTCAGATTGAGTCCCTGTGAAGAAACTGCCATCTGCAGGATGAGATATTGTGAGCTCACACTGAGCTGTGGGGGAGGGGAGAGCTGGCCAGTGGGACTCCCATCTCCAGGAGATGGTCACCCAGCTTCAAACAAATCTGCATCACACTGGGGGGTTCCACCCCTTTTTCTATGCCAATGATCCCCATTTGTCCCTAGTGACTGAGGTTTCAGGTCCCGGTGAGCTATTCTCATTTATCTTCCTTTTGTTTTCAGCCTGCTTTCTGCCTTAACTACTGACAATTATCATTTATTCTGTTCCTTTTAGCCTGGTGGTGAATGCTGAGGCTTTGCTAGCCTTTCAGCTCTGCCATTCAGGCCCTTTCTGAAAAACAGAGGCTTAACCACCAATTCCTTGATCTGTCTTTGGCTGAGATAATCTTAGTGTTAGAGGGGATTTCTAAGTCCACATTTCTCCTTGAATTTTCCTGGTGTCAGAAAATAATGGGGGGAAAAATAAAAAAAAGCTATTCCAGTGGTTCTGAATCAGATTTCTTTCTCTTATCTCTTAAACCTTTTTGAGGATCTTCTTTCCTCAGAAGAATGCACACAATTGTTAAGGTTCAGAAACCATCTGATACCCACAAATGTTCCATCTCCAAATTAGTAGTCCTGCCTGCTCTAGTGTACTTCTGGAGTTCTGGGTTCCTATCTAGTATGAAGGCATCAGCAGGGAATGTGGCATTTGAGAAACAAACTGAATTTATCTCAGTTTTCCATAATTTCCATAAACACTTTCAGTCCCATATTTTTGAAATTCTGGGAGAACTGTGTGCTATGGCAAGGGGAAGATGGAATTACTCTCCAATTTGTTCTCATGTTTTCTTAGAACTTCACACCACCACTCTGCTATCTCATAACTTTTTTAGAGTAAGTAGAGCTGTGAAATTCCCATCCATTGCATGCAGCAGTAAAGTGACCTCTGGTGGACTTTCCTGATAGTTTATAGGAAATTCTGGAATAAGGGGCTGTCATTGCTGGTGGAGGGACAAACCAGTGAAGTTAGATATGCTGTTCAGTTCCCCTGGACCCTGAAGTTCTTTTGGATGCAAGGTCAGCTTCAATGCCAAGGCTGAGGCAGGTGAGGGAAGTACATTTGGAAGAGGCAAAATTCATCTCTGCTTAAAAGTGGCTTCAAGAGAACTTGAGTACCCTGGAACTAACATTTCTCTAGAGACAGACCCATGATTAGGTATGGATAGACCAACACACAGTATTGATTTTAGAAAACACAGAAGTGGTCGGTTTGGGAAAAATGAATAGTAAGAATAATTTGAAGTCACGATGAAACTTTTAGGCAACGCGATGGAGTGAGTATTCCACATTTGATGTTCTGTTTTGAGTCCTAGGACTTTTTGGTGGGAGGAAGAGGAAACTAGTATTTTTAAAGTTCCAACTCAGAGATAGACATTTCTCTTAATCTTCACAAAAAGTCTGAGAGGTAGTTTTATTTTCAGTATCATCTCTGGCAAAAAAATTATTATCATACAATTTGATGACTTCTGACAGGTTCTTCAATGAAGTGCTGTAGGGGCCTAAGGATGAGCTGATTAGCTGGGAGGGGAGACAGGGACAGAGCAGCATCATAAAGGAAGTAACATTGGGTAAGCTAGTATGCTGTCCAATATGGTAGCCACTAGCCACATTTGGCTATCTAAGTTACTTAAAGGCCCTTAGTTGCACTAACCACATTTGAAGTGCCCAGTAGCCACATGCAGCTAGCGGCTGCTTTAATGGACAACATAGATATTGGACATTGCAGAAATTTCTATTGAAAGTTGCTGGAGGAGGAAGACTAGAAGTTTGTATTTATTAGATAGAGGGAATACTGTCAAAAGCATAGTGAGAGAATGAAATAGCCAAGGAATCATGAGCAGTTCTATATGGCTACAATCAAGAATGCAATGTAGGAATGTTGGAAGATGAAGTTCTCTTTGTTTCCTCCTGTATTTTTATCCACTTCTCAGTCTCTCTTGAGGGCTTCTCTTCTACCCACTCCTGAGGTTTTCCAGTATCTCAGGGCTGTCCTAGCTCTTTTCTCTAGTTTCTGTATATTCTCCCTGAAAGGTCTCATATACTGACTTGCCTGCTTCATTACCATCTATCTGTATGCTGATTTCTATTACTAAATCCTTATCTCCAGCTTAAATTAATTTTTATCTCCTTTGATCCTCTTTTCCCTGCTTAGCTTCAACCTTGTATAGATCTTTGTCTTTATCTCATTCTTCATATTAATTTTGGCATTCTTATTCAAACCCATAGCTGACTCTCAAGTCTTTTATCTCTAGTCTAGATTGCTTTTCTGAGCTTTAGACTTTTGTCTAAATACTTGACATCTTCATTTGGATAGCTTGGTAGGCACTCAAACCTCAAACTAATATGTCCAAAATTGAATTAATCATCTCTCCATCCTGCAGAAAACAACTTCCTCATTCTCTGTTTCCATCTTAGAGAATGGTAGCGCCACATCTTCAGTTGAAGCCAGAAACCTAGAGGCCATTCAAGAAGCCTCTCTCTCTTCCTCACTCCTCCCTACTCCATCTAATCTATTACCAAGTCTCATTGGTTCCACTTCCTAAATATCTGTTCCGGAGGCTTTCAATCCTGCCCCTTGTCCTCACGCCATTCTCCATGTGACAGCTAGAGTGACTTTTAAAACACAAATTGGTTTAAGTCTTTCTCCCTCACTTAGACCTGTTCAATGGTCCTTAGGACTAAGTCCAAACACCTATAGGTGAGTTCCAGACCTGCATTATTCAATTTAATT
Organism: Cheirogaleus medius; assembly: GCA_008086735.1. Classification (NCBI taxonomy): domain Eukaryota; kingdom Metazoa; phylum Chordata; class Mammalia; order Primates; family Cheirogaleidae; genus Cheirogaleus; species Cheirogaleus medius. The sequence goes on from VBSM01003169.1 coordinate 15,463,811, forward strand.
TGATTAAATTAAATTAATTTTTTGAGACAGGCTCTTACTCTGTCACCGGGCTAGAGTGCAGTGGCATCATAGATCACTGCAACTTCAAACTTCTGGGCTCCAGTGATTCTCCTGCCTCAGCCTCCCCAGTAGCTGGGACTATAGGTGCATGCCACCATGACCAGCTAATTTGTGTTTTTTTTTTTGGTAGAGATGGGGTCATGCTCTTGCTCAGGCTGGTCTTGAACTCCTAGGCTCAAGCAATCCTCCCACCTTGGCCTCCCAAAGTGCTAGGATTACAGGTGTGAGCCATGGCGCCCGGCCTACATAATTTTATTCTTGCCTGTATCTCCAGTCATAATTCTTTCCCTTCTCCTCACATTAAGATCACCTCTTTTGTGAGCCTTTGTTCCCTCTGCCTGGAACATCCTTTTCCTTTCTTTGGCTAACTCCTACTCATCCTTCAGATATGAATTGAGGTGAAAACCCCTCTATGTTGACTTCCTATTCCTTCCCAGGATTGAGTTGGTTTCCCTTCATAGCACTTACCGATGCATTGCAATGTTCTGGTTATTGGCTGGTCTCTCCCACTAGACTATGAGGTCACAGACTAGATCTGTCTTTTTTCAACATTGTATTCCCAGTGATCAGAACAGTATCTGGAGTGCTAAAGGTGCTCTTGTATAAATATTTATATAATGTAATATTTATACAAAAATAAATATTTGTTAGACAGATGGTTGGATGGAAAAAAAAGCCAGTCTGTATTTTATACCATGCTATGGCATCTAGGTTTCTTTTCTTTTTTTTTTTG